>JBBGZY010000169.1:4252500-4690000 GCA_037952925.1 Lithobates clamitans | reverse complement strand
ACCGATAAGATTTATTTGAGTAAAATAATGTACAAAATGCACACTTACAAAGCGTGATGAATAAAACAGCCTTAAGTCCGGCTCCAAGGCCACCGGAGCTCAGATAAACCCGTCCTGCTGGAATACGATTTGCTTGGGGGTGACGTCAGCGCGTCGTCTGGCTCCACCCAAGATGACGCGCTGACGTCACCCCCAAGCAAGTCGTATTCCAGCAGGACGGGTTTGTCCGAGCTCCGGTGGCCACGGAGCCGGACTTAAGGCTGTTTTATTCATCACGCTTTGTAAGTGTGCATTTTGTACTTTATTTTACTCAAATAAATCTTATCGGTTTTACACTATGTGAGCTCCTTCTATATTTTATGGTATCCTTGCCATGGGTTCGTTGGTGTGACTGATGATGAGATGACCTCTGGTGGACACCGCTGGCAGTTCCCATTTCTGGCTTATAAAGATTTCTGCTTGCTGTGATGCTTTGTGGTGGGGGGTCATGGCTATCTGGTAAGGAGCAACCCCTTCCATTTCTGGTGGTGGACCCTCCCTTGCTGTCACGGATTAACACCAATCATCACTTGGACTTTTGATGTTTTTTTGCTGGTGATTTGGATTCACGATGATATCTTATTGATGTTTAACCTGATGGGACTTCTTTAGATCACTATCAAATGTTTTGCACATTATTTTAGTTTCATTCATAATTATTACATAAATCTCTTTTCACTGTAGATTTTACGTTATGTTACACAGGTATTAGCGCAATCCCTTATTTTTTCTTATGTTTATCCACAATTGATGTTTTTTGTGGGGATTGCAGCTTTTCACATTAATTGAATATTTATTTGGTTTATAGCGCAGTTTCTCTCAATTTTCTATACCAGATGTCGATTGTCACTTGCCACCTGATGTGGATTGTCACTTGCCACGCCACCTGCCACCATTTGCAGATTGCCACGCCACCTGCCACCATTTGCAGATTGTCACTTGCCACATCACCTGCCACCATTTGCAGATTGTCACTTGCCACATCACCTGCAATTTGCAGATTGTAACTTGCCACGTCACCTGATGCGGATTGTCACTTGCCACGTTGCCTGGCACCAGATGTGGGTTGTCACTTGCTTACTGATGTGGATTGTCACTTGCCATGCCAGCCAGTGCCACCAAATGTGCATTGTCGCTGCACTGGTGGCAGGCTGGCAGCACTGGTCCATTTAGTGAGGGCAGGAGAGCAGTGATGCGTGGCAGGGAGTGAGAGATGATGTCATCTCACTGCTCCCTGCCGCACCTCCGACATTGAAGAGGCCCGCGCTGTGAGGGCGGAAGAGCATTGATGTGTGGCGGGCAGTGAGAGATGTTGTCATCTCTCTGCTCCCCCCCGCACCTCGCTCCCACATTGAAGAGGCCCAGGTGTGAGGGCGGAAGAGCGGCGATGTGGAGCAGGCAAAAAGAGATGATGTCATCTCTGCTCGTCTGCCCGCTCACTTCTCTCGTCTCATCTGCCTCTTTAATGCAGCCCGCCTATCGCAGCCGCAACCCGCTGGTTAGGCAGGGACCCTGCGGCAAGAGACTCGGGGCTATGGGCCCCAGATTTGGGGCTATAGCCCCAATAGCCACCCCCTAGCAACGCCCCTGGTGGTATCCCAGCAGTCTGACTTAGTATATGAGCATCTATCACCAGATACCCATATGTATAGGCAGCTCTCTAAACTTTAGGAATAACTTATCTGTGTTGCTCGTGTATGGTTTGCCTAGTATTATATAAGGAACAGATACACAATTTTAGTGTTTCTCAACTCCAGTCCTCAAGGCGCCCCAACAGGTCATGTTTTCGGGCTTACCATTATTTTGCACGGGTGATTTGATCAGTTTCACTGCCTTAGTAATTACCACAGCTGTTTCATCTAAGGGAAATCCTGAAAACATGACCTGTTGGGGTGCCTTGAGGACTGGAGTTGAGAAACACTGCACTGTATGGTCAGCAGTATGTGGACAACCCTCTGAAGCAGGCTTTCTGAACCAGGGTTCCTACAGAGGTTGCTAGAGGTTCATTGAGCAATGATAGACTGAGCTCCCATCTACAATGATTACAATTATGTAAGTGGATATTTAGTCCATTGACCATACAATGAGGGGAAAAAAGTATTTGATCCCCTGCTGATTCTGTATGTATGCCCACTGACAAAGAAATGATTAGTCTATAATTTAAAAAAAAAGTTAATAATGAGTGAAATAAGTACTAGATCCCTAGCAAGATTTCTGGCTCCCAGGTGTCTTCTAAACAGGTAACGAGATTAGGAGCACACTCTTAAATGGAGTGCTCCTAATCTCAGCTTGTTACCTTTATAAAAGACACCTGTCCACAGAAGCAATCAATCAAATTCCAATCTCTCCACCATAGCTAAAGAGCTATAACTAAAGAGCACCATAGCTAAAGACCAAAGAGCTGTCCAAGGTTGTCAGGGACAAGATTGTAGACCTACACAAGGCTGGAATAGGCTACAAGACCTTTGCCAAGCAGCTTGGTGAGAGGGTGACAACAGTTGGTGCCAGTGGTGGCTGGTGTTTTTTTTTGGGGGGTGGTAAACAACCCCCCCCCCCGGGTGGCCGGTGGCACTTATCCAGCACCCCACCCGATTGCTCACTGTCTGCCAGTCTGTCCGTCTAGGTGGTGGGCGACGGGTGGCGGAGTGCGGGTCAGGCAGCGGGTGACAGGCAGCAATCTGTGGGTGAGGCAGTGGGTGATGGGCGGCGAGCTGTGGGTCAGGCAGCGGGTGACAGGAGGAGAGCTGTGGGTCATACAGTGGCTCCTGTGTCCTCTCCTTGATCACGGCGGCTTCCGCTGTGCGTCTCTTTTCTCCTCCTGCTAGGCGTCCAGTAGGATTGCCTGTCCTTTCAGCCAATTGGATGATGGGTCTTAGGGCAGGAGGAGGATCAGTGTGGCGATAATGAAAGTTCATTCGCTATCGTGGGTGGGCTTTGGGCGCAGTGCTCTGTGCCCAGAGCCCACCCTTTTTTGAAGCCTATTAGAGCCTCTGGCTCTAATCACATGCTTTAAAAAAGCACCCCGCCATTGGAAACCATGCATCCAGCGTCCCTGTATGTAGATCAGGGGGACAGACGCATGAATAGGGGGGGAGGCACCCGTGCGCCCCTAATGCATGGGCGGCCACTGGTTGGTGAGATTATTCGCAAATGGAAGAAACACAAAATAACTGTCAATGTCCCTCGGTCTGGAGCTCCATGCAATATCTCACCTTGTGAAGTTTCAATGATCATGAGAACGGTGAGGAAAGCGCCCAGAACTACATGGGAATCTTGTCAATGATCCCAAGGCAGCTAGGACCATAGTCACCAAGAAAACAGTTGGTAACACACTACGCCATTAAGGACTGAAATCCTGCAGCGTCTGCAAGGTCCCCCTGCTCAAGAAAGCACATGTACAGGTCCGTCTGAAGTTTGCTAATGAACATCTGAATGATTCAGAGGAGAACTGGGTGAAAGTGTTGTGATCAGATGAGACCAAAATCGAGCTCCTTGGCATCAAATCAACTCGCCGTGTTTAAAGGAGGAGGAATGCTGCCTATGACTCCAAGAACACTATCAAACATGGAGGTGGAAACATTATGCTTTGGGGTTGTTTTTCTGCTAAGGGGACAGGACAACTTCACCGCATCAAAAGGACAATGGACGGGGCCATGTACCATCAAGTACCAAACGTCAGCCTTGAAACCTTAATGACTTGGAGAGAATCTGCAAAGAGGAGTGGGACAAAATCCCTTCTGAGATGTGTGCAAACCTGGTGGCCAACTACAAGAAACGTCTGACCTTTGTGATTGTCATGTTTTGCGAAGGGGTCAAATACTTATTTCACTCATTAAAATACAAATCAATGGGGGCATGGCTTGGACATGGCTGAGTAAGGAAGCAGATCTCCAGAGCTCCTCACGATCAGCAGCTTCATCAGCATATACCGCACATACACAGGCAGCACTGGGATGTCCCAATACCGGAGAGCCTCCTCGAGACAGCAGGGCTCAGATAAGCACGGTACAGGCTCCATCAACTCGTATTTCGGTGGCGGAGGGCAGCTGCATGGCGGGACTAACAAGATGGCGTCCAGGAAAGGCCGTGGGACAGACGCTGCAGCGGCGACCAGAGCTTCTCAGCACCCTGCTGTGTCTCCCATACTGACACCTCAGCTGGTAAGGGACATCGCCCCCCCTGAATCCCCCGGCTCCTCAGCCTCCCAAGAACGGGGCTCTGACATTTCAGAGCTGGTGGGTGACCGGGACTTGAAGCAGCACATCTGGTCCCTCCCCACAAGGGAAGACCTGGATCGCTTTGCCTCCAGAGTAGAGAAGGCCTTCAGGCAAGATATTGAGCAGCTGAAGGCAGACACCACTCAGCTTGCCACAAGGCTGGAAACTTTGGAGCAGACAGTAAAAGAATCCATCCCTGCCATTGCCCAGCTCGGGGACAAGTGTGTTTCTCAGGATCACCAAATTGAGGCTCTTATATCCCAGTTAGACAATTACGAAAATCGCAGTCGCCGTTCCAACATCCGCATAAGGGGGTTGCCCGAAGGAACAGCTGCCAAGGACCTTGTTCCCAAATTGCAAGGGATATTTAGAGAGCTCCTGGGTCTCTCCCCTACCGAAGCAGTTGAGATTGACAGGGCACACAGGGCCCTCCGACCCCCCCCCCCCCACAGAATGCTGAAAATCCCTGCGACATAATCTGCAAACTGCACAAATACACTGTCAAGGAGCAAATCATGCAGCATATGCGTAAATGTCCCTTCTTTGACTTTGACGGTGCCCGCCTATCCTTCTACCAGGATCTATCTCGCCACACCCTAATGCAACGCAGAGCGATACACCCCCTTCTGGAAGCTTTTTTACGCACAGCTGGCATAACATATAGGTGGGGGTTCCCCTTTAGTCTTCACACAGGAAGAGATGGAAAATCTGCTACCCTACGCTCTAAGGATGACCTCCCACACTTCCTGTCACAGCTGAACCTGGAACCAGTGGACTTTCCAGACTGGCAACACTCTCTAGATGTCCAAACACCACCAGCATCCCAACCCTGGCAACAGGTTCGACCTAATCGGCACTCACAGAGCTGCAAACGCTCTTCTTCCACCACTGCACGACAGGCACCCACTGTTGTTAACTGAGGCACTCTCAGATTCCAAAATTGACCTTCCTGTAGCCCATTTGGAGCCTCTGGACCTGTCCTAAAAGCAACTACATTGATACATATGCACCTCAGGTGCAATACTCCTTTTGGCGACACAGGCTATACTACACCCATCGCCCACGGGCGTTCTGACTGAGTGGCTGCTCAAGGGCTACAACATTCCCGTACCCCTTTCACCTGGTCTCACGACATCCTTTATCCCTCCGGGAAGCTATAGCTCTTTCTCCAGCGAGGAGCAGGAACTACTTGACTCTCTATGTCTGATCACGTTCCTCTCATAGGACGGCCCGTATTGGGTATTAGCACGGACTGGGACATCTTGCCTCACTTAGGTGGTCCCCCCTTGCTAAGCGGGCCGCCTGAGTCAGGCAGGCAGTTAATTGTTGACCCACAACTGGCAATAGATGCCTTAATGGGCCCTTCTTATAGGTTGTTATGTTTATTCTGTTTTGATTACCCCCCCCCTCTTTTTTGCTTAGAATTTGGACAACTCACCTCTGATGCAACATGGCAACGGTTAAGGTAGTGTCATACAATGTATTGTATGTGGTCTGTGCTCCCTCAACAAGCGCAATAGGTTATGGCTAGAACTGAGGCATCTTGGGGCGCAGGTGCTATTTCTGCAGAAACCTCACTTGACAGATTCCTCACTCCCAAAATTACTCACCCACCTCTTTCCACACTGGTACTTAAGGCAACTTCCCAAAACCTAAATTCTGTGGAACGGCCATAGCTATCAATAAAAATTGCCCGTTTCAACTCTCTGATCATTGTGTGGACCCTCAGGGACGCTTTGTGTTCCTGAAAGGCACCATTATGGGTCAGATGTATACGTTCGCCACCCTGTATGCCCCTAACTCCCAACAACTCATGTTTATTGATAAGGTCCTAAACAACTTGGAAGACTTTCAGGAGGGTAGGCTAATCCTGGGGGGGGATTTCAACGTTAGCCCTGACCCCTCTCTAGACACTTCTGCAAGATCAACACATTTCTAAGGCACTTCCGTAAGACCCTTCAGGGTCATACCCTGATGGATTGTTGGAGAGCATTGCACGCTTCAGAGAAGGATTTTAGCTATTATTCCAGTGTCCACAAGGTGTACACTAGAATCGATCTCTTGCTAGTAGACCAGGGTAACCTTGACATGCTGGTAGATGCCACTATTGACCAGATCACTATTTCCGACCATGCCCCAGTGACCCTTACGCTCTCGCTACCTCAAGTAATGGCCAAAACACGGTCCTGGAAACGAAACGAGAACTTACTAGATGATTCCTGGGTGGTTTCAGGAGTATGAGAGACTCTGTCCCATTACTTTGCAGAAAACATTAATGGCGAGGTCAGTGATCAGCTCCAGGCCTCTTTTTGCACATTGCTTAAAGCGGTTGTATACCCGCAATTTTTTTTTTTTTTTTTTAACCCTGTAAAGCAAAAGGCATAATGAGCTAGTATGCACCGCATACTAGCTCATTATGAAATACTTACCTTAGAACGAGGCGTCAGTATCTTACCTGGTCCACGCCGAGGGAGCTGTCATGTTGCCTCGGCGTGTCTTCCGGGTATCGCGGTTCCAGCGCTGTGAGTGGCTGGAGCCGCGATGTCATCACTCCCGCGCATGCGCGCGGGAGATTTCTTACTTGGCAAGGTCCGGCAGCTGCCGGGCTTCAGCCGAGAATCCCCTGTGCGCATGCGCCGCTGCAGTCAGCGGCGCATAGCAAGGGGAATATCTCCTAAACCGTAAAGGTTTAGGAGATATTTTTTTTACCTACAGGTAAGCCTTATTATAGGCTTACCTGTAGGTAAAAGTCAAAATAAAGACTATACAACCGCTTTAACTCTCTATAGCTACCAACCGGCATCTCCCACAGGGGGCCTCGCTGGCACACATCACAGTTCTCCCAAAAGATGGAAAAGACCCCACCCTACCACAAAGTTATCGCCCTATTTCCTTGCTAAACACGGACCTCAAGATATTCTCTAAAATTCTTGCCAACCGCCTCTAACACCTCCTTCCTGAGATGATACATGCTGACCAGACAGGTTTTATCGTGGGACGGAGGCTAGGGACAACTCTATCAGGGCTCTTCAACTCATCCACTGGGCCCGCACACGTGATCATAAGCCTCCCTATTTGATTCTATCTACAGACGTGGAGAAGGCATTTGATCGCATGGACTGGGACTTCCTTAACACAATATTGTCGCAAATGGGTTTAGGTTCTCATATGCTAAGCTGGATCTCAATGCGATATGCATCCCCTACTGCTCAGGTAAAGGTGAACGGTGGTCTCTCCGCAGTATTCCCCATCCGGAAGGGCACGAGACAGGGATGCCCACTTTCACCCCTCCGGTTCGCACTAATCTTGGAACCGTTGTTGCAAAAAGTCCGATCCAAAACAAGCATTAAAGGAGTGCAGGTGGGTTCTCTGGAACACAAGCTCTCTGCCTATGCGGACAACGTTCTTTCTCATGTATTGGATCCCTTGTCTCGTTGTCTCGTCCAACTTCCGAATTAACTATGCTCAATCTGAGATTCTGCCGATCACCCTTCCCTTGGCCCTGGCCACCTCCCTGAAGGGATCTTTCCCCTTCACATGGAAGTCCCCCTCTATGAGATACTTGGGCATCCAGCTTTCAGTTTGACTCGACTCCCTATACACACATAACTATGCCCTTTTACTCAGAAAGATTCGCCAAGATTTGCAGTCCTGGGACAGAGCCTCATTCACATGGGTTGGCCATACAAATATCTTAAAAATGAAGATACTGCCCCGCATACTCTTTCTCCTGCAGATGGTACCTGTGCATTTACCCTGGCGCTTCTTCATGGAGCTCTGCAGCCTCTTCATTAAGTTTGCCATGCCTTGCCATGGCATTGCTACAAAGATCCAAGCTAACAGGGGGTCTAGGTATACCCAAAGTATTCCAATATTACCAGGCAATTGCACTGCAGCGTGTCCTCAAGTGGAGGTCCACACAACCCCTAAGCTCTGGGTTCCCCTGGAAAAGACTATGGCGGGCCACAATTTGTCATACGCGCCCTGAGTCCCCGCAGGAGATAGAGACTGGGTGTCTCTGACTGGGTGTCCCCACTAACCGTACATTCCCTGAGGGTATGGGATAGAGTGAATGACCATTTGGCACTGGCACCACGGACATCCCCACTTGCACCTGTGGGCAGGTATTCGTGGTTCCCCCCAGGGGAGCGGGTATCCTTCCTCGGAACCTTGGCAAGTGATGGGGTTGTTAGCCTGGCACGATTTGTGGAGGGTCATTCGCTGGTTCCACTTGCCACCCTCAGGGAATGATACAGTGGCCTCCCCTTTGATTTCTGGAGACACCGTCAACTAAAGGATTTCGTAGCTAAGTGCAACAGAAACTCACAGATTAGGACTAACCTTACTGAACGCATGTGGGCGGCTGGCGACCCTCTGCCCCATATGATTTCACAAAATGCTACTAAAATAAAGATTATATAAAAGAAAATACAAATTAATGTATAACTTTTTTGAAATGTGTTTTTCTGGATTTTGTTGTTATTCTGTCTCTCGCTGTTAAAATAAACCTACCATTAAAATTATAGACTGATCATTTCTTTGTCAGTGGGAAAAATCAGCAGGGGATCAAATACTTTTTACCCTCACTGTAAAGGTAACAGTGCGTTCTATCTAGTAAAAGGGCACAGTACAGTTTCACAGTCTGTTTCTTTTCTGGCCATTATTATTATTAAAGCAGTGTTCCAGCCGCAAAATTTTTTTTTCAAAGTCAGCAGCTACAAATACTGTAGCTGCTGACTTTTAATAAGGACACTTACCTGTCTGGGGAGCCCACGCTCGGGTGCAGGCGCCACCATTGTAATTAAGGGAAACAGTCTGTGGAGCCTTCAGGCTTCATGGCCGGTTTCCTACTGCACATGCGCAAGTCACGCGGTGCTTTCTGAATGGCCCTGTTGTCTTCTGGGACATACACAGGTCCAAAAAGGCAGTGGGGGAGCAGGAGGAAATGACGCCTTGGGCCACGGCCGAGGTAGGACAGAAGTACACTCAGTACTTCAGAAAAGGTAAGAAACAAAAAAAAATAAAAAATAAATAGTTATCCAAAAACAAGTGGTGGAGGGGTGGTCTTTCCTTTGAGATAAAGTTGTAAAAGTGGGTGGAACTCCGCTTTAAAGATGAAGTAAACCCTGATGGGTTTTACTTCCTCTTTTGTTCCCTGCAAAGTAAAAGCATAATGGGCACTATGTGGCACTTACCTGCAAACGAAGCCCACGCTGTCCCCGCTGGAGGCCACATCTATCTTCGTCCTCTGTGACTGGCCGGAGTTGCGTGACATCACTCCTGCGCATGTGCGCGGGAGCCGCCAGTAACGGCACTCACTAGTGAAGAAAGGGCACGGAGGGCCATTTCTTCACAGCGCATGCACCAATGACATCATTGGCACAGTACAGAGTAAATATCTCCTAAACGGCGCACGTTTAGGAGATATTTATTGTACCTTATTATAGGCTTACCTATACGTACAAATTGAAAATGTAGGTTTACAACCACTTTAACCTTCATGATTATTATTGACAAGACACCAATGTAAAAATAATTTGCTCTGGTTATTAAATATTCTAGGTAACTATTATTATTACCTGAGTACATGACATGAGTTTCTTTCATGGAAAACATGTTTTGGAGTGACACCAAAAATATCCTTATCTCTATTATTTATTTAAAACCATTAGCAGCTTATTGAATGTGCCATTTTACTCTGGAACATATATATCATTTTTAGCAGGGGTTCCCCGAGACCTCAAAATTTTATCAAGGGTTCCTCCAGGACAAAAAGTTGAGAAAGGCTGTTTTCAAATATTGAGTTAGGTGCACAAACTAGGCCCATAAGACATGGTTTCATGACTTTGGCATGGAGGAATTCCAATGGCCTGCACAAAGGTCCAAACCTCAATCATAGGGAAAACCTTTGGGATGAATTGGAATGTTGATTAGGAGCCAGGTCTTTTCGCCGTACTGACCTCACAAATCCTCTTTTGACTGACTAGGCACAAATTCCCACAACACACTCTAAAATCTTGTGGAGGCTGTTACACCCACAAAGAGGGAAGCAGCTCCATTTGAATGCCTATGGTTTTGAGACAGAATTTGAAACAGGATTTCCATCAAACGTGATGGTCAGGTGTCCACAAATGTTTGGTCATATGGGGTGTGATCCAACAAAACTGAAAATATTGTCACTATTCTTGCTATTGAGAAGACTAAGAAAAGATGAACAGAAGTTAGTGAAAAGTTTCCTTACCTTGTATTTCCCCTGAGGCTTGGGACTGGAACTGTCCTCTGACTTGCAATGCCTAAGGACCTCATAGCCGCTGTTTACAAAAGCCTGACAGATCTTAATTGAAAAAGATGCCTTCAGCTCTCCAGCTCAAGAAGTCACAAGTGTTATCTGTAAACAGCTTCCTGTTTGAAAGTTTTCAGCTGCTGTGCTGGATAATTAGGCAAGAAGTGTGGGAAACAAGAAGGTGCCCTGTGATGTAACCCACTCAAACGCTATCTCTTTTTAGATAATGCCATCTGTTAGAACATAAGATGTCAGTGGGGTTCCAGGAAAGATAGGTTACTAAATGTCAGGGGTTACTTTCATGAACTATCATGACATACATTTATAAAGTAAAACATGGATGGTTATGGCTCATTAAATCCTGCTGAGATTTGTAAATTTGTAAAAAAAAAAAAACAACAAAATAGAAAAGTGCATCTACAAGTTTTTTATATCAAATAAACCAGCAAAAAAATGATCAAGTACCGTATACTGTATTATACCCTAAATAGGAATTGTCATTCTAACGGCTTCCACTGCTAATATTAATATAATATCTAAGTTGAAGAACATAGATTTAAAACTGAACTCCATGCAAAAATGAAAGACATAAATGAATGCAGCTCTGTATTTATTAATACAAACTTAATTGTATTTTATTAAACGCAAGCAGTGTGAGAACCAGAATTAGATTTGGCATAAGCCTTTTCAGTCCCCGTACAACAGAGTTTAGACTATAGGAGGGAGAAGCAGCACAAGGAGCCAATCAGTTGTGCTTCAGTGCAAAATGCATGCTGATAGCAGGAAAAAGCAGATTGGCAGAAAGATGAGCTATTCAGTGTGCAGCTTCTCTTTCCAGTGAAAGGGGAGGGGTGGGAAAGAACACCACAGGGAGAGGTATGATGGGACTTGTAGTTCTGCAACAGCTGGAGGGCCACCAGTTTGACACCCCTGAATGTAATCAGAGGAAGTGTTATCTTTCTCAGTGTATGTGTTCTCTTATATTCCTGTTTCCTGTTCCATGATAAAGACATGCTGTAAAGATATGTTCTGCTAATCCTCCATAAAATTAAAGCTGTTTGCTGTATATAGGAAGCTTCCAGCGCATGATTTCAATACTCTGACAACAGGTTATAGTTCCAGGCATACACAGCGCACCCAACGTACCCAGCAGCACCCAGGCATTGGAAAGAGAACTCTGCCACTGTGAGTACAGTGAGTACTGTATACAAGCTACGGAAAGATGGCAAGTGGTTCAGATGTGACGTTTGCAATTAGAAAGCTGAACAGTGCCAAACTATGAGTAAGCACTTGGATAAGTGCGAAACGCGTTAGCCTATCATCTGTACACTCTGTCCATGGTGTCCTGTATCTAATATGTTCCTGATTTTAAAATAAAGAAATTATTACTTCCTGGAGTGCGGCTGTCCGGATTTTCTCGTTTGCACACAGCTTCTACTAGCATTAGCCAGCACCTGGAACCTCTCAGTTCTGGAGAGCAAGATCAGCTTTATACCTGGTGAGATCCATACTAGTGCGGGGATAACCTTTGTAGTGCCAATTACCAGCTGTGGAAGATTAAACTAGAAATGCTTCTGAACAAGGATGACTTGTGGCAAGTGCTGAATACAGACAGACCCACGGAGGGAGAGATGGAGGATTGGGACAGGAAGGATAGACAGGCAAAAGCAATAAGCTTACTAGCGGAAGATGACCAGCTTATCCACATAAGAACAGAGAAAACAGCCAAAGGTATGTGGACTTCATTACAAAAACCGCATGAGCTTTCAAGCCTCAAAAGCAAGCTATTTTTACTAAGAAAGTTGTACAAGGTGAGATTAGAAGGCCAGCAAATGTGTGACCACAAGAAAGCTATGCTAGAGATCATAGAGCAGCTACGCACCATCGGAGAGGACATCAAAGATAACCATATTGTTGCCCTGCTCCTCTGCAGCATTGGAGAGACATATGCTGCTCTAATTAAAGCTTTAGAAACCAGACCCAAGCAGGAGCTGACACTAGAATATGTCAAAGGGAAATTAATCAATAAATATGACGAAGGAAAGAAAATACGCACCATGATGGCAAAGCTTGGCACAAAGCACAACAAAGAAAGCAGAGCCTGTTTTCTCTGTAAAAGGACCAGTCACTTAAGAAAGGACTGTTCTATCTGGAAAGCCGAGCAGCGAAAGCTAAAGCTATCCGCAAAAAAAAAAAAAAAAGAGTGATGCAATACCTTAAAGGAACGATTCAGATGAAGTTACGGTTACCAGCAACATCTCATCCAAAATTGGTCAGATATGTGGATGCTGATTGGGCCAGGGACTGCACAGACCGCAAATCCACAAGTGGATTCATCTTCCAGTATGGGGAAGGAACCATAAGTTAGTCTAGTTGAAAGCAAGCAATTGTTGCTCTATCTTTAACTGAATCAGAGTACATTGCAGCAGAACACGCATGTCAAGAAGCGATATGAAATCGCCAACATTTTGTAGACATTGGGATAGACATGTCAAAACCAGCTCCCACTTTTAAAGACAACCTGGGAGGTATAAAGCTCATGCAATCAGAAAGGGTCAATCCTAGAACCAAACACATCGATGTCAAGTATCTGTGGATTAGACCAGGCTGGTTGATCCTTTCCGTGGCTTTTGAATAAGGATTTGGGTGTCTCTTTTAGGATCTGACACTCACGCCTGGGGGCTCACCCTGGGAGGGCTTGGCTTCCTCTCCCTCTCCCTGCGTATCCACAACTCCCAGTTTGAAAACAGTGGACTTCTGGGCTGTTTCATCCTGGCCTTTCCTTTTTGTACATACTTGGAAGACATTTAATTCTAATAATCTGCTTGCCATACTATTATATCAAGGTGGAATTTGGCCACAACTCTCACAACTATATTCTCTGTGCTTCTCCTGAGGAAGCAAGGTTTTGAACTTGCGAAACGCGTTGAGAATACCAGCACAGATTTTCCAGGCTGATGGCGAATATCAATACAGACCATATAGGTTCTATGCAAAAGTTTCAGTAGTTGGACTGTACAGTATTTAGAATGTACTTCTATATTTGCTATACATGTATGACTTGCTGTTTTTAAATGAATGTAAATAAATTTTTGTATACTTTACCTGTGTTTAAGGTGTGACTTAAAAAGTCCTGTGGGCTTTAAATAAGTTGTTGTTCATTACAACATATTAAATGTTTGTACTTGGCTTTAAAGAGGCGCTCCAGGCTCCGTCATAAAAAATACTGTAACTGCTGACTTTTACTATTAGGACACATACCTGTCCATGAATCCAGCGGTGTCTTCACTCAAGCTGATTTTTCAGTCAGCTCTCGGGTGCTGCCGTCACCATTTCTGGTAAGGGAAATCCATGTAACAGTCATTTTTAAAGCTCATTGGACTGGAAATGAACTGTCACTTTTTTTGAAAATAAGAAATTTTATCCAGACGTTGATTTAATGATCAACTTTTGTCTAATTGGAATGTTGGAAAATTTTCATTCAATCAATGGCTGCAATGCTGATCAGTGCATTCTGAGTGGAGGAGTCCTGCTATTAAGCTGGCCATAGATGAGTCAATGGTTGAAAAAAACTGACCTAATTTGAGTGTGAATGGGGAGTTCCCTTTCATTGAGCCTTTGTATTGTGACAGCAGGGAGACTTCCCCACCATCAGAATACACTGATCAGTTCTGCTGGCTATAGCCTGTGGCACTGATCGAGCAGGGAATATCTGATGGGTGGTTGTACAGTAGTCAATCACCCTGCACATACCTGTACATGAATCTAAATTTGGCCGGTCCCTGCTGAATGTTGATCCATGTATAACCAGCTTTACACTGCGTCGGCTGTTAGCGCTAAAGTGCTGCTTGTTTTAGCGACGCTTTAGAGTTGTTTAAGCGGCGCAAAGGCTAGTGAGGCACGCTTAACCCCAAAAAAAGGTTAAAAACTCCAGTTTTGCAACACTTTCAAATCGCTTTTCAGGCGCTTTGAAAGCGCTGCTCATTCATTCCAATGGGCAGGGCATTTGGGAGCACTAAATACAGCGCTCCCAACCTGCCCCAAAGATGCTGCTTGCAGGAAAAGACACACTGCAATGAATAGAAGATGGTTTTCAGGCGCTTAGCAGAGGCTATTTCCAGCGTTAAAGTGCCTGAAAACCGCCCTAGTGTGAAGGTGGTCTCAGAGTACAATAACTTAGTGGGGGGGGGGGGTCTCCATTCACCTTGCTTTTGTGGATGGAGAACTTTGTTTGTTTTTTGATCGAAAAACGAATGATCAGTGTATGGCCAGCCTTACACTTGCACTCCATATATTTTATGTATTCCGTATGTCTGGATAAGGTTTTTTTTTCATAACAGTTGCCCGTTGCTGTATAGATTGCAACTGTTTAAACCACCTGCCTATTGGATACTTTTACCCTTTCAGCTTTCAGCTCTATCACACTTTGAATGACAATTGCACAGTCATGCAACACTAGGGGGTGCTGTAGGGGGTAAGTGTGTCCTAGGGAGTGATTCTAACTGTGGGGGGATGGGCTATGTGTGACACGACACTGATCCTTGCTCCCGATTACAGTCAGTGTCACTAGTCAGAAGGGGAAATGCTTGTTTACATCAGCATTTTCCCGTTCTCCCTCTCCATGAGACGATCGCGGGTATCCCCGCGGACATCGAGTCCTTGGGACCCACTATAACATTCACGGAGCGCGTGGTGGGCGCGCGCGCCCGCAAGCCGCTTCCTAAAGGGCAACATACAGGTACGTTAATATGCCTGTATGTGCCCTTCTGCCGACATATATCGGCGTGAGCCGGTCGGCAAGTGGTTAATATATTCTCCTGGACTATCAGGGGACAACATTCAAAATTAATAAGGGCCTTAGTGCTGAAATATTTACAGCCTAGACATCCCCATGTATCTTTTTACAAGAGACCCACCTGTATGGTAATAAAATTTTAGCTCTAAAATGCCCTTGGATGCAACGAGCCATACCCACCACATTCTCTTCTTATGCCAGAGGAGTCTCCATCCTTGTACACAAGTCTTTACCATGCTCAATTGATGTGGTAATAATTGATCCTGGGGGAAGGTATGTAGTGGTATTGCTTACTGCTCATTCACATAGTCTGGCTCTGGTCAATATGTGCATCCCCTCATCCTATTTTCCTTGAGTATTCTTTATGATTTGCTGGAAAAAGTTAGCACCCCACTCTCCATCTGAAATACTGATAGCGGGAGATTTTAACAATATACTTGACTACTCCCTGGATACTTCTAATCCACAGAGGGCGCCTAATCATTAACTGTCACACTTGGCAGCAGCTGCTAATCTCACAGAACTATGGAAGGGGAAACATCCTACAGATAGGTGTTGTTCCTATTTGTCCCCGGTATTTGGATCCTCCTCTAGCATAGATATGGCTTTTGCCAGCGCTGCTTTGCTGCCCAGGGTCTCTGAGGTCTCCTACTTACCTGGGGGTGTCTCGAATAATACCCCATTGCAGATCACTTTACAACTTGGGCCTTGTAGACCTAGGGGCACATGGCGTTTTTACCTAGTTGGGTGGAAGAGCCAGCAGTGGAAGAAGTACTAAAGCCTCACTTAGCCTTATACTGGTTGATAAATGAGGGATCAGCCACAAGACAAATGGAATGGGACGCCTTTAAAGCTACCACAAGGGGGATTTATATATCGGCCATTAAAGCGGTCTGGACAGAGAGTAAGCATAAAGTGTCAACTTTGCAGGACAAGGAGCAGGAAAGTGCATAGGCTCATGCTAATACACCTTCTCCAGACACACTGGCAAATTTGCAATTTGCCAGAAGAGCCTTATATCTACATTATCAGGATATGGCCTTAAATACTGTGCAAGAGGGCTGAACATGTCTTTGAGAAGGGGGATAAAAATGGCAGGCTTCTGGCGCTACTGACAGCTGTAGATAGCCCCCTGTCTGTGGTCCTGTGTATTTCCTCTCCGGCCGGAGTGATGCCGACGACCAGGGATGAAATTTTGCAAGAATTTGTTGTGTTCTATAAGAGGTTGTATTTGCCTATAGCGCCACATGATGTAGGGGACCTAGAGTCCTTACACTTACCTAAGCTACCGGAAGAGATTAGGGAGTTTCTTGATACCCCCTTTAAGGAGGAGGAGGTGACCAATGCAATTGTATTCTTCCCTGCCAGTAAGGTTCCTGGCACAGATGGCATGCCAATTGAGTAGTATAGGCATTACTCAGAGGTTCTCACACCAAGACTACTCCAATTGTATGCAGGATGTTTTCATGATGGTGCCCTTTCTCCCTCTTTTTATGAGGCACACATTGAGCTATTGGCTAAGCCTGACAAAGACCCCCTTCAATGTTCTTCTTATAGACCGATTTCTCTCCTCAAATTAGCCTCGAAAATATTAACTAAAGTACTGTCGAATAGACTGGTGCCCGCATTGCAACACCTTATCTCACCTGATCAGACTCACTGGTTTCATGGCTAAAAAAGCAACGGACATAAATTTGCATAGGGTTTTACACATATCCAGCTAGGCCCAGACATTTTAAGTAGAGGAATATTGGTTTTTCTAGATTTGGAGAAGGCTTTCAACTCCAAAGACTGGCAATACATGACTATAGTGTTGGAATCTTTTGGTTTTGACCCCCAGTTCAGGAGGTGGATAAGTATTCTTTATCAGAATCTGACTGAGGCTATTAAACCTAACGGTCTACTGTTGGATTTTTTTTCCAGTGAACAGGGGCACTACACAGGGTTGCCCTATGTCCTCTGGCCTATTTGCCTTATTGATTGAAAACCCTTGCTGGTGCTATTGAGAGCTTCTAAAAAGGTACATCAGATACAGGTGGGCAGCCGGACAGAAAAAACAGCGCTTTAGGTGGACGACATGGTATTATTCTTAAGTGACTGAGTCATCTTTAAAGGCAGCCCTGGATATTTTAAACACCTTTGCTTTATTTTCAGGCCTTAAGGTTAATTGGGGTAAATCTCAAATTCTTCATCTTCAGATAGCATCTCCAACATGTAGGGTCCCGGTAGATTGCCCCCTGCAATGGGAGGACAAGGACAAATATTTGGGCCTCCATAGATCCAACTCGAAATCTGAATGTATTACACTAAATGTTGCTCCATTGCTGCTGCAGTTACGTCATAAGCTACAAGCCTGACAGAATCTCCCTCTTACGCTCATTGGCAAGGTTAATCTACTGAAAATGAAATTCTTGCCCCTCTTCCTATATATTTTCCGGAATTTGCCTGTGTAGATTCCAGCATATATATTTAAGAGTATAGAACGGTTAGTCTCAACCTTCCTGTGGCAGGATAAAGCTTCAGGTATTGACAGCCATGTGTAAGAGTCCAGGGCTTACTACGCATGCACCAATAGCCAGTTGCAGCAAAAAGAAATCCGTACCAACTGAGCATGCGCCAAAGACGCCTCAGTGCGCCAACCCGCACCTGCGCAGAAGACCTGATGGAAAAAGGCAGGAAAATGCCCAGGAGGCGCACAGGAAGTGACCTTAACCTGATGGAAAAAAGGCGGAAAAATACCCAGGAGGCGCACAGGAAGTGACCTCAACCTGATGGAAAAAGGCGGGAAAATCCCCAGGAGGCGCACAGGAAGTGACCTCAAACTTCCCTATATAAGCCCAGCCCAGACACTGCCAAATTGCTGGATTATCTTCAGTCCCTCCTTGTTCCTGTGCTAGTGTGTGATCTGTCTGAACTTGTGACCTGGAAACCTATTCGACTACTCTTGATTGCTGCTTGCCATTGACCTCGGATTTGTACCTTGACCATTGTACTTCTTTACCCCTTTTGTACTCAGCTGCCAGATTGGAACCGACCCCGGCTTGGATCTTGACCATTTTTCTGATTAACCCTTTTATACTTCGTTGCCAAACTGGACTTGACCTCGGCTCGGATCTTGGACACAGGCTTGCACGGTGCTCAGCACCCCTGACACCCGTACCACTCAGTGTCCATCAAGTCTATGTCTCCATGTCCAGAGGCTTCAAGGACCCGAGGTGCAAGGAAGGCCTCCCCACTTACCTCGGTCTCACTTCAGGTATGTGGCCCTCGTGACACATGGCAGCAGGGAGGGTTGGCGGTTCCTGATTTTCACCACTATTTCCTGGCAGGTCAATTGTTTTTTGTGCATAGGTGGCTCATGGTACCAGAGAATGAAGCAGCCATTGCCCTGGAGGTGGCCATTGTTGGCTGCTATGAGGCACTGACGCATCTGATATTTAGAGGTAGCAGGGCTCCGTACCCTATTACTAATACTATGCGGGCAACTATCAGGGCATGGGCAGTGACCAGTAAGGCCACGTCAGGGGACTGTACCAACATTTCTCACACCTCTGTGGAGGAATCCTCAATTGCCACAATTTTTCCTGTACCAAGACCCAGTCAAATGGACCAAATTTGGCATCAAGAAAGTAGGAGATATTGTGTATAATGGAAAGCTTCTCCAGTTCGATGCCTTGAAAACTAAATTTCAGTTACCCAATTCTCATCTGTTTTGCTATTTACAGCTTAGGCATGCATATACTACTCAGTTTTATGTCGCCTCTTCAGGTTCAAGCGAGTGATCTGGAAACACTGTTTAGAGATGACTCTTTAGATAAGGCCCTGTCTATTACAAGCAATTGTTTGGTGAGGTTGGCAAGACGGTGTTCCCCCAGATGGACGGGGATGACTGGGATGATATTTGGGAGTTTAATTTCTCCAGATTAGTGTTGAGCAGGGACCATCTTATCCAATATAAATGTTTACACCGTATATACCTGACTACGGCCAGATTGGCTAAGATTTTTTTCTACCCAGTCACCCAGTTGTTGGTGGTGCACGTCAAGATGTGGACTTCCTCCACATCTTTTGGGAGTTTGTAGCTATAAAAAAAAATGTTGGTGTGGAGTTAGATTGTATAAAGGAGATTACCACACTGTGTACGGCCGGAAGTGGAGACCTGCCTTGTAGGTTTAGTTGACGCCCCAAAAAATGTAACCGGTACGCTATTGACTTTGTTTTATTAAGCTAGGAAATTAATAGTAGTTTCCTGGAAAAAGCCAACTCCTCCAACTGTTCCAGCATGGAAGGCACTCATTAATAAAGCCATCCCTCTATATAAAGCCATGTATACTAGTAGAGGTATACCTCATAAGTTTGATAAAGTGTGGGATAAATGGATGAATAGTACATCTACGGTATCTGACTAAATTAATGTTTTCTATTACCGGTGAGGATTTCATTTTATGTTCAGTATGCAGATGGGTGGTTGTTTTTAGTTAAATATTATTGCTATGGGGGTTGAGACGTGGACCTGAGCATTACATTTGTGGGTCTAGTGTCAGTGGGGGATGGCGGGCCATAGGTCATAGAGGTACAGTTGTGCTTATAAGTTTACATACCCTGGCAGAATTTATGATTTCTTGGCCATTTTTCAGAAAAATGAATAACACAAAAACATTTCTTCCACTTATGGTTAGTGTGTGGATAAAGCCATTTATTATCAATCAACTGTGTTTACTCTTTTTAAATCATAATGACAACAGAAACTACCCAAATTACCCTGATCAAAATTTTACATACCCTGGTGATTTTGGCCTGATAACATGCACACAAGTTCACACAAAGGGGTTTGAATGGCTATTAAAGGTAACCATCCTCACCTGTGATCTGTTTGCTTGTAATTAGTATGTGTGTGTATAAAAGGTCAATGAGTCTCTGGACTCCTGACAGACCCTTGTATCTTTCATCCAGTGCTGCACTGACATTTCTGGATTCTGAGTCATGGGGAAAGCAAAAGAATTGTCAAAAGATCTGCGGAAAAAGGTAATTGAACTGTATAAAACAGGAAAGGGATATAAAAAAAGAGAATGCCACTCAGCAGTGTTCAAACTCTAATCAAGAAGTGGAAAATGAGGGGTTCTGTTAAAACCAAACCTGGTCAGGTAGATCAACTAAAATTTCAGCCACAACTGCCAGGAAAATTGTTCGGTATGCAAAGAAAATCCACAAACAACTTCAGTTGAAATACAGGACTCTCTGAAAACATGTGGTGTGGCTGTTAAGATGCAGAATAAGGAGGCACTTGAAGAAAGATGGGCTGCATGGTCGAGTCGCCAGAAGAAAGCCATTACTACGCAAAAGCCACAAAGTATGCCGCTTACAATATGCCAAACAGCACAGAGACAAGCCTCAAACCTTCTGGCACAAAGTCGTTTGGAGTGATGAGACCAAAATTGAGCTTTTTGGCCACAACCATAAACGCTACATTTGGAGAGGGCTCAACAAGGCCTATGATGAAAGGTACACCATTCCTACTGTGAAACACAGAGGTGGATCGCTGATGTTTTGGGATGTGTCAGCTACAAGGGCACAGAAAATTTGGTCAAAATTGATGGCAAGATGAATGCAGTGTTATAAAAAAAATACTGGAGGAACATTTGCATTCAGCAGCCAGGAAGCTGCGCATGGGACGTACTTGACATTCCAACATGACAATGATCCAAAACACAATGCCAAGTCGACTTGTCATTGGCTACAGCAGAATAAAGTGAAGGCTCTGGAGTGGCCATCTCAGGCTCCTGACCTCAATATCATTGAGCCACTCCGGGGAGATCTCAAACGTGCAGTTCATGCAAGACAGCCCAAGAATTTACAGGAAGTGGAGACTTTTTGCCAAGAAGAATGGGCAGCTTTACCATCTGATAAGATAAAGAGCCTCATCCACAAATACCACAAAAGACTTTAAGCTGTCATTGATTTTAAAGGGGGCAATACACGGTATTAAGAACAGGGGTATGTAAACTTTTGATCAGGGTCATTTGGGTAGTTTCTGTTGTCATTATGATTTTAAAAAGAGTAAACACAGTTGATTGATAATAAATGGCTTCAGCCAAACACTAACCATGAGCGAAAGAAAGGTTTTTGTGTTATCATTCATATTCTCTGAAAAATGGCTAAGAAATCATAAATTCTGCAGGGGTATGTAAACTTATGAGCACAACAATATAGAGCTTAAGTAATGCCATTGTTTGATGCTGAATTTAAGCACACATGATATATACTGGTATTATGTTCTTATTTCGAGCCTCAGAGTTATGCTGCGGGCCCAATGCTGAGACGTGTTCTGAGTTTTATTTTTGAATTTGTTGGAGAGCGAGGTCTGGTATCAGACTGACTCTCAATTGTTCTGTTTGTTTTTTTGTACGCTGTATATAAACGACAATAAAAAGAATTTTTCAAAAAAATAAAAATAAATAAAAAAAACCCCAAATCAGTGCATATTATTTATGCTAGGTTCACACTGGTGCGATGCGGGAACGTGAGCGATTCCTCTGCAGGTTCCTGCATCGCAGGCAGTTCACACTGCTCTTTGCAAACCGCTGAACACCCATGCAATCTGATTCCAGTGCTGGCAAAAAAAAAAAAAAAAAGGGTCCTGCACCATTTTGGTGCAAATGCGATGTGATTTCAGCCATATAGTTTGTATGGCTGAAATCACATTGCTGTGCACATAACATGTGATGTCTGTGCAATGTGGTGTGAATCACATGCAATGTCTGGCATCACAGAAGTGTGAACCCAGCCTTAGTCTGTGTGAAACTTATAGAGTCTACAAGCTTTGGTGCCAATCACTGAAAATTTATCATACCAGATGTACTGACAGACTATCTAATTTCTTGAGGCCCTTAAGCCTGGTACACACTAATAGGTTTTTTTCCGTTCAATCCAGCAGGTTGAAAAAAAAAAAAAAAAAACTGACAGCTCTAGTCTGACCAGCTGTTCTAACTATCCCATGATAGTACAGGGATCTCCCCCGCTAAACTGTTGGGTTCTGACAGTGGGACAGCCCCCACCAGAACACTCCTTTTATTAGTTACCAGTTTAGGGTTACACAGGTGGTCTGGTGCTAGAATTATTGTTCTCGCTCCGATGTTCGCAACAATTCCTCTATTGCCGTTTACATATGCGTACAGGACCAAAGTTCACGGGGGGGGATAGGGGCGCTTTTAAAATTCTTTTTTTTTTTTTTTTCTTTCTTGGTGGGACACTGACAGGTGTTTTTGTGCACTGGTACAGATGATGATGGGACACTGGTACACTGTGACAGATATTAGTAGGACACTTGGACAGGGACAGTGGTTGTGTACTGTGTGGGGATGGCTGCAGTCTGTGCGATCGCTGTGTGACTGAACACTAAAATCATCAGTTACACAGAAAAAGGTCACCGCTGCAGCACCCCCCGCACTGAGATCAGTGGGGAGAGCTGACAAAGACACGTGTCGCTATTTGCAGTTTGATGACTGTTGTTGGACCCAGCCATCCTGTGATCGGGATGGCCATTTACAGCACCCATGTCCCAATCTTTGATGTGCTGTGTCCAAAGGACACAGCCATTGCAGGATCACGCCGCCATGCAGACCGAGACCGCCTGAGGCACACATTCTGACAGGACCTACAGGTACATCCAGTCAGAACAGGGAAGCTCCCACCTGGCCGTTTATGTGCAGTGGGAAGCGGTTAACACACCATGCACCTGCCCTTCCACTCCAGATTACTCCCGCTCACCTCTTTAATGCATGCAATTATTGACATTGAGCACTGATCTCTCTGAATACACAGCCAGTGTGTTCCTCTGCTGATCAATTGTTTTGTACCTTACCCTCTTCCTGCAATGATTGCTCATTAGCCAGTGTACAGGAGCTGAGCAAATACATAACAGCCTATGTGGCACAGAGCTGTAGTATTGAAAACAGAAGTATGGCCCGGAAGTCTGTAAAGCTCACCATACACTATGCAATCTGATTGTGCAATCTTCTTTTGATCTACCATCAACATAGTGCAAGGGCCTGCCTGACTCTCCTATTATATAGTTTTGGTAAATTTAAGAGATTGTACAGAGATTTCACAATCCGATTGTATAGTGTATGGACACCTACAAAACAAACTGCAAAAAGGGTATATAGCAGTGTGTGTCAACCTTTTTCAGTCAAGGCATCCCTTCAAAATTTGCAGGATCTTGAGCCACTCCATTTAAAAATATAAAAAACGGATTTACACATTGCAGCAGCATCCACACACAGTGCACCTAACATTAAAGATGATTTATTCTTACAAATAAAATACACCTTTCCACACCGGTACTGGACTAGTATTCCAGCATTTCTCTTCTGCCTGTTCTTCCATAACACCTCAGAAGTGCCACAGGCTGATAGCTTCCATTCCACGCCGCATTGAGGCAGTAATTGCTGCAAAAGGGGCCCAAACTGAGTACATATGCATGCTTTTACTTTTCAGAGGTCTGATATTGTTCTATGTACAATCCTTGTTTTATTGATTGCATGTAATATTCTAATTTTCTGAGATTGATTTGGGGTTTTCATGAGCTGTAAGCCATAATCATCAATTATGACAAATTATGGCTGGAACTATCTTGCTTTGCATGTAATGAGTCTATTTCATATATTAGTTTCACCTTTTAAGTTGCATTAGTGATATAAATGAACTTTTGCACAATATCCTAATTTTTGAAGTAACACCTGTAGGGCGCAGAGATGTCCGGATTCAGCCAAACAACGCTACGACGGTGGCACACCTGAATAGGCAAGGAGGAACAAAATCCCCTCGTTTGCTGAACCTGACGGAAGCAATTCTGTCATGGCCCGAGATAAACATCATATCAATTTTGGGTATCCACCTGAAGGAGACGGACAACGCGCTGGCAGACCTTCTAGGTCTAATGGCCATAAAACAGAGTAGTCTCTCTAAACCAAGCAACCTTATTGTGAATCACGCACAGAGACCGTAATAGGTCTCAAATCTCTGGCAAGGGTCAATTGGGGAATAGCGGCGATTAATTATCCAGCATACAAATTGCTTTGGTCCACAACAGATCGATAGAGATCTTCCGTGAAAAACAGCGAATAAAAATCAAGTGACGTAAAATCAACTGTTTCCACCTGAATTCCAGGTTGGCCCATGAAAGAGGGAAGTACGGGTGCTGCAAAAGTGGTGGGCTCTCAATTAGGATTGGCAAATGCAGCAGGAAGGGCACTATGGGCTCGAAAGGCCTGTGTTTGTCTTCTTGGTGGCTGTTAGACACTACTGGTGCTTGCCACCTCACCAGCTTGAACTGCACTTATGGGACCTCATCCCATCACCAGGTGTCACTGCAGTGCTGAATGTATGACCAGGATGTACTAGGCCACTGGGTGCTTGCCAGTTCACCAGGAGGATGAGCGGCACTAGTACTGGCTCTCCGCTCCATACGAGACCCCTGCGGTTCTTGCACCTCAACAACAGAACGGGGTCAGGTACCACTACTCTGTCGTCAGAACTATCCGTCAGTGTGCCACTGCTGTCTACCGATTCGTATTCGAGCCTGAATCTGACAGATGGGCGACTTCCACCTTCACTATCTGTCATGCTCAGAATCATATAGGCCTCTTCACTACTGTACCTTCAATTTGACATCTTGTATACAACGCATCGGGCAAATCTGACACAGTATAACTGCAGCGGCTGGTCCAGAGCTGGCTAGATATGGTACCACACCTATGCCTTGCTGTCTCAGGCCCTTTAGAGCTTCTGCCATAATCTTTGAGAAGATTCTGGGCACAGAAGAGATGTCGAAAGGCAAAAGATGTGTCCTGCAGATGCAGGGTGGCCGCTGGATAATAAAGTTAGGTATGTTTGATGACTTTTCTTTATGGGTACATGTAGGTATGCATCTTTCAAGTCTATTGTGGCCATGCATACCCCCCCGCCCTTCTGTTGAGCAGCTTCCTAATTAAATCTCCTAGACTTGACGAAGGGCACCTCCCCTGCTTCTTTTTAGCTGGGGGGGGGACCCTTTGTTCTTCGCTGCGGTCCTATCCAAGACCATTTCCAGGCCTGGCCTGAACAGCAAACTTCCTGTGAATGAGATCCCGCACAGCCTATTCTTGAAGGCGATGTCCCCTCCCATGACTTTCAGCCACAGGGCTCTTCTCACAAAGGCCATGGCCCTTGAAGATATTCTTACTGTTTCAGCCAAGGCATCCGCTAAGAAAGCTGCCGCTCTGGTTAGTGTGGGAATGGTCCTCACTTAAGGCCCGTACACACACGATACAAAAAAAAAAAAAAATCAGAAGACAAATTTCGGCTGAGCAATCTGCCGATTTTCAGATCGTTAGTATGGTGCGTTGGACAGCCGATTCCAGTTTTTCGTCAGACAAAAGCTGGATGTGCTAACTATAAAATTTCATCCAATTTTTCGTACGAAAAAATTTGTAAGAGCAAGACTACACATGCTCAGAAACGAAAGAACACATACAAAACTAGTCAACACATTACATCACTTCTGAAGTTGTATTCGGTCGTACTAGGACTTTCGTATGGTGAGTAACCTCTTCACTTTTGACATGAGACTAGCATATGGGGAAAAAAAAAAAGACAGATGTTCAGTCGTCAGAAAATCTGATCGTGTGTACGAGGCTCATTTCTTCCCTTGGCGTGTCTCCTAGCAGCTCTTGCAGTTAAGACAGCCAGCTAACAGGATGCAAGCTGTGCAGGGGCAAGCTATTGTCGGTGTCTTGCCGAGAAAGTTCCCTCGGCGGATAAGGACCCCCCTGTACTGCGTAGGCGCAGTGCAAACTACTATCAGCCGCCGGAGATAGCCAAAGCTCAAAATCTTCAATCAGCTGTACACGGCGCCTGCGCCTCAGGTTCCTTCCCCACCATCCAAGTGGACCTAGAGGAGGAATATAAAAAAAAAAAAAAAAAAAAAAAAAAAAAAAAAAGCCGAGCGAAGGGAGGCTGTGCCCGAAGCATGGCGAGCGGCCCTCTTACAGGCACCGTGTACAGTTGATTTTCACCTATTCACCTTTGGCTATTTCCACCGGGTCCTACTGCGCCTGCGCAGTTTAGGGGGGTCCTTATCCGCCGAGCGGAACTTTCTCAGCAGAACACTGGATTCAAAATCCGCACACCTGCTTCCCATGCCCTGCATTATCAAAAGCCAAGTCAAATTTGTTTGTGACTCTCACGAGGGAGGCATCTACTTTGGGACACTTCGCCCAAGTCTTGTTGTCTTCCTCCTGGTATGAAGAGCTTCTTTTCTGGCTTATCCCACTCCCTCTTGACTATGCTTTTAAGAGTTTGATGCACTGGAAACATTCTGGACTGCAACTCCTTGTAATTTTTTACATGCAGGGAAAGCGCTGCAGCTTTTTGCTCTTTGATACCCAGTGTGTCTGCTACAGCCTTTAGAAGATTATCCGTATCTTCTGAGGAAATAACCCTCTGATGCCAGGTCATCCTCCGAATCAACCTCTTGTTCTGGCTGATCCTCCTCTTCCCCGCTACCCAAAGGGATACATACCTTGCGGGTAGATGGGGTACTGGTTTGGCTAGAACTTGCTGGCACCTCCAGCTTCTCTACTGCTGAGCAATACGGATTGGCCCAATAGTGCCCTTTATTTCCTTTTTGAAGAAATAAAGCATGTCCTTAAAATGGTGGCTAAGTCACATGTCCTTATTTATGCATTTTTGGCATAGTGGCTTTTTCCACTCAGGGAAAAACCAGTGAGCACAAGAGGTGCATGCCTTCCTGCTGGTCTTTGCCCTTTTTTCTTCTGGGGCCTTTGCCTGCAAGTAAGCACAAAGGCGCCAAATGAGGTTGGCGGTGTACAATGCACCAAAGCAATTGTATGGTTTGAGTGACTCCAGAGTGCTCTGGCTTACCTTGGAGCTGTCCTGACATGCAGGATCTGCAGGGCAGTGAAGCATCTGACCTGGCCAGCCACCGGGATCCTCTGCTTGGAGGGCCCTTTTATCTGCTCCGCCCCCAGCTGACCCTGTGCGGGTTGGTAGACACCTACCACATCCTCCCTGGTATTTCATTAGGGAGGGGAGCATTAAAGGCCTTTCTCTTTTTTCTTCAAACTCCACACTGCAGCCGACTGCATGCAATGTCACCAAAAGCAACTCTAGTGCTTGCCCTGGAGGCTCCAGCCTCCACCAAGATAGCCACAGACCGGAAACGACACAGCCGGCGTCTCACCATCTTGCTACACCTCCCAGGACCAACGGAGATGTCTGCAGCAATGCGAGCAGGATGGTCAGCGGCCGGGTAGCCTGCCCAGCGAGGGAACCTCTAAAGCACCTGGAGTGAAGGGTTCAGCCAGACTGCCCTCCACCAGCAAGGAGTGGTAGTTGTGGGGGAAAACCACCAGCGGCATCATGTAGCGCGGGGGTGGGATTATTGCATACCGCTCTGTAGGGGCGAAACTTCAGGTAGAGCCTTAGGCTCAGAGTGCTGTCCCTGCTCACCCTCCCAAGGGCACCTGGACTGAATGGGATGCTGGTCGGGGAGTCGCCTGCAGAAAGCAGAAGACTGGATAAAACAAACGTTTGCAGCTCCTGTGGGGCTAGAGGAAACACAAAACAACTGCGGCACACAGTTAAGACTAACAAATTTAAAAAGGTAGACTAGTGTGTTTCCTGGTGAAGGAAGGAAGAACCTCTCAGATGCTGCCCTGGAAGACAATTGAAAGAAAAAAAAAATTGCAATAAAAGCGTATATTGATTGGTTGGCGCAAAAGCTATAGTGTCTAAAAATAGGGAATAGATGTATGGCATTTTTTTAATTTTTACTAGTATTCGCAGCGATCTAGCTGGATTGCGATGGACAAAATCAGGCACACTTTTTTGGGATGAGTGACATTTATACAGCAATCAGTACTATAAAAATGCAATGATTACTGTATGACACTGGCAGGGAAGAGGTTAACACTAGTGGTGATTAAGGAGAGAGCGCTGTTCCTAACTACTAGGAACAGACAATCACTCTGTACTTCCGTTTGACAGATCCCTGTTCTGGCTCCGTGGAGCGATCGCAGGTGGCCATCAGACATCGCAGCCATGTGCATCAGCTCTCCCTGCCGTGCAGCAGGAGCACACCTGCTATAGCTGTTCAAGGGACAGACCTACATACAGCGATTTGCAGGAAGGAGCCAACCTGCTGCATTATGATGGCGGTTAGTCGGCAAGTGGCTAAAAACAATCTTCCTCTAGAAGCAGAATATACAGGGCTATGGGAAACAGAAGGAGGGGGGAAAAAAAAAACCCACACGTTGAACTGAATGGACATGTCTTCTCATAAAACTATGAGTCACAACAAAGGGGACTGCCACCGAGCAGGCACTTACCAATTTCCAGCCACAGTGCTATATTAACCCAATCCTTAGCCATCACAGCAGGAATGCCCAAAAAGTGGCCTTCCAACAAGGGATTTTCTACCATGGATCTCTACAGCACTCTGCCAATGACATTACCAAAAATCCTGGTAAGCATTGCTCTTGGGATCCAGTGCCAACATAAACAGGCCATCCCTGATCTTTGCTATGGGGTCCAGGTACTGCCCCCTCTTGGCTGTAGGTGACTAATCTGGATAAAGCCCTTTCATTAGAAGGGGCATACAGAAACCAGCAGTAAATCCATAGACATCTTTTTCAAAGGAGCAGAAAATTAAAAGCAGACAGTTTTTTTTTTTTTTTTTTTAAACACAAGGAGGGAAATAAAAGTTACTTTTAAATGTTACTTTCAAGCCACAGGAAATAGGAGGGGAGGGGCAAGGAGATTGTAACTGACAGGGAGGGAAGAAGACTCAGCAGGGTGACTGAGGCATGTAAACAGACCACAATATCATGGATAAGCAGCCACCATTACCTTGGTCAGTACAGAGGGGAACACAAGAACAGGCAGGATCAGCCAGGTATTTTAGATCAAAGCAAGGGACATATTACACTGCAGAAACACGATGCAGTAGATCAGGGATATGCAATGAGCACACCTCTAGCTGTTACAAAACTACAAGTCCCATCATGCCTCTGGGTGTCATGCTTGTGACCGTCAAGAGTCTTGCAGTTCTGCAATAGCTGGAGGTCCACTGTAGATCACGCCTTTAAAAAAAAAAAAAAAAAAAAAAAAAAAAGGTACAGAAGCTTTTATTGCCTTTTAGGGTTACAACCGCCTTAATACAGATGCTCCTCTACTGCAGTGATAACATTGCAAGCAGTCTTTCATTGCACATAGCCAGTAACACTATGGGGCAGATTTACTACAACTGGGAGCACAAAGAATCTGGTGCAGCTCTGCATAGTATCCAATCAGCTTCCAGGTTTTTATTGTCCAAGTTTAATTGAATATGATGGGGTACTATGCACAGCTGCACTAGATTTTGTGTGCTCCACTTTTGGAAAACTCCCTCAATGTGTTGCAAAAGAAAAAGTCACTGCTCTCCCAGTCCAGTTTACGCCCTCTGACATTTCGCCCCACCCACCGGGCACTTAGTCAGAGGTCTATGTTCATCTCTATGATTAAGCCTCCCAGTGGGCAGGACGAAACCTAGCACGTGGCAGTATACTACACTATAGAATGGTGATATTTCATGCCAGCACCCCATCCCTGAGCACCAGTGGGACAACGCACATATTTCTTAGAGCCGCGCTAAAAGTATAAGCGGGTCACTCATGGATGAAGCTGTAAACAAATAAATTTACTTCCCACTGATTAAGGCATCTGCACATCTAGTCAAACATTAAACAATTCTCTGTACAAAAAACAGCAGCTTAAAGTTTCTAGGGAAAAAAAAAAAAAAAACCCACAAAAGACAAAAAGTACAAGTATTTTTTTTTTTTAATTACATCATTAGCACTTTACAGCTGAAATTCTGGGAATTCAAAAATCACATCTTTGCCTGTAAGTTTCTTGTAGACACCAGAAAATGTTTCCACCTATAAAAAAAAAAAAAAAAAAAAAAAAAAAAAAAAAAAAAAAAAAAGTTACTCGAACAGCATAAACAGATTGGAAACATTATAGATTATTCAGATTATGTATCCTGCATGGTTTTTCTCCCCAGTAATAGCCAGAAGGCTCTGGGAAGTTGTAGGAATATACAGGATGATGTCCGCACCAGCACGAAGGCCAGGGACATACATGTTCTTCAACGTTGTGGAACGGGACTGTACATCACAGCACCAGAAGATGCTACGCTCCCATACGCCACGAGGACAGAGCCTGTGAGAGCAACCTCACAGGATATCCACGTTGGGGATTAAAAGTAAAGCTGTATGAGACAGATGTGAAAGGCTGTCACTACTGCACCATTCTTTAGATGCTTGGCGTCAATATTCTAAGTCCCTTGTTTTAAATAAGCATTCACACAAGAATTTCATTACACTGGCTGCATAATTGTTCCAGGCCAAGTGACCCAAAATAGTAAAGTCTGTTGACAAAAACCTGGCATTTTGATAAGGAAGCCATCAATGACAACCTTAATCTCTAATAGGTTCTCTTCGTGTATCAAAAAGGTTTGCCCTTCCATTGTGTGACAACATCCAAAGAAAAGTTACCTTGTGTTCAACATTGTTCTGTTGTGCTTTGTCCAAATGGACTTTGATAAGCCGACTGCCGTCCAACTTCACACGGATTCTCTTGCCCACAATTTCACTTGGGTACACCAAATCTTCAAGGATGGCATCATGTACTGCAGTCAAAGTTCGGCTGAAATAAAACAGTTGCAGGACAAGTTAGCAAAATCAAAACAAACAAAAACGGGGCAAAATTATCTCACCACTGTGGGTCATTCATGATTTTAGGTAGGTTACCTGTGAGACACTAAGCATTTATCACTAATCACTAGTGGAGAATCATCATATGAGCTTAAAAAAGGGGTTGTAAACCCTTTTTTTTTTTTAAATCAAAACAACGTTTGATCATAAAACAAAAATATACAGACATACGGGTAATTGGTGCAACAGGCACCATAGTGTCCAATCAATCCAATTGACATATGAGAACATATCATAAACAGTAAGGTACTCTATGTGTCATGGTCGGGGAAGTAGTGTGTGAGCAAAGCACAACACGTCATACTTACCTCCACTGTGCAGTTTGTTTTGCACAAAGTGGCCCAGATCCTTGACTTCTGGGGTCCCCCGGCGGCACTGTAGCTCCTCCCCACATCGAGTGTCCACGTTGAAGAAAGCTCTCCTAAGGTGGAGCCACATGCGGGCACGCTCCTGAGTCCTTCATCTGTGTACATTCACAGAATGCAGGCCCCAGGTCATTTGATTTGACTGCCAGTAGCACAGCCATTGGATCCCGCTGGTGTAAATCTATCTAATCAAGTGCCGAGACAATGGGCATAGAGGAAGAGCACGTCTCCGCCGAGGTAACGAACAGGCTCAGGTGAGTAAAAACAGAGGGGCTAGTCACCGTCAGAAGTTTTTCTTCAAAATAATGCATAGGATGCATTAAGGTGAAAAAACACGAGGGTTTACAAAACCTTTAATAGCAAAAGAAAAGCTGTCCACAGAAACCAATCATAGCCAATATAAAGGAAAGGTGGTTTGATAAAGATAGGTCAACAAGGCACATGATAGTTTCCTAAAACTGTCGCACAGCCCCTTTGCCCCCAAAGCTATTGTTTTTCGGTTTTTAATGTAACCTACTACTAGCTTTACCAAGACCTGAATAGATTAGAACCTTCACAGAAAGACTTAAGATTACAACAATTTTACCAAAGACAAGATTGTAGGATCCAAAACATCAAAGGCATAGCTTCTAATTTAAGACAAAAGATGGTGCGCCCCCAAGACAAGCCAGGTAACATTGGTGCCACCAATTAGTCTTTCAACTCATCTCACAATAAAACATTGCATCCTGAATGCATTGAGTAAATTTAAAAGAGCAAAAAAGCAAAGAATCAACATTTTATTTGAAAAGATGTACTACAAAACATTACCTGAAAAACACTGCACAGTATTCAGGCTACCACAGATAAAAGCCAATGACGCCTTAAGGCCTGGTTCATACCTATGCATTTAGTGTTTTCAGTTTTGCAGAAACACACTACAGTCAACTTAAAATGTGTATTTGTCACACATCTGACAAAGAGGGAGGGAGGGAGGGAGGGAGGGGGGGGGGATTGTCTAACACTATGAACAAACAAACCAAAACTTTGCTTTAAATAGAGTGAAGGATTAAACAACCGGTTGCTCTGATTCATCCTCTTTTAGTCCTGTGTTTATCTTTAAAAAAAAAAAAAAAAATTATGGGTTGTCCCCAGGAATAGCCTTTAATGGGGACACCAGCTCAGGTGACAACCAGGGATGCACTCACAGAAAGTGAAGCCAAATCTCCCCAATGAGACAGATGGCAAAAAAAAAAAAAGGCTGTTCATTAGTTTTAACCCGCTTTACACTAACCAAAACAAAGGGGAAAATAAATACATTTTGCCTTTCTACTCACTTTTTTTTTCTCCTATGGGTGCCAGGAAGTACTCCAACCAAATTTGGTTTTAGACAGTGGAGAGGAAGCTAGGTGAAATCACCCCAAAGTAACAAACTGTAAAGTTTGTCTTTTTGTTGCAAAAAAAAAAAAAAAAAATAAATATCCACATTAAAATATATATATTTTTAGTATGTATCCTGCATGGTTAGTCTCCCCAGTCACAGCTTGCAAGCTCTGGAAAGTTGTAGGAATATACAGGAAGCCAGCCACACCAGCCAGAAGGCCGGGACACGCATGTTCTCCAACATTGTGGAACGGGACTGTACGTCATTGCGCCAGAAAGACGCTACGCTCCCATACGCCACGAGGACAGAGCGACCTCACAGGATATCCACGTTGGGTTTTAGATGTCTAATTTTTCACTGAAAGGCTTGTAGAAAAAAACAAAAAACAAAACAAAAACAAATGCAGAGTAAAAAGCATCTGCTCCTGCACCTCAAACCCCAAATGTCTGAGCAAGAACCCCACCTCGGTAACTGGGCAATGGGGGCCGAGAGAGGAAAACAGCAGTTTAAGCTACAAAGTTTTCCTAATAGTTTTTGAATGCCCACTTACCTCCTGGGACGCTTCTGCTTGTTTTTTGTGCGGCTTTTTCTTGTTGGTTTGGGCAGAATCCTTCTCTGTATAGGGAAATACAATTCACATCACTACACTGACTTTATAGAGAACCACAAAACATACAAATTATCTAAACATATGAGATCCTTTGGAGATCATGAATAGAGGTCTGGGTTAAGAGGTCTCAACCGCAACTTCAAGAGCAAAATATATACACAATTCATTCACATCTTTCTAATTGCATGTGTGAACTAGCATTAACAAAATACAATATATAAAAAAGTGAGGTCTGTCCCACATGCAAAAAAAAAAAAATAAGTTTAAAACCCAAAGACAATCTTTAGCTGCACTGAAAACAAAGCAGAGTTGTCAGCCCTGACTGACTAAAGAATAAAGAATATGTAGCTCAGAGATGGTGGCCAGGGCAGTAGGAACCAGCAGAGCACACCTGCTGATACCTTCTCTCAGCAGCAGCCCCTGCAAGAACTTTACAAGTCCACAAATGGTGTCAGAGGGGAGTAGAAAACCCATTTTGTGCTACAAGAAATAATTTGGGAACATGCTCTATAACAGGGGTCTTCAATCTTACTAAACAAAGGGCTAAATTATGGTCCGGACTTTAGGGGGAGGGGGTGCAGCAGGAGTAATACCACCCCACTATGCCCCAAAAGCCAAAAAAAAAAAAAAAAAAAAAAGCTGCAGTTTGGAGACTACTGCTCTAGAAGACGTTTGATGAATGCCTGGACATTAACTAAAAGGGTCAACCCACCAGTCATTTTTAGTTCAAGTGATTATAAAAGCCTTTATTAAAATATGGGACACAATTACCTACACATTGCCCCCCCCAATTTCTTTTGGAGTCCCCTGCCGGCGCTCTCAGCTCCTCCCTTTTAAATGCCTCCGTAGCAAGCCGTTTGCAATGGGGCACTCAAGGGGGTTTGCTCCTGAGCCAGGCTGTGTCCATGGCACAAAGCGTGGCTCGGCCCCAACCCCTCAAGAGATTTGATTGACAGCAGCAGGTGGCCTGAACTCCCGCTGTTGTCTAGGCATCCAAGAGAAAGCATCAACCAACTAACCTCATTCTAAGTGCCGACATTTTTTAAATTGTACGATTTGTCTTTTCAAACATGCAGAGTTCTAGCAATTGAAAAACCTGGCAGTAAACAGGTGAAGAATCAAAGCTATCCAATACATTGTGAGAATCTAATATGCATAAACCAACTAGAGAAGTGAGAAATGCTACCAAGACCAAACAGTGATCAAGGTCCTCATCTGAACACAGGAGATGTTAAGCAGTGTTACACTGATATCTAACAGGTATAATATGTAGTTTTATATCCTGCATGGTTTGTCTCCCCAGTAATAGCCCGAGAGCTCTGAGAAGTTGTAGGAATATACAGGACGATGTCCTCACCAGCCCGAAGGCCAGGGACATACATGTTCTCCAACGTTGTGGAACGGGACTATACGTCACTGCACCAGAAGATGCTACGCTCCCATACGCCACGAGGACAGAGCCTGAGAGAGCAACCTCACAGGATATCCACGTTGGTGATTAAAAGTAAAGCTGCATGAGACATATGAAATACTACACCATTTTGTAAAATGCTAGTTGCTTAGCTATTACATTGACTCACTTGGCTTTAATATTTTAAGCCCCTTGTTTTGAACAAGCATGCAAACAGGGAATTTTTACTGTGCTGGCTGCACAATTGTTCCAGGTGAAAAGGCCCAAAATAGACTGGAGCTCCTCTAATGATATGCAAGAATACTTTCTATGCAAATGATTGCCCTGATATTTCTGTTGTGAGTTTAAAGCAGAACTCAATGCAAAAATATCCGCCCCCCCCCCCCCCCCCCCCCCCCCATGTCCTTGCTGCTGATCGACCTTCACCAATTATGCCATCCATGTTCTTCTGAACTCCAGTTCCTCTGCAATAGCCTGCTGATCTTGCTGAAAAAAGTTATTGTCCAGTAAGATCCTGTTTGTAAGAGAGCTGGCTGCCATTTCTCCTATACCTCCAGTCAGCAGTCTGACACTCCCCCTTGTAGTTGTATTTCCTGTAGTGGGCGGAGGGGGTCTCACAGCCCCCCGGTGTGTGCCACCCGTACCGGTGGTTTCCTCCTCTGCTCCCTGCCAGCACCACCACCATCTCTGTGTAGAGGATAGTTATCACAAAATCGCATGGATGACAGCAGGAATCTCTGGTTGTGACAAGCATTGTCCTCCTGTCGGCATTGTGATTGACAGCACACTGTTCCAATGCAGGCGGGAGGAGGGACATTACAGTGATCAGTATTTCACATACAATACCTGTCACAGCGGGATATCGCCCGCTCTGTCATGATGTTTTCTGATAACGACACCCATGCGGCACTGGTTTGCATTTATATTAAATGCATTAAATGTATCAATTTAGATTATATTATATTAACCGCTTGCTGACCAACCGTCATACTGCGGCAGGTCGGCACGATCCCACGAAGCGTCGTAGCTATATGGCAGCTTGCCCGCTGCACAGCAGGGGTGCCGATGCTTGTGGCAGACGGTCGCAATGACCTCCGGCCACTAGCGACACAAGCACAAGGGACAGAACACGGAAATGTGTGTGTATAGACACGCAAATCAGTGTTCTGCTCTGAGAGAAATGACAGATCGTGTGTTCCTATTAGCTAGGAACCACGATCTGTCACTTACTCTATTTAGAATCACCTCCCAGGGAACAGTTAACCCCTTGATCGCCCCCTAGTGTTACCCCCTTCACTTCCAGTGACATTTTTACAGTAATCAATGCATTTTTATAGCACTGATTTCTGTATAAATGCCAATGGTCCCAAAAATGTGTCAAAATTGCCCGATGTGTCTGCCATGTCGCAGTCATGATAAAAATCGCAGATCACCGCCATTACTAGTAAAAAAATAAAAATGCTACAAATCTATTCTCTATTTTGTAGATGCATTAACTTTTGCGTAAATCAATAAGCGCTTATTGCGATTTTTTACCAAAAATATGTAGAATACATATCGGCCTAAACTGAAATTCTTTTTTTTAAAAAGCAAAAAGTGGGGGATATTACAGCAAAAAGCACAATATATTAGGTTTTCTTCAAAACTGTCGCTCTTTTTGTTTATAGCGCAAAAAAATAAATAAATAAAAAAGTGCAGAGGCGATCAAATACCACCAGCGTTGCATGACCGTGCAAATGTCAGTTAAAACGATGCAGTGCCAAATCACACAAAAAAAATGGCCCGGTCACTCAACAGCCAAATCTTTCGGGGCTGAAGTGGGCTTGTTCACATTTACAAGCCTAGTGTACCCACCTACATTCATTGCAATTCCAAGGATTCATGGGAAATGTAGTCGATTACAGTTTGTAGAGAGAAGAGGAGGATATGATGCAATCACTGTTCTAAGGAGATCCTCCCTGGCAGAATACAGGCTACATTTTTTGAATCAGAGCTGACCTCCTGAAAATTCAGACATCTCTTAAATGGTAAAAAAAAAAAAAAGAATTCACAAATGTAATAACTGTTGTGTGGGAAGGTGTACTAATAGGAATTTTTTGAAAATCCCAGAGTTCTACTTCAAGTGTAGACATTCTTGGGAGGGGAGGAAAAAAAAAAAAAAAAAAAAAAAAAAAAAAAAAGGAAGAAAAACTATTTGGGTACATTTTCTTACCTGAGCAATGAAGACAACGTGCTTGCCACTGAACTTCTTTTCCAGCTCGCGCACCAGTCTAACTTGGATCTTCTGGAAAGATTTCAGCTGAGGAACTGGAACGAAGATGATTATTGCTTTTCTACCACCCCCGACTTCAATTTCCTGTGAGAAATAGCAAAAATTCAGGTGTGTGCATGTACCATGGTTTACCCAAAGATCACCTTCACTGGGCCATAGAGGCAAATAAAAGCCAGAAGATATATTTTGGAAAGGTTCCTCAAATTGTAAACTAAATTTTTTTCCTTCAGAAAAAGCTTTAGGCCCCTTTCACACTGGGGCGGTTTGCAGGCGCTAATAGCGCCTGCAAACCGTCTCGAAACAGCCGCTGTCTCTCCAGTGTGAAAGCCCTGGAGCGGTGCACTAGCAGGACAGGGGAAAAAAAAAAAAAAAAAGTCCTGCTAGCAGCATCTTCAGAGCGGTGCCCATTGAAATCAATGGGACAGAGTGGCTATACCGCCAGCAAAGCGCTCTGCAGAGGCGCGTTTTAACCCTTTCTCGGCTGCTAGCAGGTAAAACTGCCCGCTAGTGGCTGAATACCGACGGTAAAGCGCGGTTTACAATAGCGGCACTTTACCGCCGACGCCGCCCCAGTGTGAAAGGGGCCTTAGTGATTTCCAAACACCCCCTGTGCTAGAAAGGTTTACACTCTACACTGAAAAGTCAAAGCCTATTTGACCAATGGCCTCTTCTGTGGTCAATGTTTAAACCACAATGATGTTTCTCTTCAGAGAAATTTACAGTGAGCAGATGACATAGCGGTCAGCTCTCACATGAGTGCACTGACTGAAAGTTCTGGTACTGGCCCTTTTTAGAATGTCCAAAAGAGAATGGGGTATCTGTGCATGGACAACACTAAATGCTGTATTATGCAACAGTAAGTCCATTGTTAGAAATTTTAATTAAAAAAAAGGGAGATGGTATATGCTGGGGGGAATGGGGGGGGGGGGGGGTTGAAGTTTTGTTTTTTTCTTACTTTAAGGCAGATAAAAGGTAAATTTTCTGGCTTTAGAACTACTTTAAAGTAGAACTAAAGTCAAAAACAAGCTGGAGTGGACAGATTAGAACACCTAGCAATAAAAACTGACATTTGTGCCCCCGATAGGGAGATTCATCTTATTCGTCCAATTTTCATTGAACGTAAAAAAATAAAATCCCAAATTTTAGGTTGTGCCTAGAAAAGTAAAATCTTCCAATGGGGACACTAGTTCTGCTGACCTGGGGGCCCCCAAGAGATTCCCTTAATTTACAGAGTTTTCCTCCCACTTCCTGTTTGGTTATGGGACAGGAAGTGAACGTAAATCTCCCCAATGGGACAAAGGGCAAAAATAAAAAAAAAATTACATAGGGGTTATAACTACTTTTGGCAAGTGGTTCTGACCACAGCCAAGCGCACCCCCCCCCCCCCCAAAAAAAACACCCCCCCAGTTAGGACTTGTTTCTGCCAGTCAATGCACCTCTCAATACCACGTAGGGGTGGTGCTTACTTTATATGTTTTTGAAGGGTTGCCAAATGACACATCATTCAAGCCTATGTGCACACTGCAGTGACATTCTGATAGGTGCACTGTTTAAAAATGCATCAGGTGTGCATTTTAACACAATTAACCTCAATGCTGTGGTGGCATAAACTGGGCACATAGAACACGATTTGTTAGCCATGTCTGACAGAAATGTGCCATTAGGGGATGAACACATGGGCCATAACTGAATATTTGTATTACTACTTCCTAAAGCAAAGTATGATGCTCGACAAAAAAAAAAAAAAAAACAAAAAAAAAAAAACCCTTACTAAACCATGTAACATCCTTCTCCAAATCATCAATAACCTCACACGTAGAAATGTCTAAATGTAAATACCTCACTATATACCTCTTTAAACAAGTGAAAGCAACATTTAAAAGCGGCAGTATTTTTCTTTTTGTATGTATCCTGCATGGTTTTTCTCCCCAGTAATAGCCCAAGAGCTCTGGGAAGTTGTAGGAATATACAGGACGCCATCCACACCAGCCCGAAGGCTGGGGATAAGCATGTTCTCCAACGTTGTGGAACGGGACTATACATCACTGCACCAGAAGGCGCTACGCTCCCATACGCCACAAGGACAGAGCCTGTGAGAGCAACCTCACAGGATATCCACGTTGGTAAATAGGATTTATAAAGATCAGCAAAAGCCAAGCCCAGACTGAGGGCTAACTGTATAATAAAATGTAACAGGCAGTTCCCAAACATAAGGGTAATTTGGTGCTCAATATGCCAACTTTGAAAGCCATCCCACATGGGTTTGTAAAATCCGTCACACCCACCCCCACCCACTAAGAAAATCTAAGTGGTCATTTCCCTATGCTCCCCCAGCAATGTCATTCATTAAGGTCAATAAGAAAGATGTTTAAAAGCAATTATATCGTACCTTTGCTGCAGTAATGTTTAATTCCCTTAGTTGAGCTTTGAGGTCAGAGTTCATCTCCAACTCCAGCAGAGCCTGGAATTGAAAAATGACCAGATTAATGCTAAATACAAGTAGGAGCACAGTGATGTTAAATAGCATTTTGAAAGCAAAGTCACTTCAGACCTAAAAAAAGGAACAAAAAAAAAAAAAAAAAAAAAAAAAAAACCACACGCATGCCACAACTTTCTATCATACAGAATAGAACCTTTACCAAAACATCTGTAAACTTTACATTACATCTTGAACAGTGAAGTGTAGCTCATTTATATTTGCTGCTAGTTAGGTCACTGTCCCAGAACCAACAGGCACTATGGGAGTGAGCACATGGCGAAGACTTCAAAGCCACATGCTTGGCTTTGACACATTCCTCTGCGCATGCCCAGGATCCCCTAAAACAAAGCTAGTCATATTTATCTATTATTACTATTCTACAAGTTTTATTTAACACCAAAAGTTTGTGCAGCAGCTTACAAAAAACATGAGGGTAGACAGTACAGTTACAATACAGGAGGAATCAGATCTTCTATAGCTAAACTTCATCCACAACATTCAGGAGACGAAGAAAAAAAAAAAAAAAATTCAACCCCACAGTTAAAGAATCATACCAGCTGAAGCCTATCTGGTCTTAAAGTTCCTTCCCCACTCCTAACACTAAATTATAGTATAAACATAGCCCTTTTTCAGGGCACTCCAGTGACATGATCCCATGTCAGCCAGTGGTGGCTGTAGGGAATGGAGAGAGCGCCAGACAATGGCTGAGATCCGGGACCGATGACGTCACCCATAGGCTCTCATGGTGCAGCCATGTAACATAACTGGACCAGGTTAGGAATAGTTAAAGTATATACACAGGTTAGTTTATGAGTGGGACATTTTAGACTAATTGGGCTTTAGGTGAATTTTACTTCAACATTCTCACTTTTACCATCAGGAGAAAATCCTGAATTTATACAAAAATATTCATTAAAGTTAGAAAAGGGGAAAACTCTGGGTATATTTTATTAGGATTTCCCAACCATAAGACAGATGCTGATATGTGCCCTCAAACATTATGATGCATTCCATTTTAAAGATCTGTATCCTGCATGGTTTGTCTCCCCAGTAATAGCCCGAGAGCTCTGGGAAGTTGTAGGAATATACAGGACGATGTCCGTGCCAGCCCAAAGGCCAGGGACATACATGTTCTCCAACGTTGTGGAACGGGACTGTACGTTATTGCACCAGAAGATGCTACGCTCCCATACGCCACGAGGACAGAGCCTGAGAGAGCAACCTCACAGGATATCCACGTTGATTAAATGCTTGTCTGCAAACATCTGAACTAAGGAGAACCCAAAATACAGTTAAATGAGATAATTAGCAAAAAATAAAAAAATTTTGCTCCACGACCCATGTCACTTGTAGACCTCTCTGGTTAAGCAATACAATGTCATCCAAAACCCAGCACAGCCTGAAACTGGACAACGGAGCAGCAGAATACTGATTACATCATTCCTATGTGCATTCAAAAGGATGCAGGCCACTGTGTGTGGAGCAAGTGATGTCCCAGAGTTCTCTGCTTAAAGCAGCAGAAAGCTCTGATTGGAGCATAGCCCGGTCAAGTGACTGACTTTTTTAAAACACATTTTAATAGCACTAAAAATGTTGCATTTTTTTAAGTTAGTGGTACAGCAATGGGAAAAAAAAAAAAACCACCAATGTATAACTGCCTCCTTTAGTTGCTAAACCCCTTTCACACGGAGGCAGTTTTCAGGCATTTTAGCGCTTAAAATGGCATCTAAAAAGCACCTGAAAACTGCCTCACATTTTGTGCAATGGGGACTTTCACACTCAGGCGGTGCGCTTGAAGGACGTTAGAAAAAGCCCTGCAAGCAGCCTCTTTGGGGCTGCTTGGGAGAACTGTACTTAGCACTCCCAAAACACTCCTGCCCATTGCACTGAATGGCTTAAAAGCGCTGCAAAACTGGACTTTTTACCTTTCCTTAGGGTAAAAACCGCCGCTAAAACAATGCTAAAGTGGCGCAAAAACAAGAGGCTCTTTAGTGCTGCAGCATGAAATGGGTCTAAATATTTACTTTGGAAAGGCTGCAAGTAGTGCTATGCACTGACAGGTCTGCATTGATCACATACATAGCTTATGACTGACTTCACATTGACACAGGTTCACTTTATAACATGTTACACCTGCATTCAGAGTGTAACATGTAAGCGTAGCCCCCGCACTCCTGTTGTGACAGCAGGCCAGGGATCTTCTCCCTACACCAGCTGTCACAATTTCATAACGTGGCCCACCCAGCCACATTATTCAGTGTTCTGTAAATGGGAAAACTACAACTATCATCAGAGATTGCAGCTGACAGCTTGTAGTTCTCAATGAACTACCAGGAATGAGCGCTATAGGTAGTTTGATTCTTCCTATTATTCAGCAACTGCCTGCTCATACGAAGTCCAGGCAGACGGCTATACCGACAATTAGGAGCCTTTCATTGCACCCATGATCTGCTGTTAATGTTAATAAATGTACATTTGTTTACCTGCAAAAAGATGGTTATTTTATTACAAAGGTGAACTTCTACTTTAAAACCAGTAGTCGTTTAGTGGACAAGTGAAATCACTCACCTGGGAAATGCCAGACTCAAACTCGTCTGGCTTTTCGCCATTAGGCTTGACGATTTTGGCGCTTGAACTGAACATGGCCTTTCTGTAAGAGAAGGGAAATCAAGGATCATTAACAAAGAGATAGTCACCAGCATCATCTTTACATCGCCAACACTGAGCATCATTCACTCAAACAGCAATTTCTGGAAATGTGTTGCCAATGCAATAATGATCTGTATCCTGCATGGTTTTTCTCCCCAGTCAGGGCCTAGAGGCTCTGGGAAGTTGTAGGAATATACAGGACGCCATCCACACCAACCTGAAGGCCAGGGACATGCATGTTCTCCAACGTTGTGGAACGGGACTGTACGTCATTGCGCCAGAAAGACGCTACGCTCCCATTAGCCACGAGGACAGAGCCTATGAGAGCGACCTCACAGGATATCCACGTTGGTCAAGTTGTACATTTGTAAATGGCAGCAACATTCAAGCCAAGATTAAGGTCTGTAGCTGCATTAAACACATGGTAGGCAATACCCACTGGCAGATGTTTTCAACACTCGTCTAACGCAGTTATTGGCCTTTCACACCAACCCAGTGGTTACGTCTCAAACTGCCAAATGCATCACAGAAATTGTTCAAGTTGAATTTTAGGCAGTGCTATTCAGAACGAATACACTGCACTAACATGTGTGATGATGGCAAGAACAAAGTCCCAAGAAGAGTGCCAGAAAGTCCAACTAAAAAGAACAAAAAAGTACTTGGAAAATCAAAATGGAGGCAAGTGCAATGAAAATAGCACTGAACTTAAAAATGTATTCTATTCCTTATCTGTCCTTAGGCCTCATCCACAAAGGATGCATCCACCCTTGCAAGGCTAGGTTTACCCATACAAGGATGTAAAGGTGTTCTGTGCAGGCAGTCCCATTGCCGTCAATTGGTATGCAGCAGATGCACAGCCGCTGCTCCTCCCAAGTGGACATCAATGTGGGTCCACATCTCTGAACTAAGTGTACATTTGTTGGGGGGCAGCACACACAGATGTCAAAATCAGTAACAGCGGCTGTGCAGCTGCTGTCTCCCAAGTGACATCAAAAGGGACTGCCAGCATGGGGATGCATGGAACACCTTTGCATTCTTGTGTGGGTATAGCCTTGGATGGTTGTATGTATGGATATGCCCCATGTGAATGAGGCCTTAGCTTGGGGGTTCACACTATTGAACACAGACATCGCGCATGTGATCAGCACCAAATTGCTGTGTGATGCAAATTCAGCCAGTTTGTATGACTGAACTCGCATCGCATTCGCACAAAAATGCTGCAGGAACCTTTCCCAGCAACGGAATCAAAAAGCATGGGTGTTCATACCCATGTAATCCGATGCCCCTCCGAATTCACAGTTTGCACTGTGATCCGATCTGGGGGTGTCATGAACTTTGTATTAAGACCCGGAATGGTTCACAGAGGGCAGTGTGAACTACCTGCTAGGGAGAAGCAATGCGGGAACCGACACTGCAATCGCACTGGTTCCCGCATCGCGATAGTGTGAAATGGGGTTTAAAGTGTCACTAAACCCAGGACCCTGCATTCCCTATATCTAGTCTCCCACAGAACATGGAAATGCAATTATTTTAGTAAACAAACTGCTAACACATTTTCTCAGCAGTAAGGATGAGCTCCGGCGTGTTCGCACACCCCACGTGCAGAGCCCGCCAGGAAGTCGGTACTGCGCTAATAACAGGCAGGGAGTCATTTCCCGATGCTGCTGAGATCGGGAAAGGTCTCACTGCCTGTGATTAGCGCAGTACTGACTTCCTGGCGTGCTCTGCACATGACGTTTGCGAACACGCCGGAGCTCATCCTTACTCAGCAGTATATAGCAGTCTTGTGACTATCAGTGTCTGGTTAAAGCTTGGATGTGTTTTCATTCTGCTCTGTCCTATGAGGCTGTAGGACCTCTGACCCTGTCTGGACAGTGCTGATTGGCCCTGTGATCACATTCATTCTCCCCTAGCCTCTGTCTTACCAAGAGATGGATTGGGGACAGTGGAAGGAGATTAGAGAAGAAAGGATCCAACAGACTTTACACACAATGCAGAGAATTAACCCCTTAGGTTCCACAGCGAGTATAACAAGTATGCTTTGCTGCATATACAGACTGATTTTACTGTTGTGGGTTGAACACTTTAAGCCAGGTACACAGGTAGTTTTTGCATTCAACCCAGCAGGCTTAAAGCAGAGTTCTACCCAAAAATGGAACTTCCACTTTAAGGGAGGTGACCCCCCCCGACATGCCACATTTGGCATGTCATTTTTTTTGGGGGGGGGGGGGGGGGGGGAGCCAGTACCCTCTTTTCATGAGGGTCCCAGATCCCACTTCCTCCCAGCACAGGAAGGGAGATCACCTCACCCCCCTCCATCTCAGCAATCTGGGACACGTCACAGGACCCAGATGATTACCTGGCCAGGTGCGGCTCGCGCATGCACAGTGGGTGCCCGGCTGTGAAGCCACAGTCGGGCGCCACAGAGGGGAGGGGGGAGACGAGCGGGGCTTCGCTCCCCCGCATCACTGGACCCTGGGAAAGGTAAGTGTCAGATTATTAAAAGTCAGTAGCTGCAGTATTTGTAGCTGCTGACTTTTTCTAAAAGCGGAGTTCTGAAAATAAAAAAAAAAAAAAAAAAAAAAAAAAAGAGGACAGATCATTGTACCAACACAAGCTATATTAATACAGTGACCTCCCCACTATACTACTGTGAGATAGGGGAACCACCCCCTCACCAGGGTTGTACAGTTACTGCCAAATCAACCACTTTTAGCCCATGTGTACCCAGCAATAAAATGAAATGGTTGCATTTATTTTCATTTCTAGACTTTCTCACCTGGTGATCTGGTGTTCTATTGGAGAAGCACTACCCAACAGAAAATGCAACAGAAGGGACGATGCAAGCAAATATTGCGCTAAACATTCCAACATGGCCGCTATGCGTTTTCATAATCTGACAGAACTCGAAGGCAGCAGCGGACATCTTCTTACACACAGGCAAGTCTTCAATTTCACTTATTTTAGCAATTAACATACTGAAATAGACCACTTCACTGCAACCAAGTGAAATAGTCTCAGTACATAATCAGTTTGGCGTTGTGCGGGGCGTACCAAGATGGCCTCTGTCTGCAGGTTTGTTACTGCTTTTCAAATGCATCAAAACAGTGTCACAGATTTAAAATTACTGTATTTGAGTATATAGGGTCAGTTTACTACTAAAATAAGTGAAGTTGAAGACTTGCCTGGGTGTAATAAGATGTCCGCTGCTGCCTTCGTGTTGTCAGATTAGGAAACCTATTGGAACACATAGCGGCCATGTTGGAACGCATGGCGCAGTAAACTTTTTTCTCACATTTTCTGATGGGTAGCGGTATTCTGACAGGACACCGGCCATTACGTTTTTTAACCTTCCTTTAACAGACCCAGCTGTCCAATTTCAAGCAATTATCCCCATTTGATGAATAGAAGAGCACACACACACACAGAAGCGCTATGCCCCCCCAAATCATTATCTCCAACACCATACTGGTCCTTCCTATCACTACACCCCCAGCACTGGTCAGGTCTATATTACAGAAATAAGGAACACATTACACTTCCCTGTCCCTTCTGTATTCTGAAGCTCCCCCCATCCTACACACCATGCCTCATGTACACAATTAGCGATGGATCTCAGGTGGCAGAATACACTCTCCCTGATTAATCGGATGTCAATACAGTAATGACCATATACACACTCTACAATCAGATCATACAATCTGCCTTAGATCTACCAACAAGCATGCAGTGCATGGGGCCTAGCTGATGTGGTAGAAATGCAATGACTTGTATAGGTTTGTCCTAGAATGCTATAGTGTGGGGAAATGTATTATACAGTGTATACAGTCATGTATGAGCCCCATAGAGAACACACACTGTATATAATCATGTATGAGCCCCATAGAGCACAGTGTATATAATCATGTATGAGCCCCATAGAGCACAGTGTATATAGTAATATATGAGCCCCATAGGAGCACACACAGTATATACAATCATGTATGAGCCCCATAGGAGCACACACAGTATATACAATCATGTATGAGCCCCATAGGAGCACACACAGTGTATACAGTCGTGTATGAGCCCCATAGGAGCACACACAGTGTATACAGTCGTGTATGAGCCCCATAGGAGCACACACAGTGTATACAGTCGTGTATGAGCCCCATAGGAGCACACACAGTGTATACAGTCGTGTATGAGCCCCATAGGAGCACACACAGTGTATACAGTCGTGTATGAGCCCCATAGGAGCACACACAGTGTATACAGTCGTGTATGAGCCCCATAGGAGCACACACAGTGTATACAGTCGTGTATGAGCCCCATAGGAGCACACACAGTGTATACAGTCGTGTATGAGCCCCATAGGAGCACACACAGTGTATACAGTCGTGTATGAGCCCCATAGGAGCACACACAGTGTATACAGTCGTGTATGAGCCCCATAGGAGCACACACAGTGTATACAGTCGTGTATGAGCCCCATAGGAGCACACACAGTGTATACAGTCGTGTATGAGCCCCATAGGAGCACACACAGTGTATACAGTCGTGTATGAGCCCCATAGGAGCACACACACAGTATATATAATCATGTATGAGCCCCATAGAGCACACACACAGTGTATATAGTCATGTATGAGCCCCATAGAGCACACACAGTGTATATAGTCATATATGAGCCCCATAGAGCACACACAGTGTATATAGTCATATGAGCCCCATAGAGCACACACAGTGTATATAGTCATATATGAGCCCCATAGAGCACACACAGTGTATATAGTCATATATGAGCCCCATAGAGCACACACAGTGTATATAGTCATATATGAGCCCCATAGAGCACACACAGTGTATATAGTCATATATGAGCCCCATAGAGCACACAGTGTATATAGTCATACATGAGCCCCATAGAGCACACACAGTGTATATAGTCATACATGAGCCCCATAGAGCACACACACTGTATATAGTCATACATGAGCCCCATAGAGCACACACACTGTATATAGTCATACATGAGCCCCATAGAGCACACACAGTGTATATAGTCATACATGAGCCCCATAGAGCACACACAGTGTATATAGTCATACATGAGCCCCATAGAGCACACACAGTGTATATAGTCATGTATGAGCCCCATAGAGCACACACAGTGTATATAGTCATACATGAGCCCCATAGAGCACACACAGTGTATATAGTCATACACGAGCCCCATAGAGCACACACAGTGTATATAGTCATATATGAGCCCCATAGAGCACACACAGTGTATATAGTCATATATGAGCCCCATAGAGCACACACAGTGTATATAGTCATATATGAGCCCCATAGAGCACACACAGTGTATATAGTCATATATGAGCCCCATAGAGCGCACACACAGTGTATATAGTCATATATGAGCCCCATAGAGCGCACACACAGTGTATATAGTCATATATGAGCCCCATAGAGCGCACACACAGTGTATATAGTCATATATGAGCCCCATAGAGCACACACACTGTATATAGTCATATATGAGCCCCATAGAGCACACAGTGTATATAGTCAGGTATATCAGTGTATTCTATGCTGCATAATAAATATCACTCTCCCCGCACACATCCCTCCTCTCCAGGCTCCTCACACACACGGCACACGTGCAGTCCCGGCTCCATCCCCCCACGTCCACCAGCACCAGCCAGGCCGCTCCGATCCTTCCATCCATCGCCATCCTCCGCACACACCGCCCCGCACAGGGAAGCCAGCGCACGCCAGGGAAGAGGGGGCCCTGTACCGTCAGCACACGCCGCCATTTCGGGCCGTCGGCGAGGGGAACACGCAGAAAAAAGACACATTTCTCTCAGAGGATCTGCCGCACTCACCGTCCTCTCTCAGTGACGGCCTAGGAAGAGGGCGAGATCCCGCGAGAGAGGCCCAGATCTCGCCCGGGTGAAAAGGATGATGGGAAATTGGTAGCCAGTATTTCAATGAGACTGCCACGCCTTCTTCCTCACACCAGCTCCTGGCGGAAGTAAAAGGGAATGTACAGTGAGGGCGGAAGCAGATCTTTGTGAATGAATAGTAGTTTGTTCTATAAAGGGTGAAAAGGCGGTCTTCTTGACAACAGTAGCTGATTTATAAAGCACCTTCATAAAAAGTTCATAAAGTGTATCTCTAGCTAATTTCAGTCTTTTTTTTTTTTTTTTTCAGTTTTGGATTAAGGCTGGGTTCACACTATCTTCAAATGCGGCTCACAGTAGGGGTCCGGTGCGTCCTCGTTTACTGTTTCAGGTCCGATTTCAGCCCGAATTTTTGGCTGAATTTGGACCAAAAGACTCACTGGACTAGTGTGCAAATTCACACCGGAGCCGCAGTGGACATATGTAAACCAGATCCACAGAGAGCTGGTCAAAAACTCCTGTTGATGCCAATTGGATGTGGTAAACCCCCATCCAATTAGAGTTGCCACCTCATCCCTTTAAACCCGAACACCTTTGAATTACACAGGTTCTGAGGCTAATTAAATGCAGATAAGGCACCAAGTGAGTTTAATTACCACCTTAATAAGCCACAGAACCTGTGTAATTAATATGTGTTTGGGTTTAAAGGGATGAGGTGGCAACCCTACATCCAATTCACAATAGTGTGAACCCGCCGAAAGCCTCGTACACACACTACGATTGTTGGCAGGGGATTGTCTGTTGACAGACTGTTGTCCTAAAATCTTACAGTTAGTACGCTCCTTTTGACAATTGTTGTCCAACTTTCGGCCAACAAATGTTGGATATACACAAAGCATATCCCTCTTTAAGCCTCATACACACAATGAGAATACAGGGCCAAGAAATCCACTTTCGATGCGATCGCACGATAGTCTGATCATTAGTACACAACTTTCGTTCAAAATTTTCCGAAGGGACAAACACAAAAATTTTTCTCATACGATATCAGATTGTACGGCTTTCTTTTAATCAGTACAGTTTTCGTCCCAAAAATACAATCCAAATATGTTACAAAACTTCTGAATTTTTTTTCTTCCGTACGAGAATTTTCGTACTTTAGTAACCTATTCGCATTCAATATGGAGACTAGCATGCAAAAAAAAAAAAAAAATTGACAATCATTCGTCTGATAATCTCATCATGTGTAATAGGCTTTAGGCTCCGTTCACAAATGCTGCGGCTGCAGTTTACATGGGGTCCATCGCGTCCCTGTTCCCGGATTCAGGTGCGAATCAGGTCCGAATTTTTGCCTGAATTTGCAGAGCTGTGTGAACCAGCTCCATTGAGAACCAGTCACACTCTCCTGTCATGCGAATTGGATGCGGGGAACCCAAAAAAAGTGTCAAGTGTCCGATTTGTCCGCCACAATGTCGCAGTCCTGCTAAAAATCGCTGATCACATCCATTACTAGTAAAAAAAAAAAAATTAATAATAAAAATGCCAGAAATATATCCCCTATTTTGTAGACGCTATAACTTTTGCGCAAACCGAACAATATACACTTATTGCTTTTTTTTACCAAAAATATGTAGAAGAGTACATATTGGCCTAAACTGATGAACATTTATTTTTTACTATTTTTTTTTTTTGGATAATTATTATAGCAAAAAATATTGTTTTTATTTTTCAAAATTGTCGCTCTTCTTTTGTTTATAGCGCAAAAAAAATAAAAATCACAGAGGTGATCAAATACCACCAAAAGAGCTGTTAAATTGGAGTGCAGAATGTTTACTATGTTCCAAGTTTGAATTCTTTTTTCTCAATGTGAAAAACCTTTAGTAAAAAGAATAACAAAAAAAAAAAAATACCACCAAACGAAAGCTCCATTTGTGGGAAAAAAAAGGAATTGAAAGACAGTCCGATTCACATGTTATGCGAATTGGATGCAGTTAAAAATGCATCCAGTTTGCATATATGTGAACCGAGCCTAAAGCCTCGTACACACAATCGGATTTTCCGCAGACAAAACCTCAGACTTTTGTGCCTGGATTTTGTCATGCATACAAATGGAAAGGAATTGTCGGGCAACAAACACGAACATAGTGACGTACTACGTGGTTTTTCAGCTCTTTAGCGCCATCCTTTGGGCTCCTTCTGCTAATTTCGTGTTAGTAGAAGTTTGGTGAGAGTTGATTCGTGCTTTTCATTTAGCACTTTTCAGTTCGTTTGTGAACGGCCGTTCGTCAACCAGACATATTGCAAGATCGGAGGAGATAACGTTGTTTATTATTGGCCTTGGAGTTATTGCTTTGACCCAAGTCCAGGAGGAGGAGGATTTCTTGGACCAAAAATTGGTTGCTTTATTAATGTGACCAATTATGTCATATGCCTTTGCTGTGGGAGCTCCAGGAGAATAATCCAGATGATTTTAAGAATTATCTCTGGATGACGGACCCCTGCTTTTACCAACTCTTGGCATTGGTGACCCCCTATATTAAGAAGCAGGACACATGCATGAGGCTTTTATTTTATTTTTTGGTTGTATAATGATTTGATTTGTTATATTTTCTATATTTTTGGATGCATAGAATGCACTTTTTGGTTAAGTTCTATTGGCAGATAGCATGTCTAATTTTATTTGTTTTCTTTTTTTAATGCACAATAAAAAAATCTGTACAATAATACTTGGCTATGTGTTTTATTTCAAATGACATTTTGGGAGTAGGCAGTTACATTAAAAAAAAATACAATGTAAAATTGACAAGGGTCACTAACATAGTTGTATTTTTGATCATAAAAACTACAGGATAATGGTGTTGTGGTAACTTGCCCAAAAAAAAAAAAAGAAAAAAAAAAGCATAATAATATTATTCTTGATATCACTAGAAAATAAAAGCCTTTTAAAATACGTTTGGCAGAACTCCATCAGTATCACCTGCAAAGCAGCTTCATTATTATCCCATTAAAGAAGAAGAGAATGTGCGCTGCATTTCAATATTTCATAATTTGCCGTGTCATGAATGTTAATTCTCCATTACGAACGCTAGTTTACAAGACCGACCGATTCTGACTCGTCTTTCCGAGCATGCGTGTTTGTACTTTGGACTTTTGTCCGACGGACTTGTGTACACACGATCGGAAAATCCGACAACAGACATTTGTCCGCGGAAAATTTTAAAGCCTGCCATCCAACATTTGTCCGCGGAAAATCCAACAACAATTGTCCGATGGAGCATACACACGGTCGGATTTTCCGCCAACAGCCTGACATCACACAATTCCCGTTGGTAAATTTGATCGTGTGTACGAGGCTTAGGCCGGGTTTACACTGGTGCGACAAACGCTCCAACATTGGGAGCTCATGTCGCATGACGTGTGAAAATCAATGTTTCCCTATGGGAGCCGTCTTAACTGGTCCGACACAAGTCGGTCTGACTTTGAAAATGCTCCCTGTACTACCTCGGTCCTACTTCAGCCCATTGACTATCATTGAAGTCGGATCAAAGTTGGAACGCCATCTTGCATGATCCGACTTTGGTATGTGACTTGTGCTCTGATGATCTTGAGGGGGGACTCCACGCCAAATTTTAAATAAAAAACCAGCATGGGTTCCCCCTCCAAGAGCATACCAGGCCCTTCGGTCTGATATGGATTTAAGGGGAACCCCCTACGCCGAAAAAACAGCGTGGGGGTCCCACAAGATCCATACCGGACCCTTATCCGAGCACGCAGCCCGGCCGGTCAGGAAAAGGGGTGGGGAGAAGCGAGTGGCCCCACACCCTCATGGACCGTACAAGGCCGCATTCCCTCAACATGGGGGGGTGGGTGCTGTGGGGCAGGGGGACGCCCCGCGGCCCACCACCCCAAAGCACCTTGTCCCTATGTTGATGAGGACAAGGGCCTCTTCCCGACAACCCTGGCCGTTGGTTGTCGGGGGCTAGGGGCGGGGGGCTTATCGGTATCCGGGAACCCCCAGATCCCGGCCCCCCCTACCCTATGTGAATGAGTATGGGGTACCTCGTACCCCTACCCATTCACCTAGGGAAAAAAGTGTCAATAAAAAAACACACTAGACAGGTTTTGAAAGTAATCTATGGATATGCCATTTTTTTGGCGTACTGGGTTCCCCTTAAAATCCATATCAGACCAAAGGGCCTGGTATGCTCTTGGAGGGGGAACCCCCCTCAAGTTTCATACCAAATACAGTGCCTGGTATTGGCAGGGATCCAAGTCGGATCCCTGTTCAATGAAAGTCGGACGTATGTCGGCTTCAAGTCGCAGGGCACAGTCGGATCCAAAGTAGGACAGCTGTCGTGTCGCACCAGTGTAAACCCAGCCTCACACATGCGGACCGTTTAGGTCCGCCTGTCAGTTTTTTTAGGCGGACCTGAACAGACGCTCCATGCAGGCCTATGGAGCGACGGATGTCAGCGGTGACATGTCTGCTGACCACCGATCCGCTCCGCTCCGCTGAATCCAGCCGGATGGAGACCCTATTTTCCATCCGTCTGGTGGATCGGATGGAAACGGACAGGCTGATCCATTTTCATCCGATCCCCAGTGTTAATTTTGGCAGCAAATTTCGATTCGGTTTTAGTCTTATGCCCCGTACACACGGTCGGACATTGATCGGACATTCCGACAACAAAGTCCATGGATTTTTTCCGACGGATGTTGGCTCAAACTTGTCTTGCATACACACGGTCACACAAAGTTATCGGAAAATCCGATCGTTCTGAACGAGGTGACGTAAAACACGTACGTTGGGACTCTAAATGGGGAAGTAGCCTATAGCTTTCATCTCTTAATTTATTCTGAGCATGCGTGGCACTTTGTCCGTCGGATTTGTATACACACGATCGGAATTTCCGACAACGGATTTTGTTGTTGGAAAAATTTATAGCCTGCTCTCAAACTTTGTGTGTCGGAAATTCCGATGGAAAATGAGTGATGGAGCCTACAATTTCCGACAACAAGGTCCTATCACACATTTTCCGTCGGAAAATCCGACCGTGTGTACGGGGCATTAGTCTTAGGATTAAAATGGCATTTTAGTTTTAGTCCAATTTTAGTCTTCTACAGTTGTTTTAGTTTTAGTCATATTTAGTTGACTAAATCTCCAGTACATTTTACTCGACTAAACTTTCCTACGTTTTATTTGACTAAAATCTCCAGTACATTTTAGTCGACTAAAACTCATTTTAGGCATCTAAAATCTAATGGGTATAATTAAAATAATTAAATTGTAATGAATTAGTTAACATTTCTCTACAATTTCCAAACTCATTATATACTGCTGGAGTGAAAAATCTCATATATTTTTTAAGGTATTGAGGCATGAACATACACTACAGACCAGTGTTAATTTTGAAGTCAAATTTCAATTTAGTTTTAGTCTTAGTCTTTTGACTAAAATGCCATTTCAGTTTTAGCCCCATTTTAGTCTTTTGACTAAAATGCTATTTTAGTTTTAGTCGTATTGTAGTCATCTCAATTGTTTTAAGTCGACTAAAATAGTATTCATTTAGTCGACTATAATGTTTTAGTCGTTTTAGTCGACAAAATTAACACTGCCGATCCCCCATAGAGGAGAGCAGAGCTCTGATGGGTCAGTCCCTGCACAGTGAGCAGAGGCGGACTTGTCATCTGCCAGCTCAGCAAGGATCAACGGAGCGATCCCTGCTGAGCATGTGTGTGTGAAACCTTAGGGCCTTAGGCTAGGTTCACACATTTCCAGCTGCGGTTTGCAGTCTGGTGCGATTTTGTTCACCGGTTCAGGTGTGATTCAGGTGCAAATTTTTACTTGAATCTAAACCAGAACCTTTTCAAAAACAGACCGCGCCCGCATGTGTGAACCGGCTTTATTGAAAGCCGGTCCCGTTCACATGTTGAGCAAATCGAATGCAGTTAAAAGTGTAATTTCTATCTGCTGCTTCATTCTGCTGCTATCAACATGGGTCAAACTGACAAGTTTTCCTGGCACCAAAAGAAAAAAAATGTGACAGGGAGGGAGCTACAGCTGATTGACAGCCTCAGCTCTGTTCCTGTTTGCTGTGTGAAGGGGGGTGTGTCCCTTCCCTCCAATTGGCTCTCAGAGCTCTCCTCATTGAGATCTGCAGAATGTAGCTTCAGCTCTGCCCCTTTTTTTCTGACATCTCAGACAAGCTTTATAAATTAACATGTGTAGAGAAGAGAAGACTGCAGATAGGTACAGCTTATCTAGGAGGATAGGTTTCATCTCTATGTATCACCTGAGGCCAGTCACTTCATTGGGCAAATGTAAGGGTTTACAGCCACTTTAAGTTTTGGCACTACATTTTTTGGAGGCTTCTGGGACACATCATAGGTCTAATGCCCTGTACACACGATCGGACATTGATTCGACATTCCGACAACAAAATCCATGGATTTTTTTCAGACGGATGTTGGCTCAAACTTGTCTTGCATACACACGGTCACACAAAGTTGTCGGAATTTCCGAACGTCAAGAACGCGGTGACGTACAACACGTACGACAAGCCGAGAAAAATGAAGTTCAATAGTCAGTGCTGCTCTTCTGCTTGATTTCGAGCATGCGTGGCACTTTGTACGTCGGAAATGTGTACATATGATTGGAATTTGCGTGAACGGATTTTATTGTCGGAAAATTTGAGAACCAGATCTCTAATTTTGTGCAACGAAAATTCCGATGGAAACTGTCCGATGGAGCCTACACACGGTCGGAATTTCCAACAACAAGCTCCGATCGCACATTTTACGTCGGAAAGTCGGACCGTGTGTACGCGGCATTAGAAAGCTGCAGGACCATTTACAAAGCACAGCGCTGCTCACACATGCGCAGTGGGAACCTGGCTGTGAAGCTGCAAGCAGCTTGTCAAAGTGAATATGCCAGCGCCTGGACCCAAAGGGCCGGCTCGGGTGAGGACAGCGCTGGATCCCTGGACAGGTAATTGTCCTATTTTTAAAAGCCAGCAGCTACACTTTTTTTAGTTGCTGACTTTTAATTTTTTGTTTTCAGGTTTAAAAAGGAAATGTTTACAGGAGAAAAACTGGTATATAACACCGACAGCTGAGCAATCACACAACTCCTGATAGTTCAGTTCTTGGTCTTCTTGAGTCAAAGAGCGGTGACTGTCAGTCACCGCTCTCTGCTTCCAGTTCATGCCTATGACCCACAAGAGAAGTATGGCCAAAACAGCTTTGGTTTAGCTATTTTGGCCATACATCTCTTTGAAAACACAATGCCAGTTTTTTTTCTTTGCTTTGTAACATTCATCCAGCACTAGACCCTTATTTCCACCTTCTTGCTTTTAGACATGAATGGCTAACGGTGATACTGTAAAGTAACCAAATAGAGAAAGAGCCAGCACTCAGCTCATAGACCTCAACATTTTAATGAGGGTATTTTGGGATGATATTACAAAAATATGAACAAATAGACACGATACACCGACGTTTCAGGACCATGGCAGACTCCTTTCTCCAGGTGACAGACAGCCTTGAGAAAGAGGTCCACCCTAGCCCTGAAACATTGGTGTATCATGTCTTTTTTAGCACATTTTTGGATTATCATCAAAAATGACTTCCTTTAAATTTTGAGGTCTATGTTTTGAGTGGTGGCTTTTTATTTATTTTTTCTGTCTGTGTACCACTGGGGACATTTTCTTTCATTTTCTGTCCCAGAGACACAACAGAAAGTTAGCGAAAATTCCCAAAGTGAGGAGAATTCCACTCTTAGACAATTGTCACCAGAACAGGTGTCCCCATTGGAAGATGTCACCTCGCCTCTTGTTTTGGGGACAACCCTAAAATGTTGGATGTCTCCTCACTCTCCTTCTCTGTGACAATGGCCGCTAGTAAAAATAGAATGGTGGATCTCCCCAATGGGGACACAGACAGCAATAAAGACTTGACAAAGGGTCTAACCCTTTCCCCAGACTATCAAAAACAAAAAAAAGTGTTTTGCCTAGAGATACACTTACATTATCTTGACCTGATGTAACCCGTGGCACAGTTGTTTATGGCAGTATAGCACTACAGAGAAAATATGTGGGCTGACATTGCTGACCTCTTCATCTCAAAAGCTTAAAGCAGCGTTCTGCTCGTTTTTCTGTTTATTAAAAGTCAGCAGCTACAAAAAGTGCAACTATGCAGATCATTAATCCTGAACATTATCTTTTTATGCTGCATTCTTCTAGTCTAGCTAGTGCAGTGGTTAGTGCCATGCAGGCTAGTGCAGTGTTGGTGCCAGCATGGAGCTGAGATTCACATATCAGCTCATTGCATTCGTTTTTTTTGTCTGTCACATAATAACACCTTATTCACTCCACAGCAGCACAGCAACACAAGTCGGACCAGTTAAGAGCGCTCTCATAGGGGACCACTGATTTTTACATGTCATGCAACTTGTGCTCTCGAAGTAAGAGCGCATGTTGGACCAGTGTGAACTGTCCCTTTATCTGCTAGTTTATCTTACACACCCTATCCCCAGATTGACAATGCTGCTCCCCAAGGGTGCACTTAGTGCTTCTTTATCCAGATTGGAGACAACTGAGGACAGGAACTGTGTTACTGGCTGGAAAAAAAGAAAATGAATACAGCTACCGCATATAAAGATTGGTAAGCTGCTATATATTAGAGTTTTGTTCTTGGGTTTAATACCGCTTGAATTCCTCCTGTCACCCATGATCTAGTAGTAGATGTGTGGTAGTGCTGGACAAGTGGTGGCCTACAGTTATTTCTCCTAGATTGTTTTTGTGTTTGAAATGAACCCATGTGGTTTGAGAGAACTGTTTTTGGTCTGAGACTGTCCAGCTTCTGATACCAATGGAAATGTTTTTCATCCGATGGTCACTCTATATTTATGTGGTGAGAAGTGCCCAGCGTAAATATTTCAATGTATAGTCTTAAAGCGGGGGTCCACCTATCTATCGTTTTTTTTTTTTTTTTAGTTCATTCACAAACTTTTCTTCTCAGCATTACATACTCACATATTGTGTGTAATATGTCCGCCTGTGTCAGATTTATTATAGATTATATTATTCACTGCAGGCGGTTTCCATCTTCATTGTGGGCATTTGAAGCCCACAAGCATTTATTTCCTGGATGTGGTGAATGCTGTGCTCCCAGCATTCACTGCTCGTTCCCGCACATGCTCAGTGGCATCCTGGGAAGCCTGAGACTAGCTCCCAGGAGTCTGGGAGAGGCTAGAAACACGCCTACTCCCATGGGAGGAGAACCAGGAAGTGCAAAGAAGAATAGAAAAATAAAAAGGTAATTACGGCGATTTAAATTTTTTTAAACGGCATGTCAGCATCTACGCAAGGAAGAGAATACATACAGATATTGTTCAAAATTTGGGTGGAACTCCGCTTTAACATGCCAAGATTGACAGGACTCTATAGTTGTGTGGTAAGGAGCCCCTAGTATAAATAATCAAATGACTAGGTGGTATATTTCAAACACTTTAATAAATAGGAAAGCTGATACTTGCCAATATTGCAGATAATGGACCCTGGGAGGCAGTGGTACAGCCTGCAGCCTGAATGACAGGCTGAAATACACAGCGGCTCTACATTGCTGCAAGCAGTACTCATGTTTAGGGTCATATGTGTTCAGGGACATATGCCCTGAACATGTAATTCCTGCCTTTAGGACATACATCCCTGAATATTGTCCTAAATGTGAGTACTGCTTGAAACAGTGTACAGCCAATGAGTATTTCAGCCTGTCATTGATTTTGACAGGCTGCTGACAGTGGGCTGTACACTGCATCTTTGCCTCCTGGGCACCCAATAAAAGCCTGGTATGCTGTACTGACCAAATTGCCTGTGTGTATATGCCATTAAAGTGTTGCAAAAAACGACATGGCTTTTTTACATATGTTTGTACAAAGAACGAAAAAAATGTCATTCAGTTTTCATAGATTTGGTGCAGGTCTTCCAAATAATGTACACCCACAATGCAAGAAATATATCACAAATGCCTTATTGAATCACCTCAGTCTCCACTGCCAGAAAAAATCCTACCTGCTGGCAATTAAAAACACATTAGAAGAGTACTATGGGCAAACATGTTTTTGGCTGAACTTCACTTTAGGTTCCTTGCACAATGGGCCATCCATTTGCAGTTCGTCCCGCCCAGCGTTCTGGACCTTCGTCCCTGAAAGCACAGGACCCTAAATAGTGGTACCATTTAGTATTGTTCAGCCCCATCCAGCTGCAGCCTGCCCTAGACTTTCATAGTCTGCCTGCAGTGGGGCTAACGATCCATATTGCTGCAATTTAAAGTGGTTGTAAACCCTCACATATATCCAGTGAAGTGACTGGGGGAGCTGAAATTACATCAGTGAGACCTCTGAGAGCTGATTGGAGGGAAGGGACACACCCCCTCCACACAGCAACAGAGCTGAGGCTGTCAATCACAGGCTATACCCTCCCCTGTCACCATTTTTCTCTTGGTGTCAGGAAAACTCATCAAAAGTGATTCATGCTGACAGCAGAGGAATGAAACATCAGGCAGAAATGACACGTAGTGCTCTGGATTGAGACAAGTACACTCTATAGAAGGATATGCTTTGTTCATATTTTGTGTCTAAAGGTTTACAACCACTTTAATAAACTTTTGTTTTGGGGTTTAATACCGCTTTTTAGTGATTGCAAAGGACCAGTTTTTTAATAACATGTTATACCTACATGCCCTGTGCAATGGTTTTGCACAGAGCAGCCCCAATCCTCCTTTTCTGGGGTCACTGACGACGATCTAGGCTGCTCCTGCCTTCTGAGTACCCCCCCCCCCGCAAGCTAATTGCTAGGAGGTTGATCCCTAGCCACACTCTGTCCATCCATTGGAACACACAGCTGCTTGGCCCCACCCCCTTGTCACTGCATTTGATTGACAGCAGCAGGAGACAATGGCTCCTACTGCTCTCACTGAGTCTAGTGAGGAGGGAGAGTGAGCCACTGCTCTCATGCACAGCCCTGCACCAAGATTGGGCTCAGGTAATTACTGGGGAGGGGGACAGAGAATACATCAAGGCAAAAAAAAAAACCTTCAGCCATTAAAACCACCTCCTGCCTGCTGTATAGACAAATGACAGCGGTAGGGTGGCTTTCTTGTTCTGGGATGTCACATGACGTTGTCCCACTCCACGGGTGCCCATTGTCTCTGGGATCACATGTGAAGAAGGAAATGCCTGTTAACGGCTTATCTCTCCTCATACTGACAGCTTGAGAGGAGAGCCGACCAGTGACATTTTCTCACAGGGAAGACCTGCACAGATCATCACTCCCGAGTGCCGCATCTATGTCCATTCACACAGAATGCAGGACTCGGCCCCACCCTTCAGCGCTGCGTCATTGGATTTGATTGACAGCAGCGGAAGCCAATGGCTGCACTGCTGTCAATCTATCCAATCAGGACACAAGACACCAGCTACAGATGGTGTGCTCGTTCCCAGATGGTGGATGACAGCGTCCAGGTAAGTAAAATGGGGGGGCTGAGGGGGCTGCAGCACTAAGAAAGGTTTTTCACCTTAATGCATAGAATGCATTAAGGTGAAAAACTATGAGAGTTTACAACCCCTTTAAGGAGAAAAATCACTTATTTTCAAAATTTTATAATAGAAACTAAGAAAAACTTTTTTTTTAACAAAGAATAGAAAGCCAAGTGGCGATTAAGTACCACCAAAAGAAAGCTCTACCTGTCTCAAAAAAATGATAAAAATTTCATTTGAGTACAGCGTTGCATGACCATGCAAAAGTAATTTAAAGTGTGAGAGCGCTGGATCGCCCATGTAGCCTTACCCACAAGAGTTGTGTGGACACAAAGATGCAGGAAAATGGCTTCAAGCTATTGACTCGGTGGTAGAGTCCATGCCACCTTGGCCAGGATTTATCCTGTAACCCTGGATGTCTGTTGGAGGGGTTGCGGGGTTCGAGGCACCTATTTGCATATATGGTGGGAGCGCCCGAAGCTTAGGTCTTTTTGGCTAGATATTAGAGCCCAGATAAAGGTAATACTGGATATCGAAACAAGTGACTCTCCCTTGGGGTTTCTGCTCCACGTGCTGTCCATCCCTCTGAGTAATTACTGTGATCATTCCCCGCAGAGACAGAATGGGGATCTGCCGTAAACAAGTAAACAAGGCAGATCTCTGTTCTGTAAGGGGATGACACTGAGATCTATCTTCCTGCTAAGCATGAAGACGGATCTGTGTGTTTCTCCAGTCGCACAGTCCCCCATACAGTTAGTAATCACAAACAGGGAACACATTTAACCCCTTGATCGCCCCTAATGTTAACCCCTTCCCTGTCAGTGTCATTAGTACAATAACAGTGCATATATTATTTTTAGCACTGATCACTGTATAAATGTCACTGGATCCCAAAAAGTGTCAAAAATGTTAGGTGTCCGATCTGTCCGTCGCAATGTTACAGTCCCACTACAAATCGCTGATCGCCGCCATTACTAGTAAAAGAAAAAAAAATAAAATGCCATAAATTTATTCCCTATTTTGTAGACGCTACAATTTTTGTGCAAACCAATCAATATACGCTTATTGTTTTGTTTTTTTTTACCAAAAATATGTAGCAGAATACATATTGGCCTAAACTGATGAATACATTTTTTTTATTTTTTTTTTGGGGGGGGGGGGGGGGGCTATGTAATATAGCAGAAAGTAAAAAATATTGTTTTTTTTTTTTTTCAAAATTGTCACTCTTTTTTTGTTTCTAGAGCAAAAAATAAAACCGCAGAGGTGATCAAATACCACCAAAAGAAAGCTCTATTTGTGGGAAAAAAAGGGACATCAATTTTGTTTGGGTACAACGTCACACGCAATTGTCAGTTAAATTAAAGCAGTGCCGTATTGCAAAAAATGGTTTGGTCATTAGGGGGTAAATTCTTCCGTGGCGGAAGTGGTTAAAGGTTAATAGGTGGTATAGCCTATTCCCTACTGTCCCTCCCCCTTTTTTCTACCCTTTACCCCCTCCCCCACTCCCTACATCCATTCTTATTTCTGTCCCATGTCACATTCCGTTTATGATGTCCTATATGGGTGTTTGGCTCTTGTTGGAGCATTAGCTCATAAGCACTACCCCTAGTGTTACTGGGGTATGTTTTTTTTTTTTCTTCTGAAAACAAAAATAAAGATTATTCGAAGTGTGAGAGCACTGAAAATTGGCCTGGACAGAAGGGGGTGGAGATGACCGTGTTCCGTCATATTCAGCGACCTGTCAGAATTTGTAACGGAAGTGACGTTTCGTCGCCGCCATCTTGCTACACCCGCATTCCTCCACCATAAGGATACAGTGAGAAGGGGGCGTGTGGACACCAACTGGAGTCATGAATTTCACCCTTATTTTTAACTGTAAATGGAGCTTATATGGTGAAATACAGGATTTAGAAATCCGTCTGACTGTTTACATGTTGAATTCGAAAAGCAGCGGTGTTCTGTCACATTAGCAAACCTGTGCAGACACCCCAACCTGCGAAAACTCATTTCAGGGAGGTAACGCTCCGCACTGGCGCTGCTGACCCCCCCCCCCCATCTTACTAGGAAAAATAACACTACATACGGTACACTCACATACATATAGTCCACACATACATACAGTTCACGCATACATACAATGGAGCAGCCATAACATGGAATATTGCATAGGGGACTGAGTATGAGGGCCACCTTCACAATGTCCTCGGAGAGATGCTGCAAATAAAGGTTTGACAATGGCACAGCAAACCATTATTATATGGACTCATGCGGACATTTTATTATAGAATGTGTGTTTTATAGATTGTCATCTGTCTCCCTGTGTCTGATTAAACCAAGGAGCGCTCTAGCAGAACGCACTTGGGTTGAATTGGGACCAGCGGTAAAACCGTCAGTATGAAAACCTTCTCATGGGCTTGGAGACGTGTTCTCTGTGTGTGTGGGCGTTTGCCGGTTTGTAAGTATCAAGCGCCTGTACTTCTTGCCTTCAAATGACTATGCACATTAGAGAAGCGAGGTCCGCATAATGAGAGAAACATTATATCTCTGTTGTGGCTACGCTATCCCTTTTTGGGATACATATCTGCTTTTATAAGAGGACATTGATATCTGCCTTGTCAGTATACTTGTACCGTATATTGACAACAGCAGTAGCAATGTCCCCGCAGATCTTCCCAAGCCAGTAAGAACAAGTAGAATGATCTTACTAGATACGGGTTACTCTGAGCAGTATTGAGTGGGCTCCATGCTGACCAAGAAGGTGGACGTGCATGCATGTGGCTGGGCGGAGGGCAGTGTACATGCCTCAAGTGGATGAGACGTGCACTTCTCCCTCCCACTCCTGTGGATGCCCTCCCCTTTAGTGTGCTCATTTCCTGTGTGGTCATTTTCTATGGAGGAAGTGATTGGCTGTTGGGGCCATGACTTCCTGTTTGTCATTTCCTTTTGTTGCCGATAAAAAAAAGGTGCCTGTGCTCGTGAGGGCAGGCAGTCGAGTGATGGAGCTAAGAACGTGAGGATGGTGACTATGGGGGTTATTTACTAAAGGCAAATCCACTTTGCACTGCGAGTGCACTTTAAAGTGCACTGAAAGTTTACTTGGGTGTAAAGTCGCTGTAGATCCGAGGGGAACATGCAAGGAAAATAAAAAACAGCATTTTGGCTTGCACATGATTGGATGATAAAATCAGCAGAGCTTCCACTCATTTCAGATCTACTCTTTAGATTTAGAGCGACTGCACTTCCAAGTGCACTTGCAAAGTGGATTTGACTTTCGTAAATAACCCCCTATGTCTGTTTACTTGAGGAAATGCGGGAGACACAGGTTTAATGAGATGCATTATACCACAATGCTGAAAGGGCGCTTAGTAGCGCAGGAGACATGGATTGTGCAACGCGTATAGTGGAATTTCATGCGAAGGAGGTTCTGTTCACTCCTACCTGGCTCACCATTTAACTGTCATGGAAATTCCACTATACGCAATCCATGGCTCGGGCTGCTCTGTCTGTTGCTGAGTGACAAGCGCAGCCGGGAGATCACCTGGCACTCGCAGGTGTCCAGGAGCCTGCAGTCAAATGCGGGAGACTCCCGCGACTCGCGGGAGACTTGGGATGTCTGCCTGTGACATCAGCAGGTTTGTAGCTGCTTTTAAAATTCACCATGTAAACACTCCATCGGATTTCAAAATACTCTATTTCACCTTATATGGTCCGTTTACCATACCTTCCAATATTTTGAGATGGGAATGAGGGACACCTACTAGAAAACATATGTAGGCATAGGACACGCCCCCTGCCACACACCCTTAAAGGAGAATTAACCAAAAAAAAGGTTAATTAAATCCACAAGGGATTTTTTTTTACCACTACTATTCCTTTATATTGGCTTTTAACATTTACAAATGCAGCAATTTAGAAATCTGATGAAAGGTTTAGCACTGGGAAACACTTTTTGAAAGATAAAAAGTGCATTTTATATACAACTATATAGATCAGACCAAAATGAGGGACAAATGAGGAAGAGAGAGGGACAGAGGGACTTTGCTCCAAATCAGGGACAGTTGGGAGCTATGCGTTAAAAATAAGTATGAAGTGCAAAACTCCAGTGGGTGTAAGGCCTCTTTCACACTAACGATCCGTATGTCCGTTTTTCATCCTTCCGTTTTCGGATGAAAAACGGACATACATGAATCTCTATGGAGCGTCGGATGTCAGCGGTGACATGTCCGCTGACATCCGACCCGCTCCGATCCGAAAAGTGTAACTTTTCCATCCGTTTTCGGATCGGACACTACGGTCCGTCATCATCCGATCCCCCCATAGGGGAGAGCGGCGGCGCTCTAACAGGTGCAGCGATGCACCTGTCATCTTCCTGTTCAGCGGGGATCGGCAGAGTGATCCCCGCTGAGCAAGCGGATATTCACGGGGCGGATCAGTGAGAAAGAGCCCTTACAAGTTGTCCCCTTGCCCGATGCTTTTAAAATTCAACATGTAAACATTCAGACGGAGTTCTAAGTAATGTATTTCACTATATAAACTCAGTTTACTGTTAAAAAAAAACAAGTGTAAAATGCAAAACTCCGGTGGGTGCAACAAGATGTCCGCTTGCCCCTTCTCAGTGTATCCTTACTGTGGATGAGAGCAGGGTGTAGCAAGATGGCGGCGACGGAACATCACTTCCGCTACAAATTCTGACAGGTCGCCGAATCTGACAGAACACCTATAGAAGGTGGTTAAACCGCCCGCTCACATTTCAGCCATGGCCCTTTTTTTCTGCAGATCATTCCTGTGTCCCTCCTTCCCCTCATCAGTAGTTGGGAGGTGTACATAAACGTTGCGTATTGTATTCTGTAATGGGCACTAGAATGGAGTCATACACCTCATGGCACCGTGACTGAGTTGAAACCGTTCAGTAAGAAATTAGAATCCCCAGCTCCTCTCCCACGTGATTGTCATTGTCCGGATTGTCCAATGAGAACCCTAGGGGGCGGGCTGTGCTCAGCATGCTCGCCGTGCGTTTATTGAGGTTTACCTCGTCCGGGGTCAGCTGACCCAAAAAGTCCGGGGTGTCCAATAAGGAGCTTAGGGGCGGGGACTAAACGTGCCTTACGTTATGGAGTTGAAGCATTATTGTGCACCCGGATACAGGTACCATAGAGAAGAGAGGAGAGGGGGGATAGGACGAGGTGTATGTATGGATGAGATTTGTATGTCATTCAATATCACATGTATCCGATGTCACCATTCCTAGGAGGATATTGTGATGTGTGTACTGCCTGGCTGTCATGATGGCACTGGGGTTAGTATCGTTTTCTGGACATGCTATTGATGGTAGACCAGGTATTTCCTCAGTACACGTTTCCATTGGGGGCCAATTCACACTATATGCAGTGATAGTGGTATCACCACATTGTAAAATGTGTGTCACTGCAGGGACACAGATAATTGTTTCCTATGTGTCCCATTCACACAGCAACACAGCCTAGTGCTACCCTAAAATGTAGACCCTGCATTTTATCTCAGCGCACCAACCCAAATCGCAATGCTGAGCATTGCACCGCACCACATTGTGGGAAATGAAGTGTATATGTTTTGTATACTTCAAATAAAGTTATTTATTTTTTGAGGGCCAGTTTACACCATAGAAACGCAGTGCGGGGGCGTTCCAGATGCTTATTTGCATGCGTGTTGGTGTGTTCCAGTGCGTTTTTTTTTTTCCCCCCTCCTCTTTTTTTCTTAACCTTAAGACCCCTTTCACACTGGGGCGTTTTTCAGGCGCTTTAGCGTTTACAAAAAAAGCGCATGAAAGAAGCCTCATCTGCAATCCCAATGTGAAAGCCCGAGTGCTCTCACACTGAGAGCCCTTTCACACTGAGCCGCCTAGGGCGTCCCCGCTAGCGGCCGAAAAAGGGTTAAACCCATCCACAAAACACCGCCGGTATCACAGCACTGCCCCATTGATTTCAATGGGGAGGAGCGGTGAGTTAACCGCTCCAAAGAAGCTGCTGGCAGGACTTTTTCTGACGTCCTGCCAGCGCACCGCTCCAGTGTGAAAGCCCTTGGCTCTTGCATGGAGCAGCTGTTTTAGGGTGTTTTGCAGGCGCTTTTTTTAACGCTATATCGCCGGCAAAATGCCCTCAGTGTGAAAGGGGTCTGAGGTGCTGCGCTGGCAGGGCGTCAAAAAAAGTCCCGCAAGCAGCTTCTTTGCAGCGCTTTAGGATCGGTGAATACTTCAATCCCTACACTGGCTCCCAATCACCCAGCGAATTAAATTCAAAATTCTAACCACAACATACAAAGCCATTCACAACTCTGCCCCAAGCTACATCACTAATCTTGTCTCCAAATATCACCCAAATTGACCTCTCCGCTCTTCTTAAGACCTCCTGCTTTCAAGCTCTCTCATCTCCTCCTCCCATGCTCGTCTCCAGGATTTCTCCAGAGCCTCTCCCATCCTCTGGAACTCGCTACCTCCATCTATCCGGCTATCCCCTACTCTTGCTACCTTCAGGCAATCCCTGAAAACTCATCTCTTCAGGAAAGCCTATCACGTCTCCAACTAATCTTCTACCACTTCCACCAGCTCATTCCCCACAGTTACAACCTCTTGTACCACCTGCCCCACCCTATTAGATTGTAAGCTCTTCTGAGCAGGGCCCTCTTAATCCTATTGTATTGTATTATAACTGTATTGTCTCCCTTTTATATTGTAAAGCGCTGCGTAAACTGTTGGCGCTATATAAATCCTGAATAATAATACACTGCTCCTAAAGCGCCCCTTCCCATTGAAAGCAGCAGCTGTGCTTTGTGGGCGCTTTTAACCCTTTATTTGGCCACTAGCGAGAGTTTAAAGCACCCAGCTAGCGCTCGAAAAACGCTGGTAAAGTACCGATTTAACCCCACCTAGTGGCCGAATAAAGGGTTAACAGCACCCACAAAGCGCAGCTGCCAAGGCACTTTGCAGGTGCTACCCATTGATTTCAATGGGAAGGGGCGCTTTAGGAGCAGTGTATTCACCGCTCCTAAAGCGCTGTAAAGAAGCTGCCTGCCGGACTTTTTTTGAGGCCCTGCCAGTGCAGCACCTCAGTGTGAAAGCACTCAGGATTGGGATTGCAGATGAGGCTTCTTTCAGGCGCTTTATAGGCGTTTTTTTTAACGCTAGAGCGCCTGAAAAACGCCCCAGTGTGAAGGGGGCCTAAATAAGGATGTGTGTTCTGGTGCGTTTTTGATGCATTTTACAGCATCTCAACTATGCCATTGAAAACCATACTTTCCATGGGTTTTTGATGCAGAAAAAAACACACTGGACTGCATGTGGTGTGAACGGGCCCTGCATCAAAAACGCATGGGAAAAAGGTTATATGGTTTTCAATGGCATAGTTCACACCAGTGCTTGCAGTTCCAGTAAAAAAAAAAAGCAGAACATCCTGCATTTTTCCTGCACTGGACTGTACTGTAAAACGCATCAAAAATGCACTGGAACATGTCGTTATTTAAGGTTAAGAAAAAAGAGGAGGGAAAAATGCACTGGACTTTATCAAAAACACGCATGCAGAAAAGCATCCGGACTGCGTTTCTACGGTGTGAACTGACCCTTAGTGTGGAAAACACAGAGAATCCGGTGTGTTTCCCAAACCCCGTTGAAATCACATGGCATTCATGTGAACTGTAGTGGGTGTCGATGTTAACGACGCCCTGAAATGGTTCACAAAATGCAGTGCGATTGATAGGATCGGAACGCATGGGTGTGAATACCCATGCAATCTAATTCAATGGGGGTTTTGGTACAATTTTAGCCATACAAATGAATGGCCCAAAGCACACCGCACTGACATCGTATGTGACTTGCACAGGAATGCATGGAAAATGCATTATGTTAAATTAACGCTATGAACTAAAAACACAGGGGTCAATTTATAAAAACTGGAGAGCGCAAAATCTGGTGCAGCTGTGCATGGTAGCCAATTGGCTTCTAGCTTGTTTAATTAAAGCAGTAGTAAACCGCAGTAGTAAACCGCAGTTGAAGGAAAAAAAAAAACTTCCCCTGCAAGGCAATGTCATAATGTGCTAGTATGCATTGCATACTAGCACATTATGTGAGACTTGCTTTAAAAGAAGCCCTCCAGCGACACGCTGAGAGGGCTTCAATCTTCCCCCCGGTCTTTCTTCCTTCCGTGTTCGTGGCCTCGAGCTACATGAGTGTCCGGAGGCATGATGACGTCACTCGTGCACACAGGAGCCACCGGCATGGGTTTTGAAGGTCTGACATGGTAAGCCTGACCTTCAGAGTGCATGCTCTAGTGATGTCACTGGCTTCATGCACTCTGAATATCTCCTAAACAGTACAGGTTTAGGAGATATTCACTGTACCTACAGGTTAGTCTTTATTATAGACTTACCAGTAGGTACAAGTGGTAAAATGGAGTTTACTACCACATTAAGCTTTGACAAAAAAACAAAAAACTGGAAGCTGATTGATTGGTTTCTTTGCAGAGCTGCACCAGATTTTTCACTCCAGTTTTAGTTAATCAATCCCACGGTATGCATCTTCAAACACCACACCATGTTTTCCAATGCACCGGTGTGAGCTGGCTCTTAGGCTAGTTTCACATTTGAGCATTTTTTTGCGTGTTTTCAGGAACGCCGAACAGTCAATTTACGTGGTTGCCGTCTCATCCCTTTAAACCCGAACACATATGAATTGCACAGGTTCTGTGGATAATTTAATGCAGATAAAGCACCAAGTGAGTTTAATTACCACCTTAATCAGCCACAGAACCTGTGTAATTAATATGTGTTCAGGTTTAAGGGATGAGGTGGCAACCCTAGTGGTTGCCTATGCGTCCCATTCACATCTATGCAGTTTCCTGCAGCATGTTTTTGGAAGAGGTGCAGGGACTTTTTTTCACACATGAAAATTTATTTTTGGATCTATAGACTTCAATGGAAGTATGTGAAAATGCATATACATGTATTTTTAGTAGGGCTCTCGGCCATACAGTGTGCACAGCCTGTGCAATGATTCCACCACTGCCACCACACACAGTCGCCCATTGAGATAATTTAGAAGATGTGGCTGTGTGCAATTATGCACAGGGGTTGCACAATGCACCTGCATGAACACCAGCTTTTCACGTTTAGTATTTTATGCAAACCCCAACGCATAACTGCATACAGCCACTTCTTCTAATTCATCTCAATGGGTGGCTACATGAAGCTGGTCCTGGGAGAGTCATTGTGCAGACTCTGCATGTTCTACAGCCATGTACATGAAGCCTAGGATGGGTGGGAAGCTTGGTTCAGGAGACATAACTCGCATCGGGTCCAGTGGTGTCCTGCTCCTTTGTGATACTGCACATACGCTGCCTATCCGCCAATGAACCCTAATAGGAAGCTGTCTGCTTACAGGTAGAGGGGTTTTTTTTAGGATTAAAAGGTACTTCCATTATTGTCTAAACAGCCGACAACAAAAGTGAGTATACACCCCTAAGTGAAAGTGTCCAAATTGTGCCTAAAGTGTCAATATTTTGTGTGGCCACCATTTTCCGGCACTGCCTTAACCCTCTTGGGCATGGAGTTCATCAGAGCTTCACTGGTTGCCACTGCAGTCCTCTTCCACTCCTCCATGATGACATCACGGAGCTGATGGATGTTAGAGACCTTGCGCTCCTCCACCTTTCCGTTTGGGGATGCCCCACAGATGCTCAATAGGGTTTAGGTCTGGAGACATGCTTGGCCAGTCTATCACCTTTACCCTCAGCTTTTGTTTAGCAAAAAAGTGGTCGTCTTGGAGGTGTGTTTGGGCCTCTTATGTTGGAATACTGCTCTGCGGCCCAGTCTCCGAAGGGAGGGGATCATGCTCTGCTTCAGTATATCACAGTACATGTTGGCATTCATGGTTCCCTCAATGAACTGTAGCTCTCCAGTGCTGGTGTTCTGCCGAGAAAGTTGCGCTCGGCGGATAAGTTTCCCCCCTCTACTGCGCCTGCGCAGTAGGATCCGGCGGAAATAGCCGAAGCGGAACAGCTGAAAATCAGCTGTACACGGCGCCTGTAAGAGGGCCGCTCGCCACGCTTCGGGCACGGCCTCGCTGCGCTCGGCTCTTTTAGATTCCCCCTCTAGGTCCACTTGGATGGTAGGGAAGGAATCTGGACCGAGGGTGCAGGCGCCGTGTACAGCTGATTGAAGCGTTTGAGCTTCGGCTATCTCCGGCGGCTGACAGTAGTTGGTACGCCTGCGCAGTACAGGGGGGGAACTTATCCGCCGAGGGAACTTTCTCGGCAAGACACCGGCAGCACTCATTCAGCCTCAGACCATGAAACTCCCACCACCATGCTTGACTGTAGGCAAGACACACACGCTTGACACCATCTGAACCAAATAAGTTTATTTTGGTCTCATCAGAACACAGCACATGGTTCCAGTAATCCATGTCCTTAGTCTGCTTGTCTTGTGAGCTTTCTTGTGCATCATCTTTAGAAGAGGCTTCCTTCTGGGATGACAGCCATGCAGACCAATTTGATGCAGTGTGCAGTGTATGGTCTGAGCACTGACAGGCTGACTCCCCCACTCACGAATTCTCATTTACAAGTGCTCAGGCACTTACTGACATGTACGGATGATGTACTGAGCTGTATGTGTGCTGCATTGTGTTTTCTGACATGTATGGACGGTGTACTGAGCTATATGTGTGCTGCACTGTATTTCCACATATGTAAACAAATAATGCATTCTGTATACAGGCCATCTAATCGGCTGACCAACTAATTGATTATCAAAATAGTTGACAACTATTTAGATAGATTAGTTGTCGATTAATTGATGCGTTGTTTCGGCCCTAAATCCTTTATTGTAGATGTATCTGGAAGGCTTCTTAGTTTGTGCAGTGATACATATGGATGTAATGTCTGAGTAGGTAGGTGAGAGAAGCCATCAATAGAGACCGGGCCAATTTGCAAGGTAGCCCAATGTAGTTGATTAATAACAAGTAGGAATATTCCTACTTGTTATCAATAAATGCATTGTGTTACTGTTCTATTGTTGGCATGACTCGTATACCTGCATTTTAAAGTGTTGTAGGCAGGGATGGCTAAACAACTGGCATTTAAAAAAGATGCTCAGATGTTGCAACCCATATGCTTCCTTCAAAAAGTGGAAGTAAAGCCAAAACCTAACTAACTCTAAACCTACTCCCACCCCCATTCTAAGTCTAATCTATCTAGCCCTGTAAAGAAAAGATTACTATACTTCTTTTAAAGCTGCTCCAGTCTGGTCTCCAGAGGCACCTTCTGTGTGCAGGAGAAAGCCAACAATGGCTTGGAAGTGACGTCGCCCACAGACTTACTATGGGGCTTCTGTTGTCGGCTGCCTCTCCTACTCACTGAAGCTGCCAGATCAGCCTGGAACCCTATCGAAGCGGCTGCAAAATAGGTAAGTATGGCAATCTTCTCTTCACAGGGCTAGATAGATTAGACTTAGAATGTGGGTGGGAGTAGGTTTTGAGATAGATTTTGCTTTTACTTCCACTTTAAGATGGCCGTAGAGATGATTGTTGAGTGGCTCTAATAGGTATGGATGCCTGCAGATGCCTCCAGTTGGGTTAGATCAGGAAAAATAGTGTTCAGGTAAGGAAACATTCTAGTTGAGCTAGTTTTCAGGCATAATGAAATTTTAATTGTTTGTTTTTGCTTGCCTGACTGGCATCCTGGGGTTTATGGTGTGCTGAAAAAATAGTAGTTTATCTGCACCTAATCTGGACCTTATTGGAATACTAACAAAACTTTTTCTTCTGCTCTTCAGGATGGACTGTGTTTATTAGTGATTTTGCTGCTTCTCCAAGGTGTGGTAGATGGGAGATGTTTAAGCTGTCTTACAGTGTCTTACCTTTCGCTCGCTCACTGTGTGCATCCATTGGAAGCGCACAGGCATTGGTGGTCAGAATGTTCTATGCCGTGAGAAGAGGACGAAAGCCAGGAGTATACAACACATGGTAAGAGATGCAAAATCTGTGTGCATAACAAAATACTAAGATGAATTTCATGATTTCCTGCAATCTGGTGATCCGGTTCATTCCTGAGCTCATGAATTCCAGGGAGAATAGGCAGAGTTGGAGATTTTACCATATCTCTGTTCACAGTAGCAGTATTTAGATGAAAGGGCAAGGAGATAACACTGGCAGAACTGCCCTATTTTTAAAGTGGTTGTTAACCTTACATATACAGTACCCAGTGGAATGACTGGCCTCATGTGATACATGGAGATTAAACAAATCCTCCTACATAAGTTGGGCCTGTTTATCTTCGGTCTTCTCTTCTCCACACCTGTTCAAAGTCCATAATTTAGCACGGAAAAGACTCATATAGGAGAGGTATAGAGGCTGCACACCCCAAAACAAATAATGTAATATGGGAAGGTTCCCCCAGGGGGCTTTAAAGCAGCAATACAGGCAAATTCAAAGAGAATTGTATAAAAGTATTTTATTTGGGAACATGTGAAGGTCAATGACATGTTGCCATTAAAAAAAAATATTATTAGATTTTGGTTAGGGGATAGCAAAAACATTCCACATTACAGAAATGCAAACACAAAATTACAACATCACATATCATAGGTCTGTTGTGATGGTGCACCGACTCGCTTCGACCCTTGTGGTCTTCTTCAGAGGGTTGGTTTGCTATAAAGAGATATATTTAGTATCTCAAATATAAAAAAGGGATATTACAACATGTATTCAATTTCATATATACAAGGTATAGTTACCGCTGAAAGAAGAAAAGAGAGATCTCCTGACCAGAATTTTTAAAAAATTTTACATGATCCCTGAGGGTCCATAATCATCCACATCCCAAAGGTGGAAAAGGCTGAATCCGATCTGAGCTTTCAGAAACCAGGAGGCAGAGAGCTGGAGTTACAATCTTCAGAGCTTCGTGAGAGCTGATTGAAAGGAATGAACAAACACCCTTCACATAGTCTATTAGATTGTAAGCTCTTCTGAGCAGGGCCCTCTTAATCCTATTGTATTATAACTGTATTATCTCCCTTTTATATTGTAAAGCGCTGCGTAAACTGTTGGCGCTATATAAATCCTGAATAATAATAATAATAATAGTCAAGAACAGGGCTGAAGCTGTCAATCCCAGGCTGTGTGCTGGAGCTTCCTCCCCTGACACCAATTTAGCTCTTTGGTTTCAGGAAGGCCTGTCAGAAGTGATAGATGCTGAGGAGCAAGACAGCAGACAGAAATTTAACTTTTTGCAATTTAGTGTGCCAGCTGCAACACGCAATTTTTATGCCGCAATCCAAAGTGCCTGAGCCAATCTGCTGGATTTGGTTTTAGAAAAATGAAAAAAAAAAATGATGGCACAATCGTATGCACTATTTATTTATTTATTTTTTTTCTTGATGGGCAGAATGTTCGGTTCTCCTCTATGGCCGGCCTAAATGCTTCTCAAAGGTGATGCTCCTCCAGAGTCCTTTTCTCCCATAAACTATTTAGCAAACTTTATTGTTCAGCACTTGCACAAACACAGACCATTCCACCCAGGATCATTGCCTTATTCAAACATTAGAGGGGAAGGTCCTGTGTGGAGTGTCTGTGTTTGTGCTTATGCTCAACAATAAAGTTGATTTTACCCTTCGGAAGTGGTGTGTGGCTCCAAGACTTAGCTAAATATCCTTAAAGCTTGTTGGAACGTTACTTCATATTGCACCATGTTGGCATTCATGAAAGCTATAAAATAACTCTTAGGCAATTGGTTGCCATTGGTGATATAAGTTTGCACCTTGTTCTTAGTTCAGGTAACCTTTGACATCATTATTGGTGCATTTCCTACTGTTTGGTACAAAATCTGAGACAAGTAAACAGAACTTGAAGTAGCAGAATGTTTGTTTCTAGAGTTGTGTCCGAAAACTTTGGAACACTGAATATGTCTTATTTTACCTTCATGTGCAATCTGTCATCTTAGGGATGAATGCAAGGAACAAGTGGATCGTTTTGCAGGTGCCAGGTATAAGAAGTTTGCCTCCGAGGAAGAAGCCTTGAAGTTTATAGGAGAAACTGAAGGAGCCCCCTCAAAAAGTTCAGAAAGTAAGTTATGGAAGGAAGCTTAGGACACAAAAGTTTAACTTTGTACTGTAAGTTTAACACTAATGCCCCGTACACACGGTCAGATTTTCCGACGGCAAATGTGTGATAGGACCTTGTTGTCAGAAATTCCGACCGTGTGTAGGCTCCATCACACATTTTCCATCGGATTTTCCGACACACAAAGTTTGAGAGCATGCTATAAAATTTTCCGACAACAAAATCCGTTGTCGGAATTTCCGATCGTGTGTACACAAATCCGAAGCACAAAGTGCCACGCATGCTCAGAATAAATAAAGAGATGAAAGCCATTGGCTACTACCCCGTTTATTGTACCGACGTAGGTGTGTAACGTCACCGCGTTCAGAATGATCGGATTTTCCGACAACTTTGTGTGACCGTGTTTGTACTCGGAGTCAATCTGTGATAGTGTACAAAAGGAACAAAAAGCAACAAAAACATAGACCTGCGTTGTGCCCTGGTCAAGTGGTCAGTATGCCTGAAAGGGGGCATACCCAAGTATGAATTGAAGTAAAATGAAAAAGAAAAGAAAAAGGGAATGGGTGGGTGGGACACGAGATCCTACGACCACAGGAAGGAGAAGAAGGAGGGCAGGCTTTATGCAGCCTGACTCCTCCTACAATAACAGGCTGACCTGCGGTCAGCCTTACACTTGTACTCGGAGTCAATCTGTGATAGTGTACAAAAGGAACAAAAAGCAACAAAAACATAGACCTGCGTTGTGCCCTGGTCAAGTGGTCAGTATGCCTGAAAGGGGGCAAAAATGACCAATAGGATGAATATGATACCAAATTGCAGCCCACTGAAATTACGTATAAACTATCAAATACAAACTCTTATGGTATCTCAAAAAGTGGCTCTGGGCCAACCCAGAGAAACAAGACGACCTCCACCTACCCAACCGGGCTGGGGTCCCTGGCACAAATACACAGAACCTGCTCCTATCTCTTGTGACCCAAAAACCGGGTATAAGCCTGCCCTGAGCACCGAGCTGGTACCCAACATGAAGGAGACCATGAGAATGTGATAGATACCACACGGAAAATATGACCCATGATGAGAAGTCAGCTGATCACAGCAGGAGGGCTACTCTTCAAGAACCCTAAGGCTTGCTTATCGAATGCGCAGCAAATAAAGAAAGTCTGTCGGGGTCTCCAACAACATGAAATGCTGAGTCCAACCAGAAATGCCCTGCCAATGCCATGCCGATATGAGATAAAAGGGGCAAAAACCGAACCAAGTAGGAAGCCTACTGATCCTGACCTAGACTGAGAAAATTCGGAATCCACTAACCCCCTGAGCCTGTAAAAGCTGCTGGAGCTGCCATGGCTGACTTACCATAGTTCCATGCTTCTGCCTAGCCAAAAGTAACTAGGAAATAAAAGGTCGTGTGCATACATGAGGGGAAAAAAAAAAAAAAAAAAAAAAAAAACCCCTGAGTAACCTACTCCGTGTAAATGACATGCCACTGGGACAGCAACATGAATTACGAAAGAACGTGAGCATGCTGAGAACCTGCGCCAGGAACGTAAGCTGCGTGAAGGAACGAAACATATGTATAATGCGAGCTATGAAACGTGAGCAGCCTAAGCACCGAGGCTGCAAGAAACCGCAAACTACATGAGAAACCCCGGTAGCCCGAGAACGTGAATTGATGAACAGCGTGAGAAACATGAGAACGAGAGTAACCTTGGGAAAACATGAGAAAACCTAGAAAAACGAGAGAAACATAAAAGTGAGATTATCATAGAAACAACAAATTGCAAAAAACACGTAAATTGCATGAGACACGTAAATTGCATAAGACACGTAAATTGCATAAGACACGTAAATTGCATAAGACACGTAAATTGCATAAGACACGTAAATTGCATAAGACACGTAAATTGCATGAGACCCGTAAATTGCATGAGAAACGTAAATTGCATGAAAAACGTAAATTGCATGAAAAAACGTAAATTGCATAAGAGACGTGAGTTTGTATGAAATACACGAACAGCGTAAGAACAGATGAGGAGACTTGCCACCGAACAAGCCAATTAAAAACGATCACCTCAATCTGTCAACCCATAGACGTGATGGGTAATCTGCAGTGGTAGAACATGAACAACCCAGCTGTTTGCAAACAACCAAATAACATTACATACAACCAGCCCCAAGACATAACACCCCTGGTACCTGACAATGATGATGTGGGTGCAGGAATGGCAAGACCAATAGCGCAAGAATGTGAACCTAATGATGACACCCCCGTACTGTATGCAGTGAGCGAGCCCGAGCAACCTGCAGCGCCTGGACAGGAAATTAAAAACGAACACTCAGGGCTAAGATACCCACAGACCGTGGTGGGTAGGACGTTAATGTGTAGTAGTGAACGTGCACGTATGACGTATGGAAAACAGGCGAGAAGATTGTGGGACAACAATCAATTAAAAACGAAACCTCAGCCTGTACAGATCTGTAGACGTGACAGACCCTAAATGTGAGCACTAGCTAACGGAAATGCAGCGAACGAAAAACATGGAAACCAAGAGAAGCATGGGAAAACGAGAAAAGCATAGGAAAACGAGAGAAGCATGAGAAACGTGAGAAGCATGGGAAAACGAGAATCAAAGGAAAACGTGAGAATCAAGGAAAACGAGAGAATCAAACGTGAGCACCAAGGGAAAAAACGTGAAACATAAGAAAGTAAAAAAAAAAAACATGAGGAATGTAAGAAAAAAAAAAAAAAAAAATGAAAAAAAACATAAGAAGTGACACATTGCACGAGAAACCGTAATTGCATGAAAACACTGTAAAATTGCATGAAAACACCGTAAAATTGCATGAAAACACTGAAAATTGCATGAAAACACTGTGAAAATTGCATGAAAACACTGTAAAATGCATGAAAACACTGTAACTGCATGAAAACACTAACCTGCATGAAAACACTGTGAACTGCATGAAAACACTGTGAAACAAATGACAGACCAAGACATAAAAACGCATGACATGAACGTAATAGACTTAAAACGAGAGAAGCATGGGAAAACGAGAGAAGCACCCGAAAACAACATGGAAAACAAGAGAAACATGGAAAAACGTGAGAACATGGGAAGACGTGAGAACATGGGAAGACGTAAGAACATGGGAAGACGTGAGAACATGGGAAGACGTGAGAAACATGGAAAGACGTGAGAAACATGGAAAGACGTGAGAAACATGAGAAGACGTGAGAAACATGAGAAGACGTGCGAAACATGAGAAGACGTGCGAAACATGAGAAGACGTGCGAAACATGAGAAGACGTGCGAAACATGAGAAGACGTGCGAAACATGAGAAGACGTGCGAAACATGAGAAGACGTGCGAAACATGAGAAGACGTGCGAAGCACGGGAAGACGTAAGAAGCACAGGAAGACGTAAGAAGCATGGGAAGACATAAGAAGCACGAAACATGTGAGAGGCATGGAAACGCGGGAAGCGTGAGAAACATGGAAAAACGTGAAAACCAAGGGGAAAACATGGGAACCAAGAGAAACGTGAGAACCATGAAAAACGTGAGAAATGAAAGAAACATATAAGCATAAAAAATGACAAATTGCATAAGAAATCGTACATTCCATGAGAACACCGTGATCGCATGAGAAACGTAAATTGCATGAGAACCGTAAATTGCATGAAAACGTAATTCGCACAAAAACGTAAATTACATGAGAAACGTAAATAGCATAAGAAACGTAACCAGCATGAGAAATCGTAAAATACATGAGAAACCGTAAATTTTCATGAAAACCGTAACCTGCATGAAACTATGAAAAAACATGAGAAACCGTAAATTGTATGAAAACCGTAAAATGCGTGAGAAACCGTAAAATGCATGAGAAAACCGAAAGATGCATGAGAAAACCCGAAAAAATGCATGAGAAAACCGCAAAAAGCATGAGAAACCGCAAAATGCATGAGAAACCAAAATTACCTGCGAAACTGTAACATGCATAAGAAACCGTAAATTGAAAAAAAAAAAAAAAAAAAAAAAAATTGTAAAATGAAAGAGAATCGTAAATTGCAAGAAAACCAAGAAATGCATACGAACCGTGATTGTATGAGAACCGTAAATGCCAAAACCGTACATGCACCATAATTACCTTAGAAATCGTAATATGCAAGCCCCCAAAGGACCCCCACAGAATAACCTTAAGTAGCAAGATCTCATCCATCCTTTAGCACTAATAGCGAATCAGATCACATAGTAAAAAGATTAACGTGCAGGGGGAGAGCTAGATCTAGTAACAACTAGTTACTTCCTGTTGTGGGACAGGAAGTGAATGGAATCTCGTGGTTGGGGACACAGATGGCTAATAATAAAAAAAAAAAAAAAAAAAAAAAAAAAATTAGTTGGAGGTAATGATCGGGGAGGAGGAGGGGAAGGGGGAGGGGGAGGGTGATCATGTGTCTGGATGACAGCGATAAGTAGCACACAGCACACACTGGTACACAGGAGGAGCTGGGGGTAGAAGTCAAAACAGACGTAAAGCGTAAGGTAGACCGCTTACCACACACACAGAGTGAGCCTCTTTCTGTTGATGGTGGAGATAAAAGATTTGAATAAGGAAGAATGGGAGATACCAAATAAGCGATCTACAGGGCAGAAATGCTTTGCAAAGCCTATTTGCTTGTACTAGCAGACACAGCTCTATGAGACACTCCCAGTGGTGGATGCTGCTCTCCACAGACTAGCCAGACATGTTACTCCGAGAATTCAGTGGTGTTTAAAGATCCTATAGATCACCGCATAGATGGAGATCCTATGAAGTTCTATGTGACTTCAGGCCTACTCTGTCATCCAGGTTTTGCCTTGACCTCGGTTTCTAAAACCTTAAAGACATGGATTGAAAACATAAAAAATGCTGTTAAATCAAACGATTGTCACAGCATCACACGAGGTGAAATTAGCTTTAGATTTTTGGCTGCATCCTTGATAGACTTATGGCTCAGACACTGGGTGGTGGATTCTTCCTCCAAGCAAGCTTTGTGCTCAGTTCGCCTCAGTCACTACTGACACAGAGCAGAAGAGGGTGCTGGGCCAGAGACAGCCTCAGCAATAGGTCCCCGGCGAGGAGGAGGGGAGAGAGAGAGCGCTCAGAAAGTGACCGAGAGCGCACACACTGCACACACTGCCTCTCACCAGCCGGGAGACATGAGCGCCCCCAGGGACGGACCTGAGCTGGACTAATATGAGATGAGTACAACAGGGGCGCCGAGCTGGCCGAGGAGGACAGAGGGGAGTGTGTGTGTGCGGACACCGGCACGGCTCCTATGACGGTGGACAGGAACTTAGAGGGCCGCCCGCGTTGCTCCGAGTTTGTAACGCTGTGAGAGGGAGAGCGGCCACTATGAGCGATGTCCCCCCTTTTCCAAACCTGTAACCCCGCCGCTGAAATAGGGAGACTCGCTCCTCGCAGCCGCACATCTTCCTGCTGAGACGAAAACCCGGAAGTGACGTCAGACGCACACGAGATCCTACGACCACAGGAAGGAGAAGGAGGAGGGCAGGCTTTATGCAGCCTGACTCCTCCTACAATAACAGGCTGACCTGCGGTCAGCCTTACACATATGCAAGACAAGTTTGAGCCAACATCCGTCGGAAAAAATCCTAGGATTTTGTTGTCGGAATGTCCGATCAATGTCCGACCGTGTGTACGGGGCATAAGACGTCTTCAGAGTCTAAAACCCTGTTAGGTTGGTTTGCCTTACTGCTGTAGACCTTTTTAATTGGAGGAAGCAGGTGTATCTGCTTATTGTGAATTTTTTTTGGATTTGTGCATGGTTATAAAAGTCCTAAAACCCACTTGCGCTGACCCATAGGTGCCCAGATCTCTAATCTTTTGGGTATTGTTTCCTTATGGCCAAATCTGAATGTATTGCACTGTATGCCTGGATCATGTGGGAGACAGTATAAGAAATCATATCTCACATACTCCTTGTATCTTTACCTAATTGGTCCCAGTTAGTCATCGGTAAATTAAACTAGTGCTCCTAGCCATTTCCACATTATCAAAGTACAGCTAAAGGTTTTTGTGTGACAGTCCAAACAAGTCTGAAATCCAGTTACTATGTTATACACAAGCCTCATAAGGTAAACAAAGGAATTTCCTTTACATATTCTGAGCAAAATCCTTCTTTTGTGTCTCACATGCTCTCCCCCCGGACCTGCAGCTCACAGACTGAGGGTTTCTGCAACAGAAGCCTTGCTGTGACTCCAGATAGCAGAGGGCAGGGCCGGGTGTGGCCAGGTGCCGATTGACAAACTACAGGGGTCTCAATCAGTAGTGACAACGTTGATAGTCGCATCACCTTGCAACGTATTTCAGGAAAACATATAATAAAAAATCAGGAAAAACATAATAACTATAATAAAACAAATGTCACTGTAAAAATATAAACTTCGTCTACCTTAAAAGTGGATGGCGTCGCACGGGGCATTTGACGGTGTCAGTAGTTTTTACTTTTTATTATTTTTTCACAAGTCTTAAGTGTCGGGGGGAGGGGGGGCTTTGGGGACATATCAGGGGTCTCAGCTCATGCCTCAGCTGCTAGTGGCTGGGGATTCGGATTTTACCATCCCCCCCCCCCCCAATACACACAGATGTCAATAGAACAATGGATTCATTCTCCTACCTAAGGCGGTGAACACAGAACCGAAGTGGGAGGCAGCACAGCTGTGGACAGAGGGCAGGAGCTGAAGATGCCAGAGATAACGTTCCATATTAACAAGCTGGCGACTGGTTGCTAGGGCCGCCAGCACCCATTCACCTGCCGGTTAACTTTAAAAGCTACCTGGGCTAGCTCCTGCCCTCCGTTCTGAGCTGCCTTCCGAATTTTGCTGTGCTGTGAGGAAGGATAAGCACAGCAGAGGAGGCTGGAAAGGAAGACTGGTGCTGAGGTGTGGCGGTTCAGCAAAGCAGTGGAGTGTTCATGATCTACCCGTCGCCCACCCACAGTCGATGGGTAGATTGCGATCGACGGGTTGCCGACCCCGCTCTACAGGGGAAACGAGCCAGAACTGTGAAAATTCACACCCTCTCATCACATTGCAAGTGAATACAAAAAAATCATTTATTGAAAGCCGAAGTTCTGAAGTAAGTATTGTTTGCTGGCCTTGCCTAAATAATTAATAGTGAATTGTATTTTTTTCCAGGTAGTTGTGACACACAGATTCCTTCCACAAGCAAAGAAAAGCAGTGCCATGTAAAGCCTTCATTCTGTGCCAAAAGGCCTCTTCAACCTTCAAGTACTACTAAGAACCCACCTTCACCTAAAAGAACCAAACTCATTGAGTTTAGTTCCTTACCACCATTGTTTGGACAGTCATTTTCTCAAATGGGTATGTTGTTGTTAATAATATATATTTTTATGAAAAAGAAAATCAGACCAACCTTGTTTGTACGAGTTTTGTCTAGAATGGGTGGAAATGTGTTTTTTATTTCTAGCTGTGTTCATGTTAAGCCGATTACACTTTACATCCTGACCCATTACAACTATTTGGTTTCCACACATTTGTGAAGTCCAAGAACATCTTTCAGCAAGGACGCACATCTATATAAACTGGACATAAGTTTAAACCTTTTTATTAAAGTTTCACTTTAGATCAGATCACTTTAAAGTGATTATAAACCCCAACCATTAACCTTTTTGCTCACTTTTGGTTGGTTGAATATATCATTGAAAAGTTTTAGGATAAATGTAAAAAAAAAAATACTCTTAGATCATGTCAGCTGACATTTTCCTACGCTGTCTGCCTGTATTGCACTCTTATCAGTTACATTGTTCCCAGTTATGCCTGTGGACTACAGAATTCCTCCCCTTTGTGTAAAGTAGAAGAGGATAGGCGAAGGTTCTGTAGTCCTGTCTTAGGATGCTTTTCCATAGATCCCGTATGGTGAGTCAGCATTGACAACCTAGTAAAGCAAGTGTGTTACTGGCAGGATCACCAGGTGAAAATAATAGAGAACATTTTTTCTAATGCAGCCATCACATCTCTGGACTCGTAAGTCCTAATATATTAGATGTTTGCGTTTTAGATACACTTTTTAATCTTTGATGCCCATTTACGCTATACCACGCTTCTCCTATCCCTACATGGCAGACCAGTAACTTCACACTCCCTGGCATTTCAAAAGGAAAGCACCCCTGCAAAATCTATAGCTATTATCTGATTGTAGATGCATCAGCTGCCCAGGGCTGATGTATATTTGTAAATTTTTACCTGCAGTTTTTTAGACCTATTGCAGTTCACAGTAAAACACTGACACTGCATGTAATTGAATATAGCACAGATGGTCATACTTGATTTGTATCCTGGTTAAAATTCCCCTTTCTGGGGAACACTGTTTTATCATACTGAGCGTCCTCTATACAGGGGTAGGGAAGCTCTGACCAGTATGTGAAATGCCACAAATGAGATCTTACCAGAGTGAGTCATTTTTGCATGCACAAAAGTCTCCTGGAAATGTATATAAATTTAAAAATGACATTCCAGAAAACCTGCCATAGTCACACGGTGTAAAGAGACCTCACAAAGTAGCAAGCATACTGTATCCAAATAAAATCCTTAGTACCCATGCCCACTGCCCTAATACTTTTGCCCAAGCTTATATAAAATTCAAATTTCTAAACATGAAGCAAACATTGACAAGTCCTCTCCATCCCACAATGCAGTGCTCAGTGCCTGAATGACCTGTTGCCAGATCCAAGAACTAACACATGAGGAGTGAGGGGTGTAGTCATTGTTTGCATAGGGCTCATGTGGGGATTGGAATGATGCCTGCTTTACAGCTGCAAGGGCAGTTTGATTTGTATGACCCAGTGACAATAGCTCTCTAGTTTGCCTTGCAGTTGACGGTCAGTCTATAGATAGATAACAAGGTAGATGTAATGCTACATGTGGATTTTATTGGCAGGAGATGCCACCGTGGTGTACACTGATGGTTGCTGCTCACGAAATGGGAGATTGAAATCACGAGCTGGAATTGGTGTTTACTGGGGACCAAACCACCCTCTGTAAGTAGATTAGCAATTGTTGTTTACCCATAAATGTTTAATGGATTGATCAGGTGGTGTTCCTTTTTTTTTTTTTTTTTTTTTTTTTAATAATTAAAGCTGAAGTTAATTTGTGTTGGTTTAGGGAGTGGGAAATGGGAGGTAAAGGTGGTATGGTGGAACAGTGCAATAGAGAGTAAGCAGTAGCCACTGCCTGGTAGCTCGGTTATAATTGAAAAAAGAGCTGCTCCTTCCTCAGAACAGATGAATATATTCCGCAGCCTCCAAGCTTTGGAATATTTTTTTTTTCTTTATCGTACATCATGGGACACAGAGCACCATAGTAATCACTATGTGGGTATATAGGCACCTTCAGGTGATGGACACTGGTATACCCAATACAGGAGGTTCACTCCCTATATAACCCCTCCTCCTACCAGGAGTACCTCAGTTTTTTTTGCCAGTGTCTAAGGTGTTGGTCACGAGTGAAGATGTGCTCTGAAGAGCTCCACTGGAGGGATCCCTGCTGGATTTAAACAGCCTCCATAGACCGGATCCATCCAAAGTGCCACTGAGGCCAAGGTGGATGGTACCCGGGCCTCAAGAGAGGCGTTACAGGCAAAACCTCATGCTTCGTGTATGAGGCTCGGGTACCATCCACCTTGGCCTCATATACGAAGCACAAGATTTTGCCTGTAACGCCTCTCTTTTCAGGGCTGGACCCCGGGACCCAGGACTTTTTGGTCATGCTACATTACCTAAAGTTTTTCCTGGCGGGGTGCTAATACAGGTCCAAGGGCGTTGAACCCCTACAATAGGGACCCGGTCCTTGAAGGTTTGCTAACGCAGCCCGCCGTGATGGGTGAAGTTTGGATCTGTCTGTTACAGCAGTATCCTGCAGCAAGGAAAAGGTAAGGGAAAAAAGCATAGGAACTGTAAAAAGTCCACCTATGATTTTCCTCCATAGGTAATAATGTTGTCATGCCTAAAGTCTTCCCTAGAGCGAGTAAATGCATACCTTAGTACGTTGCTCTCAGTCAGCTCAAAGTCCCAGCTAAACAGACGTGTTTGGTTTCAGCAAGCCATGGGGATTCCTCATCCAGAACATTTCCCCCCTGGGGGAAGGGAGGTACAACAGTAGCTTGTATTCTCCCTGGGGGGGTGGCGGTGGCAGCTTTTATATGTGTAAAATCTTTTTCTCCCCAGAAGTTTTTTAAACTTCCTGCCTCTCCTCCCCTCCCTTCCCTCTCTCAAGGAGCGTGTTGTATGCCGTCCGCGCGTGCACGGACTATGGCTTGATATACAAAGGGGGACGTGTTAATTAGGAAGGGGCGTGACTTAAGGCACAACGCCGTGTGCAGGATTTAAATCCACGAGGAGCACACAGCACAGACGCTGGGGACAAGAGACAGACTCTTCACAGCTAACAGCTGCAGCCTGACACACAGGACACAGGAGCGCTGGGGGGCACGTAAGGTTGATGCAGGCATTTCCAGTACAGGAGACACCGTGGGATCAGTTCTCACTGACTTATGCATTCCCCCCTATTCAGTTTCTGCCACGACTTCTTTGCAGGATCAAGCTGGAAAGAAAGCCGGTAACTCTGGTAGCTCCAGCATGCTCAGAAGGTCCTGGTATGCAGAAATCGTAAAGATGGCGGTGGAGGACCCATGGTCCCTTTCACTACAGCCAGACCTACTTTCACAGGGGCAGATATTCCATCCTACCTTACGAACGCTAAATTTAACAGCTTGGCTATTGAAACCCACATTCTGAAGAAACGTGGGCTTTCCGGGTCAGTTGTCTCTACTTTGATTAATGCAAGGAAGCCAGCTTCCAGAACTATATATTATAGAGTCTGAAGGGCTTATGTTTCCTGGTGTGAATCTAGGGCTGAAACAACTAATCGATTATGGAATTAATCGATTACTATTTTCATAATCGATTAATCGGCCAGTAACATAATGTGGTTAAAAAAAAACTAAAATGAGCCCTTTTATAGTACAAAAAGAGCAAATAATTGCTACTGTATCTATTTCTCTCACAGTTCTACAGTAAAAAAATGAACCCCTTACAGTAGTGATTATTTGCTTTTTACTTTGTACTATAAAGGGCTAATATTCGTTTTTTTTAACCCCATTATGTTACCAAACGTCTTACACCTGGTTCACATCTACAGTTCATTAACATGGTTTCCTATGGGACATGTTCACATCTATGCTTTTTCAGCCGCTGCGTATTTGGAAAACGTCAGTGACTTTTTTTTTAACGCAAAACTGTGCTTTTTTTTGGTTTAACATACTTCAATGGAGGAGCTGCAGAAAAGCATGTAATGCGTTTTTGCAGCAATTTGTGTTTTTTAATCTGCCCAACAACAAATTGGCCAAAAACCATGCAAAAACGATGTGCAGAGGCCCTGTGTTTTCAGATAACATTAAAAGGAAATGTATAGAAGAGTTAACTGGTAGTACCCTTAATAATCCTTGCACATCTCTGTCCAACAAAAGTAAGGTACAAATATACATTTACATCATTGTTTTGAATATTTAGCAGATATTAGTGCATTCTACAATTCTGTAATACTGTGGTGAAAGAAGTACCGTATATACTCAAGTATAAGTGGAATTTTTCAGCCCTTTTTTTTGGGCTGAAAGTGTCCCTTCGACTTATACTCGAGTCACCGCCGTCTGTCTGCATGATCAGCATGTCATGCAGGCAGACGGCGGCCGGCGTGTGAAGATAGTGTTCGGCGGCTATTGCAGCTTTCAAAAGCCGCGCCTCCTGCTCATCTGTGATAGGCTGAACAGCTGTCAGTGTACAGCCTATCACGGACATTCTCTCATCTTCGTCCGTGGTATGAGAATGAGAGAATGTCCGTGATAGGCAGTCAGTGGTCAGCCTATCACAGACGAGGAGGAGGCGCGGCTTTTGAACTGTGGAATGGCCCCTGAACACTATCATCACACGCCGGCCGCCGTTTGAGGATGGAGATCACCACAGGGAGGCTGCACAGGACACAGGTAGGCCACACATGTACAGGACACACACATGTACAGGACACACACATGTACAGGACACACACATACACGTACAGGGCACATGCACATGCACATACACGTACAGGGCACATGCACGCACACGTACAGGACACACGCACATGCACACGTACAGGACACACGCACATGCACACGCACATGCACACGTACAGGACACACGCACATGCACACGTACAGGACACACGCACATGCACACGTACAGGGCACACGCACACGTACAGGGCACATGTACAGGACACACGCACATGTACAGGACACACGCACATGTACAGGACACACGCACATGTACAGGACACACGCACATGTACAGGGCACAGGACACACCCACATGTACAGGACACACGCACGTGCACATGTACAGGACACACGCACGTGCACATGTACAGGACACACGCACGTGCACATGTACAGGACACACGCACGTGCACATGTACAGGACACACGCACGTGCACATGTACAGGACACACGCACGTGCACATGTACAGGACACACGCACGTGCACATGTACAGGACACACGCACGTGCACAGGACACATGCACATGTACAGGACACACGCACATGCACAGGACACACGCACATGCACATGTACAGGACACACGCACATGTACAGGACACACGCACATGTACAGGACACACGCACATGCACAGGACACACGCACATGCACAGGACACACGCACATGCACAGGACACACGCACATGCACAGGACACACGCACATGCACAGGACACACGCACATGCACAGGACACACGCACATGCACAGGACACACGCACATGCACAGGACACACGCACATGCACAGGACACACGCACATGCACAGGACACACGCACATGCACAGGACACACGCACATGCACAGGACACACGCACATGCACAGGACACACGCACATGCACAGGACACACGCACATGCACAGGACACACGCACATGTACAGGACACACGCACATGCACAGTACAGGGCACACGTACAGGACACACGCACATGCACATGCACAGGACACACGCACATGCACATGCACAGGACACACGCACATGCACATGCACAGGACACACGCACATGCACACGCACATGCTCATGACACATGCACATGCACAGGGCACATGCACAGGGCACATGCACAGGGCACATGCACAGGGCACATGCACAGGGCACATGTACAGGGCACACGCACATGCACAGGGCACACGCACATGCACAGGGCACACGCACATGCACAGGGCACACGCACATGCACAGGGCACACGCACATGCACAGGGCACACGCACATGCACAGGGCACACGCACATGCACAGGGCACACGCACATGCCCATGCACATGTACAGGGCACATGCACAGGGCACACGCACAGGGCACATGTACAGGGCACACGCACATGCACATGTACAGGGCACACGCACATGCACATGTACAGGGCACATGCACAGGGTACAGGTAGGCTGCACAGGACACAGGGAGACATGCAGCTGCAGATGGGCATTGTTGACCCTCTGCATTTCTCACCCTCGTCTTATACTCGGGTCAATACATTTTTCCCAGTTTTTTGTGGTAAATTAGGGGCCTCGACTTATACACGGATCGACTTATACTCGAGTATATACGGTAATAGTGTACAATTTGTCCATTGACTAATTCTTTTGTATCATTTTTATTCACTCTTCCTGAAGGAAGATTTTAATGCTTGGAAGTAAAAACTGATACATGACTTTACTTGTACAGGTCCTACAGACACCCTGAAGGTTATTTACAGGGGCATTGTGCACATAAAAGTGGAAGAGCTCCCCAATACAATACGCATGGTCACCAACATTTGTTGCTATAAAAATGTTTTTCCCTTTATGAAAGCTAGATTTTATGCCAGTTGGCATAACCCGTGAGCCATGATGAATTAGTAGTATCCACAATGAACTGATCTCAATGGCGGTTGCCAAAATGTTAAACACTGCCTTTGTTTCACTAAAAATTAATTCTAATATGTTTAAATAGGAACGTGGCAGAAAGACTCATGGGAAGACAGACTAATCAGCGAGCAGAGATTCAGGTAGTTTTTTTTTATTTGTAAAGAATTTTTTTTTTTTTTAATTTTGCTGTGTGGATTTAGTTGAAGATACATAAAGTTTTTGCATGAAATATAAGAAGCTATATTAACACATTTTAAGGTTGTCCTGACTTGCTTTCACTTGGATGCAGTTACCTGTAACTTTAATTAATTTTCTTTTGCCTATAAAAATTTTTTTGTGACTTGTTCTGCCTTGGTAAGACCCCTTGCACACTGGGGCGTTTGCCTGAAAAACGCCCCAGTATGAAAGGGGTCTCAGTGTAAAAGCACTCGGGCTTTTACATTGGGATTGCAGATGAGGCTTCTTTCAGGCACTTTACAGGAGCTTTTTTTAACACTAAAGCGCCTGAAAAATGCCCCAGTGTGAAAGGGGTCTAAAGGTAGCTGTATGCTAAAGGAAAGGGTCAAACTAAGCACTAGGCCAAAATGGTCCATCTTGCTATCAGTGGCTTTGGTACCTGCTTTACTGGAATGTACCCATTTTATTGGACAGCCTACTTAATATTTTCTCTTCCATCACTGCTTACCACCATAAAACAGACCCCCTTGAAAGCAGAGGCAGGCGCAGCTATCAGCAATATTACAGACTGGCCAACATTGAAGAATGCAAATGCAGCATGCAGTGCAATGGGCCCATTACAGTGGGTCAGATACAAAGTAGAGTTGCCACAAAAACCAGGATTCACCCGGACAGTCCAGGTTTTGAATAAGATGTCCAGGTTTCAGTCTGTCTGAAACCTGGACACATTATTCAGACTGGGCTGTGGATCCTCAAGTAACCTAGACACACACACACATCTGTTTCTGTCCGGGAGCTGCGGTTGGTTGTCTGGGGGAAAGTTTGGCATCACTGGGGGTTGGGGCAATGATATAAAAAAAGCAGTTTGGCCACACCCACTGTTTGCCACCGCACGCATAGCTACTCTCCTTGGGACACCCAAAGATGTGCCAGGTCTAGTATCATTTTATAGTGTATACTACGGAAAAAAATTGGCCCTGTGCTGCTAAAGTGTTCGGTTTGGCTTGAAGAAAAGGTGGCAACCCTAATACAAAGTTTATTTGGGACATGCTTTGGCAAAAAAAACAATTATTCACATCAGATGTGTATACACATCAGCATTACCAAGATACTTTTATTAAAATAAATGATTTGTAGGGTAAAATTAGCTTATAACACACAAGCTCTGGTTAAAAGGGGCATTGTAGATGTCACATCTTTAGAGGCTCTATTGTCTGCAGTTAGACAGACCAAGTTTGCTGCTAGCTGTCAATGAAACACAGTGGTCAGCACACCAGAAAGTCAAACCGAGCCGTTGTATATAATGACTAAATGAGCCTGCCCAATAAATAACCTTTGATTACATTAAAATGCATTGATAACTGACATTGAAATGTGATTTTGACATTCATGATAAACACATACATATTAGAGCTGCACGATTCTGGCTAAAATGAGAATCACAATTTTTTTACTTGGAATAAAGATCACGATTCTCGCAGTGTAACATCTTCTTTCACATTAATACAAAAAAAATGGGCTAACTTTACTGTTTAGTTTTTGTTCATCATTAAAGTGTATTTTTTCAAAAAAATTGCGTTTGAAAACCGCTGCGCAAATACGGTGTGACAACCACCATTTTTATTCTCTAGGGTCTCTGCTAAAAAAAAAAAAATCATGTTTGGGTGTTCCAAGTAATTTTCTAGCAGACAATGATTTTTACTTAGAAAAGGTTTGGTCTTTAAATGGTTAAACTTGTAATAAAACTTGGCCCGCTGCCTGGATTTTTTATTTTTTGCCAACTGTGAGAACTCTCTGCACTTGTTAGAATCGTGACATGCTGTTTTGAAGGTCGGGAAGGGAATAAGATCATGATTTCGATTCTTAACGATTAATCGTGCAGCTCTAATACATATAATAAGTAGATATGACTATATGATTTGATATGATATAATTTATAGTGTGTCTGTTTAATACTATTGTCAGATATGATTACAATATAAAAAACAAATAGGTTAACTACATTTTTTTTTTTTTTTTTTTTATATTACAACTTTTTTTTTGTGCATTTGTCTATCTAAAGTAGCAAAAACAGAGCAGTGTGATGTATTTTTTTTTTTTTTTATCTTCAAGTACTATAAAAAATTTATAGGTAGGCATATTAGTAATAGAGTTTTTATGTTAGCTGATGCTGTTAAAGTAGAATTCCAGCTTTGTTATTACTTTAAATATTTAGTTTGGGATAAAAAAAGCTGAAATTCTACTTAAAATTTTGCCTAGGCACCTTAATTTTAATTTTATTTATTTACAGATATTCATATAACACCGGGCAATTTACGCAGCACTTTACATATAAATTATACATTCACAGTCCCTGCCCCCATGGAGTTTACAGTCTAACGCCCCGTACACACGGTCGGACATTGATCGGACATTCCGAAAACAAAATCCATGGATTTTTCCCGACGGATGTTGGCTCAAACTTGTCTTGCATACACACGGTCACACAAAGTTGTCGGAAAATCCAATCGTTCTGAACGCGATGACGTAAAACACGTACGTCGGGACTCTAAACGGGGCAGTAGCCAATAGCTTTCATCTCTTTATTTATTCTGAGCATGCGTGGCACTTTGTGCGTCGGATTTGTGTACACACGATCGGAAATTCCGTCAACGGATTTTGTTGTCAGAAAATTTTATAGCCTGCTCTCAAACTTTGTGTGTCGGAAAATCCGATGGAAAACGTGTGACGGAGCCTACACACGGTTGGAATTTCCGACAACAAGGTCCTATCACACATTTTCCATCGGAAAATCCGACCGTGTGTACAGGGCATAAGATACCTAACTCGCATTCATACAGACTCCATACTAGAGCAAATTTAGACAGGAGCCAATTAACCTACCGGCATGTCTTTGGAGTGTGGGAGGAAACCGGAGTACCTGAAGGAAACTCTTGCAAGCACAGGGAGAACATGCAAACATTTAAAATGTTTAAAGGACTATATTGTTTTGTGTACTTAAGCTGATGGCTCTTTCATAATCATTTGACTTTAAGCATTAAACAATTATATGAACTGCTTCTATAAGACCTATTTAAAGCGGTATTAAAGACAAAAAGAAAAATGTAATATATTGTAGTTTACTGATCCTTAGCTGCATTTGTTTTTTTGTTTTTTCTTTTGGCTTTTTTCCCCTGATTTTGTTGATCCAGCCAGTAACACACTTCCTGTCTTACGCTGGCCATACAGTAATCATCTTTTTTTTTCTTTTTTTTTTTTTTTTTGAATGTTCATCTGGTCCCTAGCGAACTGGCCAAATTTCAATCCATGTGTCCATTCTGGATGAAATAATAAAGCAGACACCTTTTGGACCACGTGATAAAATTAATGAAAACAATAGCTGTGCTATCCTCTATAATAACAGCGTGACAACTTCTATATAAAGTGCAAACTGTGCTCAGAAAATACTGACTGGGGACGCCTGATCCCCGAACTCTTTCCTCCTCTGGCAGCCCCCCTCCCCCGTTTTCCTGGCTCAGTAATGGGCTTATTTATTCAGATATGGTGTGTATCCTTGCTTACATCTCTTACCTCATTGTCCAATTTCTTGGCTAAGCAGGCCATCGGGATGCAATGTCTTCCGATATACTGTAAAAGTTTTATTTTACTGTTTTGCATTTATGAATCTGTTTTGGGTCTTCCCTGTAGTTGCTTGCTCTACACGCTGACTGACAGCTATCTTCAAAACCGCAATATTTTTTTCATGACCACCCATACTGTGAAGCGCTGGGCTTGTATAACTCTAACTGCGTGACCCTTTTTTGCTGCTTGATTATGTTATTTGTTACTATTGCATACTTTGGCTGTTACACTCAAATTTCTCAAATTTGGAAAATAAAGGAATTACAAAAAGAAAAATGCTGACAATCAAAGTGCAATAGTTCTAAAAAAAAAGTCCCCCTCCTTCTTGTAGTCCCAAATGATGGTGCTTTATTTTGTTCTCAATCACCAACTAAAGGACCCTCCGAGGACCGAACTCACCGGTTTGGTCCAAGCAGCGCCGTTTGGTTGGTGATTTAGCATGAAGATTTGCAGTTTTTTTGTTTTTTTTCTCCAAGATAAAGCACCTTCATTTGGGATTACAAGAAGGATGAGCACTTTCTTTTTAACACTATTGCACTTTTTGATGGTCAGCACTTTTTGAGCAGTTTGCACTTTATATAGAAGTTGTCAAGCTGTTCTTATAGAGGATAGTGCAGCTATTGTTTTTATTAATTTGATTACATATTGTATTTTACACAAAGTAAAGCAGCAGCTTTCCCACTTTGGTATTTTTGCATTTTTTTTACGGTATATTTGATTGACTTTGGGCATGAACACATATTGGAGGTAGCGCAGCTTACACATATACTTTACCTTTTGGATCGCAGCATTGTCAGTCAGGAAAGAGGGCAGTGTTAGACTAGCAGATTTAGATAGACTTAACTAATAAATTAAAGCTGAACTCTAACAGCTAACACTCTTTAACCATCTCAATACAGTGCATTTTCACCCCCCTCCTGCCCAGGCCATTTTTCAGCTTTCAGCGCTGTCTTACTTTGAATGACAATTGTGCGGTCATGCAACATTGTACCCAAATAAAATTTTTATTATTTTTTTCCCTACAAAGAGAGCTTTCTTTTGGTGGTATTTGATCACCTCTCCGGTTTTTATTTTTTGCGCTATAAACAAAAGAAGAGCAACAATTATGAAAAAAAATATTTTTTACCTTTTAATATTTTTTACTTTTTGCTATAATAAATAACCAATTTTTTTTTTTTTTTTAAACAAATATTTTCCTCAGTTTAGGCCGATATGTATTCTTCTACATATTTTTGGTAAAAAAAATTGCAATATGCGTATAGTGATTGGTTTGCGCAAAAGTTATAGCGTCTACAAAATAGATTTTTAGCATGCTTTTTTTTTTTTTTTTTTTTACTAGTAATGGTGGCGATCTGCGATTTTTATCATGACTGCGATATTGTGGCGGACATATTGTACACTTGACACTTTTTTGGGACCATTCACATTTATACAGCGATCCGTGCTATAAAAATGCACTGATTACTGTGTAAATGTGACTGGCAGGGAAGGGGTTAGCACTAGGGGGTGATCGAGGGGTTAATTATGTTGCTAGGGAGTGTTTCTAACTGAAGGGGGAGGGGACTCACAAGGGGAGGAGACCGATCGGTGTTGCTCTATACTGAGAACACACATCGGTCTCCTCTGACAGGCTTTGGATAGCTTGGCCTGTTAAAGAAAGTTGAAAATAACATTTACTGTCAGAAATACCATGTGAAAATTATTAAACAAGCCTAAATAAGCTGCAAAATAATAATTTTTGGGTGTATTACCACTTAAAAATATTAAAACTGTTATGAACTGTTTGAAATAGAAATTAAGTAACACTCAGTGTTTCCTGCAGGCGGCATGCAAAGCTGTAGAACAGGCGAAAAGCCAGAATATCACAAAGCTTGTGGTGTACACGGACAGTATGTTTACAATAAATGGTAAGAGCCATGAGGGATCATTCTTGCCACAGTATTCCCCTTATGTCCTATTTGCAGGTTGTCCATATGTTTATTATGCATATGTCTCTGTTAATTTAGGGATCACTAAATGGATACATGCATGGAAAAAGAATGGCTGGAAGCTAAGCACTGGTGCAGATGTCATAAACAGAGAGGACTTTGAAAAGCTGGATAAGTTAATAAAGGGCATTGATGTCAAATGGGTTAGTATAACATGTATGCAGCCTCTGTTTTTGAAATAAGGGACAGCGTAGTTGCTTCAAGTATACAAATCTTGTCACATTGCAGAAGTGTTTTGTGCCAGAGTACATTTTTTGTTTTAAAGTGTTACTAAACCCACAACAGTAAAATCAGTCTGTATATGCAGCAAAGAATGATTGTTATACTCACTGTGGAACATAAGGGGTTAATCCTCCGCACTGTGTAAAAAGGCCGTTTGATCCTGTCTTCTCTGAGCCTTGGGGGCACTCTGCACATGCTTAGTTTGGTGTGTATTGCTAGAGTTTTTTTTTTTTTCTTGGGAGAGTGCATGTGATCAGCACAGGGCCAATGAACACTGTCCAGACAGAGAGTCAGGAGTCCTGCAGCCTCCTAGGACAGTCAATAGAGAATGAAAATTCCTCCTACAAGCTTTAACCAGACACCGATAGAAGTCCCATGACTGCCATATACTGCTGATGAGAACAGGCATTTAGCAGTTTATATTTACTAAAATATTTGCATTTCCATGTTCTGTGTACTGTGGGAGACCAGATATAGTGAATGTAGGGTCCTGGGTTTAGTAACACTTTAAGCACCTTATTGAGATAAGATTATATTTGATAACCATATTCCCATAAGGATGATAGATTCTAAACTGTACATAGAGATTTGACTGCTGCCCCAATTTCAGAACTTCCATTTTTAAATGGCAGAGCTTCAGTGGGCTGTGTAAAGGCTTCGGGCATTTGACAGTTGATTGGTAAAAGGTGGGACATATTGCTAAGGAGTGGGGTTTTACCTTGACTCGGGCAGAATTAGAATCTCCATGTACTCTACATCATAGGCCTTGAATCCTTAAAAAAAAAAATCCACAACGACACAAATTAACGCAGCTCTAATAATACTAGAGGTGCACCGAATGGAAATTTTGGTGCCGAAAATGCAAGATGCACTTAGCCAAAAACTACAGTTTAAAAAAAATATTTTTATATATAATTGTATTATATTAAACGTTTTAATTTCATCAAGTTTAAATTAATATCAATTTATTGTTGCCCATTATTGGCATGTTTAGTACAAGAAAAGCTCAAGAAAAATGCAGTCTCTAACCATCTCTTGTATCATGTCTGCAATCTCTTTTTTAACCACTTCCCGCCCAAGGACGTCATATGACGACCTGGACTTTCAGTGGGAATATCTGAATGATGGGTGCAGCTCCAGGCATCATTCAGAGATCCTTGTTTTCAGCCGGCGATTCTGTGCGCCATAAAAACGATCATAGTGGCAGTTCCGCCGCTTAATCGTTCTTACAGGCGACAGGAGGGAACATCCCCCCTTCCTGCCACCATCCGGTGCTTCTCCAGGCTCTCCTGTGCCATCGGGGATCCGGAGAAAGAATCGTCCGCCGCCGGATAACGAGCATAGAGATTTCCGGTGACGCGATGGTTACCGGTCATCTCTATGACCGTCGGAAGCCAGGGCGCGACGTTATGACGTCGCATCTGAGCCGCGGATGTAAACAAAGCCGCGTTCGTGGCTGGTAAACACAAGACCGTGAAAATTTTTTTCCGATCTCATGCTTTCCAGCCTGGAGGAGAGATGTGGGGTCTTATTGACGCCGCAACTCTCCATAAAGGGGACCTGTCACGAATTATTCCTATTACAAGGGATGTTTGCTTTCCTTGTAATAGGAATAAAAGTGCTGAAAAAAAAAATGTTGTATTAGAAAGTAAAAATAAAGTAAAATAAAAAAAAAATAATAATAATTTAAAACGCCCCTGTCCCTGGTAGCTTGCGTTCAGAAGCGAACGCACACGTTAGTCCCGCCCACATATGTAAACGCCGTTCAAATTACACATGTGAGATATCAGCAGCAGCTCTAGACCTCCTCTGTAACTCTAAATATGTAACCTGTAAAAATTTTTAAAGGGTCGCCTATGGAGATTTTTAAGTACTGATGTTTGGTGTCATTCCATGAGTGTGCGCAATTTTAAAGCGTGACATGTTAGGCATCGGCGTGACATCATCTTTCACATCACGCAAAAAATTGGGATAACTTTACTGTTTTTTTTTGTTTTTTTAAATCATGAAACTGTTTTTTTGAAAAATTGTTGTGCAAATACCGTGCGAGATAAAAAGTTGCAATGACTGCCAATTTATTCCCTAGGGTGTCTGCTAAAAAAATATATATAATGTTTGGGGGTTCTGAGTAATTTTCTAGCAAAAAAATTATGATTTTTACATGTAGGAGAGGAGTGACAGAATAGGCTTGGTATTGAAGTGATTAAACTTAAACACATTGCTAATAGTATTGGCAAAATTTCCATTCGGTTCACCTCTAGCAGACATACAGGAGATAGTCAGAGACTGCAGACCTGATACCGGAAATTAATGCAGCCTCACCAGTGTCCATCAGATGCAGCATTGCCAGTGCCCGGATCACACAGAGCAGTGATCTCCCACTGTGTCATGGACCTGGATTTGAATTGCCAGCTTCCTGTGATGGACGTCACACTGATTCAATTTCCCAGCATTGGATCAGTGTGCCGCCTATCACAGGAGGCAGGACTTTGTTACAGCCATGACACAGGAAGATCGCCGCTCTACGTGATGAGGAGGGAGGGGAGGAATGGGGCATGCCAGGATGACACCCCCGCAATGTGTGGCACCCGGGGCGGACCGCCCCCTTTTCGGTGCCATTATCCACACCATTTTTTCTTTAGGCCAAATGAAGAAAACACCATTTTCGGCCAATATGTTGGTGCACCTCTGATTTATTACAATAATAAATGTAGAATTTTGAATGCAAGCACCGGAACAGCAGGACTGGATTATCAGAGGGAGTAGCAGCACAAGGAGTCTTATTGATGTGAGTCACTCTACACTGTGCTGCTTCAACTTTCACTGTCTAGTCACAAGCTGGGGTGGATTCAGCACATACTAGTTTTAGTGGAAGTGAGTTGAATGATGCTGGCCATCAGACTGAGGACATCAAGCCAGAAAAAAGTGCTATAGGGTAAATCTTTGTTTAAAAAATAAATGTTGCAAAAAACTAATATATATATATATATATATATATATATATATATATATATATATATATATATATATATATATATATATATATATATATATATATATATTCTTTTAATGGGCTATTTATTTATTTTTTTACTTGCTCAGAGGGCAACTTGTTCGCCGATCCCCACTGAGCAGGTGGATGGCTGGTCTATGTCCACTCCACTTATGCAGAGTGGACACAGATACAGCCCGCTCTCCTCTATGAGCAGTCGAATGTAAACGGACTGCCTGTGTGTTTCTCCCCGGCTGCCATCCAATCCACCAGATTGATGGGGAACAGGTCCCCATTCATCTGTCTTTAGCAGTTAGGATCAGATGTTTGCGGATGTCAACGGACACACATCCGTTGATACCCATCGCTCCATAGAAGAGATTGGATGGTCTGATCGGGTCCGCCTGTATAACTGACAGGTGGACCCGATCGGTCCGCTAGTGTGAAAGGGGCCTTATGGTCAGGTTAATTTAAAGGTGAAGTACAACCTCAGCTCGTTCTGCACGACTGTGACCCGTTTTCAGCAGGCAGCTGGCTAAAGCCTGCTGTCGGCTGGCGTCAAAGAGCCGCTCCAGGCTCTGGAAAGATTGTGACCATATGATCAGGATCCACCCAGATCCCTGGCCGCTGACAGCCTGAGCCAGCCGTTCCTGCCCCCTCCACAGCGCTCTGCGCTCCAGTGAGAGAGGGTGGGGCAGAGCAGAGAGCCCGTGAATGAGAGCCACCAGCTCTCTGCTCACTGAGAACCGAGTGATCAGCGGTGTTCGATCGCTCTGTTCTCAGCCTTCGAGCCGACTGGGGACAGATGCAGCATCGGAGTGATGCTGCCTCCACCTAGGTATGATTTTGGAAAAATAAAAAACTCAACTTCTCTTTTAAATGCACCCCAGACATTACTGTTCACTAGTACTAACACTTGCAATCCTGTAAGCGATCAACTTTTCCTTTTATCCTTAATCTAAATTGAGCCATAAGCCTGAAGATTCAAAGTCTGAAATTTCATTTTTGGATAGATATGTTGCTGTTCTCACCTGCAATATCAACCCTTTCCTCTGTGTTGGCTGACTTTTTTTGTTTGTTTTTTTGTCCTTCAGTATCTTGGCCTATTGTTAAACCAAATTAAAGAGTGAAATAGAAATTGTATACAATACAATGTAGAGCCCTCATTCGTTATGTAAAACATTCTTTAATTTTGGATTAATTTTTCCCCAGTTGTCTTCCAGGACAGCCCTTGAGAGATGGAGTCCCTCCCATCGACCCAGGAAACACATTGCCAAAACAGTTCAAAAGGCGGTCCCTCAGGTCCCTGGTCAGTCATTTGTGTTTCCTCCGTCGGAGGAACATGTTGCCAGGAACCAGAGAAGGACTCTATCTCTCAGGGGCTGCCTGAGGGGAGCGGAGCCGCACAGGGGGACCGGGTCCTATCCAGCGGCTCCAATCTAGTCCTACCTTTTCTATTTGGGGCTCGGGTACCGTCCAGCTGATTAGGAGCCGACCCGTTACCCCCCTCCTTCCAGTGCCGAGGTGTGCCAGGGACAGGTTGGCGCAGGTTCCCCCAGGAGCGGTGCAGATGGATTCTTCCATCACAGCTCCTTGCTATACAAGCGGTGGGGGTCGGAGACGCCGAGCGTCATTTCCGGCGGAACCGCGTCATCCTGTGTGCCGAGACTTCCGGTTCCGGGTCTCTACAGGCACAAGGAGGAGGGGAAGGCCCACGCTGAGGCCTGCAGTTCCGACCAGCGTCCAGCTATACCGGACTAGCGGCGGGACACGGAGCGTGAGGGGGACCATGGAGGCTACTTCCCAGGACACTCCGGTGGAGGCAGGCACCAGCCAAACCCAGGTAGGCTGCTGGGCAAGCCCTTACTGTGGTTTTTTCTGGGGTTTTTTGTTGTAAGGCTGGGATTTGTAGTACCCCATGGTGGTGGTTTCCTCACAGTCCCGGGTGGATGCAGTGGTGGTTGCAGCACAGGTGTTTTTAGAGTTTTAGGGGTTCCTGATGCTAAAAAAGTCTATTCTTTATTTTTAGGGGAAGGAAGCTCCAAGGGAAGACAAGTCAGGCCGCAAAAAATGCCCTAACTGTGGAAATAAGTTGTCCTCAGGCTCTAACAAAGCCCTATGCAAGCAATGTATTGCAGGCTTACTTAAAACAGAGGCAGACTCTCCTTTGGCAAGATTCCTTGGCTCCTTTAAAGATGAGATGGCATCAACCTTTAAATCTCTCCGCGAGTTAATCGCAGATGTAGGCACGTCTGCTTCCACCAGTAAAGCAGCTGCGATTCCCTCCTCACCATGCCTTACAACACCCAGCTCTGGGGAGCCCCGTACAATCAGGGAGCATAGCCCCGTGTTAGTTAGCCCTGAATCCTCTGACGCAGATTCAGATGAGGATCAGGCTGTAGCTAACAAAGTCGCAAAATACAAGCTGTCTCTGGAGGATGTAGACGAGCTGTTGAGCGCCATTTATGATACACTGGAAATTGATGAGGAAGAAACTCAATTGACCAGACATGATAAAATGTATGAGGCTCTGGGGAAAAAGAAAGCTAAGGTATTCCCTATACATAATGTGCTTTCTGACCTTGTCCGCAAGGAATGGGCCAAGCCAGATAAAAAGGTCTTCTTCCCAAATTCCCTAAAAAGGAGATTCCCCTTTGACGAGAGCCCAGAGGCGGTCTGGAATAAAAATCCTAAACTAGACGCCCCCCTGTCCAAAGTCTCCAAGCAGTCTGACCTTGCCTTTGAGGATATGGGTCATTTAAAGGACCCCATGGACAGGAAAACAGACATAGTCTTAAAGAGGGCCTGGGATGCTTCTATGGCAGGTTTAAAACCAGCTCTGGCCACTTCTTGTGTAGCCAGGAACCTAGAGTTCTGGTTAGCCCAACTAGAAGAACATCTAAAGGCAGGCACGCCTAGGGGGGAGATCTTAAAAACCTTCCCTATGCTTTTTAAGGCGACAAGTTTCATCTCTGACGCCTCCACTGATGCCATTAAATTTACGGCTAAAACAGCAGCGCTTTCGGGCCTACGGCCACATCACCCTGAAAGCGCCCGATCTCGTCTGATCTCGGAGGCTAAGCAGGGTCGGGCCTGGTTAGTACCTGGATGGGAGTCGCAGCTAGGAGGTCAGTCTGGATGAAAACTTGGGGGGGAGACACGGCGTCTAAAACACGTTTATGCAGTGTCCCCTTTACAGGAGACTTAGTCTTCGGGCCTGAACTTGATACCGCCTTGGAAAGAACGGCGGATAAAAAGAAAACCTTTCCCATTAAAAAGAAAAATTTTCAAAGAAAGTTTTTTCGTCCCTCAAAAGAACCCTCTAAGTCAGAGAAGGAGTTCAAGCCCAAAAAGCATTGGACAGGACAAAAAGGGAAAGGGAAAGGGGGCATACTTTTTAACCGCCCCAATTCAAACCCCAAACCCCAGTGACATCAGGGTCCCGGTGGGAGGAAGATTAATGAACTTTCTCCCACAGTGGGAAAAGACAACCTCAAACGAGTTTGTCTTGAACATTATAAAAAGGGGGTATGCGCTGGAGTTTCACAGCGATCCACCCTCAAAGTTTCTTGTGACAAAGCTTCCAAGAGACTCAGAAAAGGCCAGGGCCTTGCCTCTGTTAATAGGGGAAATGGTGGATCAAGAGGTATTGACACCAGTCCCTATTCAGGAACAGGGGGACGGTTTTTACTCGCACATTTTTGTAGTAAAAAAGCCGTCCGGGAGATTCAGACTAATAATGAACCTCCGACCTCTGAACCGCTCCATCCGATACAAAAAATTCCGGATGGAGTCTATTTACTCAATAAGGAATCTACTCCAAAAAGAGGTGTTCATGGCTACCCTGGATTTAAGGGACGCCTATCTGCATATCCCAATAAGGAAGGAATGCCAGAAATTTCTTCGGATGGCGATTCAGATGGACACCAAGGTTTATCATTTCCAGTGCAGAGCACTTCCTTTCGGACTGTCGTCCTCCCCGAGAATCTTTACCAAAGTTCTCGGGGAGGCATTAGTTCCGTTAAGACTACAGTCAGTCACGATTATCCCATATCTAGACGACTTACTTCTCACGGCCCGTTCGGAGAAACAACTTCGTCGGGACCTAGAGTTGACTCAGTTCAACCTGAGGCAGCTGGGGTGGATAGTCAGTCTGGAAAAGTCCAAGACTACCCCAACACAGGAGATTTTGTATTTGGGGTACAAGATCCTGTCAGTAGAGCAGAGGATAGTTCTGCCAGAAGAGAAGATATTGAATTTACGCCACAGAATGTCTTTTCTTCAAAGCAGCGCCAAGTGTACAGTGAGGGAGGTGATGTCGGTCTTAGGACTGATGACAGCGGCCATTCCAGCTGTACAATGGGCCAGGTTCCACCAAAGAGACCTTCAAAGTTTTCTGTTGGAAAAATTAAAGGACAGGGATCTGGAAGAAGAAGTTTCAATCCCCACCAGAGTAAAACGCTCCCTCTGGTGGTGGAAAGACTCAGAGAATTTGAACAAAGGGGTTCTCTGGATCTCTCCCATCACGTCCATACTAACGACGGATGCGAGCAGCTGGGGGTGGGGAGCCCACCTCAACTCAGATTGGGCACAAGGCAGGTGGACGGCAGAGGAAAAACTCCTCTCGTCCAATTGGAAAGAGCTAACAGCGGTCCTCAGGGCTCTGTTATTCTTTCAGAATGCAATACAGGGTCATCATCTACAGGTCCGTTCAGACAATATGACGGCTGTAGCGTACATAAACAAGCAAGGGGGCACCAGAAGTCGTCGACTAATGCTGGTGGCCAATCGCATGTTTCTATGGGCAGAATCCAATCTGGCTTCCATCTCCGCAGTTCACCTGAAAGGGGAGCTCAACAACACGGCAGATTTCTTGAGTCGACAACAAGTGTCGAATCAAGAATGGTCTCTACACCCAGAGGTGTTCAAATATATAGCAGCTTACTGGGGAAAACCAGTAGTGGACCTGTTTGCAAGCAAGGTGAATGCAAAAGTTCCAAATTTTTGCTCGCTACACCCAGGAGATCGGCCCTGGGCAGTAGACGCCTTACAGACCCCATGGAACTTCAGTTTAGCGTATGCGTTTCCTCCGCTTCACCTCATCCCAAGAGTTTTAGCGAAATTTCTAGTAGAGGAAACGTGTCTAATCTTAGTGGCACCGTTTTGGCCCAAGAGACCATGGTTCACAACGTTGCTACAGTTGACGGACCAACCTCCTCTGAGGCTTCCCTACAGACCAGACCTTCTGTCGCAGGGACCTCTTTTTCATCCACAAGTATCCATGCTGAACCTCTCAGCGTGGTTACTGAGGAGGAAATTTTGAGGAGCAAGGGCCTGTCTGACAGAGTAATTCAGACCCTGCTACAAAGTAGAAAACCTGTCACTCAGGCCATTTACAGGAAGGTCTGGAGGAAATTTAACAGCTGGTTGAACAGCCGAGGGGAGGTAAATACAGATACAGCAAATATCCTGCAGTTCCTCCAGGAAGGGATAGATAAAGGGCTAACTCCTAGTACTATTAAGGTCCAGATAGCGGCCTTAAGTGTGTACTTAGAAAAAAGGTTGCAGGAAGATCCTTTTATTGCTAGGTTCTGTAAAGCAATCTCCAGACGCAAACCTGTTAGGCTTAACATAGCCCCATCCTGGGATCTGTCAGTTGTTCTAAGGGCATTTTTGGGGTCACCTTTTGAACCTATCTCAGAGGCCTCTCTAAGACTAGTCACTTTCAAGACAGTACTGCTTGTGGCAATCACTTCAGCACGCAGAGTTAGTGAAATCCAAGCTCTCTCTGTCAGAGAGCCTTTCCTCCAGATTCTGGAAGACAGAGTCATCCTAAAGACAGACCCTGGGTTCTTACCAAAGGTTGCATCTAATTTCCATAGATCACAAGATATTGTCCTCCCTTCTTTCTGTCAAAAGGCTTCAAACGAGAAAGAAAGGCGTTTTCATTTATTAGATGTGAGAAGGTGTATCCTAGAGTATCTTAGGGTAACCAATCCATTTAGAATCTCAGATTCACTTTTTGTTCTTTTTTCCGGACAACGTAAGGGGCAAAAAGCTTCTAAAGTCACCATAGCTAGGTGGATTAGGCTAGCTATAGCAGAGGGCTATAAGACAGTAAACAAAGATCCTCCTGGGGGTATTAAAGCCCACTCCACAAGGGCATTATCAGCATCCTGGGCAGAAAGAGCTGGTGCCACCCCGGAGCAAATATGTAAAGCAGCCACGTGGTCAAGCTTTTCCACCTTTACAAGGCATTATCGACTGGACTTAATGTCCAGTCAGGATCAGGCTTTTGGGAGAAAAGTTCTCCAAGCCGTGGTCCCCCCCTAATCTGGTGAGTACTTGGGGATCCTCTCAAGGGCTGTCCTGGAAGACAACTGGGGAAAACTGGAGTTAGACTTACCGGTAACTCCTTTTCCAGTGGTCTTCCAGGACAGCACGATCCCACCCTTTTTTGATTATGTGAATGTACTAACATTATTACCTGTTATGGTTATGTTTTTTGCAGTTCCATCCTTCGGTTCTTGGTGAATGACTGACCAGGGACCTGAGGGACCGCCTTTTGAACTGTTTTGGCAATGTGTTTCCTGGGTCGATGGGAGGGACTCCATCTCTCAAGGGCTGTCCTGGAAGACCACTGGAAAAGGAGTTACCGGTAAGTCTAACTCCAGTTTTTCTGAGTTGGGGTAAAGTGGTAGTGAAGTCAAAATGTTAAACTCCTGGATACCCTCAAGGTCTCTTCTGTCATAAATGTCCCCCTTGCTTGTCAGCGGTAATGTGATCTGAGCGTGGGAATGCACAGCTCAGACCACATTTACGGCCCACTCTGTGTGCCACGGTGATGTGACCAGTGGCCGAAGATACGAAACGTGGAAGAAAGATCGGAAGGCGATGGAAGCACTGGGGGAGCCATGACAGCGCTGCGCTGGAGAGCTCCTTTTGCAGCTGAGTCTGTTTATAACGTGCTAGTATGCTAATACATTATGACTTAAACCTGCAGGGAGCCCATTTTTCTGGCAACTTTACTACCACTTTAACAGTTATTTTTCCTGACCCATCATAACTATAGTACTGGTGGTTTGTTTTTGATTGTGCCTCATATCTCTTTTTTCATCTCTTTGGATTATTCTGGTTTTAAGAGAAGTTGTGTAACACTTTCTACCTTGTATTGCAGATACACATCCCAGGACATGCCGGCTTTGGAGGAAATGAAGCTGCTGATAGACTTGCTAGAGAAGGCGCTCAGAAACCTGAAACAAGTTCAGTTTAGAACGTATTCTTTTTTTCTTAATAAAGCTTAAATAAGCTTTGATTAGTAGACCAAATAAATAGAAGTTTAGTAATAAGAACTTATCTTTTTTACCATACTTCTGAATTAAGAATGGCCCCTAATGTTTTCCAGACACCATGAACACATATGCTTACCTGAAATGTACAGCTACAACCATCTTTTATTGTTCATATGAAAGAGAGAAATGACAGATGTAATATGACTGGTTTGTTTCACAGTCCTCTTTACTTTATGGGTGCCGAAGGTTAATGTAACATTTATTTTTATTTTATTTATATAGGAAAACTAGAAAAAAAATATGGGCTACTATGACTGACCTCCTTCTGAAAATGTTAGTTATCTGGCTGCCTGTAGTTGCAATATTGACTAAATTCACTTACCTGTAGCAAGTATGCAGATATGGAGTTCTGACTTCACTTGCTGTAAACTTGTTTCAGGTCTGTTAGATGGATAAATCAAAGTCTGGGAACTGTGCGGGCAAATAGTTTTCAGGAGGTCCAAAGTTGCAGCTGCCACATTTTTTTTCAGTACAGGTTTCCTTTAATGTAGACATATGCTGATTGTAAATAGTGCTGCTCATGTTGACAAATGCCTCCTCGCTTCTGCTGTAAAAAAATATATTTTTGCTCTGAGGCATATTTAATAAAATTTTATAAATGGACAATTAAAACATGTAAATATCTTGTTCTCTTAATTACATTATATAGGTGGGCAGTTGCCTTGGGGGTCACAGGTGCCGATCACTTCCTGGTGTTTGGGCTACATACAGACCACAATAAAAAATGGAGATCACGTCCATTCAGCAAATATATGTTCCAGTAGCATGAGAAGCTTGTAATCGAGCCAAACATATTTGTTTCATTTTAATAAAGTGGTAAAGTATTACTGTTTTTCCTAGGATAGCAGAAAGAGCAATTCTTTATACCCTAGCATGTGTCTGCTGTGCAAGCTCCCCAAATCTCCTCAAAAGCCATCAGATATCCCCCACCTCTGGAACTGATGGAGGCGGATTTTAAAGTAACATTTACCCACGTAAGTCCCGGACCATTTGGCTGGACAAAGACCAGAGCACGTTTTGCGATTCGGCACTGCGTCGATATAACTGACAATTGCGCGGTCGTGCGATGTGGCTCCCAAACAAAATTGACGTCCTTTTTTCCCCACAAATAGAGCTTTCTTTTGATTGTATTTGATCACTTTTGCGGTTTTTATTTTTTGCTCTATAAACAAAAAAAGAGCGACAATTTTGAAAAATGCATTATTTTTTACTTTTTACTATAATAAATATCCCCCAAAAATATATAAAAAAAATGTTTTTTCTCCCTCAGTTTAGGCCGATACGTATTTTTGGTAAAACAAATCTCAATAAGCGTATATTGATTGGTTTGCGCAAAAGTTATAGCGTCTACAAAATAGGGGATAGTTTTATGGCATTTTTATTAATAATTTTTTTTACTAGTAATGGCGGCGATCATTTTTTTTTTTTTTTTTTTTTTTGTTTTTTTATCGTGACTGCGACATTATGGCGGACACGTCGGACAATTTTGACACATTTTTGGGACCATTGGCATTAATACAGCGATCAGTGCAATTAAAAATGCATTGATTACTGTAAAAATGTCACTGGCAGTGAAGGGGTTAACACTAGGGGGCAGTAAAGGGGTAATATGTGTCCTAGTTTGTGTTCTAACTGAAGGGGGATGTGGACTGTGCAGGAAAGCTAACAGATCCTCTGTTCATACTCTGTATGAACAGAGGATCTGTCGGTTCTCCCCTCAGAACCGGAAACTGTGTGTTTACACACACAGTTCCGGGTTCTCCTTGTGCCCCGAGCGATCACGGGAGCCCGGCGGTGATCGAGACCGCCGGGCACTCGCATCGGCTCGGGGGGTGAGCCCCCTAGTAGCCACAGGGCGAAGCGATGTTAAATAACATTGTTTCGCCCAGCTGTGCCATTCTGCCGCAGTACAACTGCGGCGGCTGGTCGGCATGTGGTTAAAGCTTTCTTTTTTTTTCTTTAACTGCTTCAGATCCGGGCCATTGCCAAATGACGGCAACAGCGCGGATCTTAATTGCCGGGACTACGTCCATTGACGTCGTCCCGTGCACGAGCGGCCTGCGCGCCCCCTGCAGGGCACGCGCGGCGCGCTCGGTGATCAGCGAGTCTATGAGACTCGCCTGATCACAGATCAGAGTAAGGGGTTGGTCCCAACCCCTTACCACATGATCAGCTGTCAGCCAATGACAGCTGATCATGTGATGTAAACAGAGCCGGTAATCGGCTATTTTCCTCCTCGCGCTGACAGCGTGAGGAGGAAAAAAAAAACCCGATCACCGGCGGCCGTGATCGGGACATCAGTCCCGATCACGGCGATCTTGTAACACAGCAGTGCTGCCTACCAGTGCCCACCAGATTAACCCATCAGTGCCCACAGTGCCATCAATCAGCGCCACCCATCAGTGCCCACAGTGCCACCAATCAGTGCCCACAGTGCCACCCATCAGTGCCCACAGTGCCATCCATCAGTGCCCACAGTGCCACCCATCAGTGCCCACAGTGCCATCCATCAGTGCCCACAGTGCCACCCATCAGTGCCACCCATCAGCACCCATATCAGTGCCACCCATCAGCACCCACATCAGTGCAACCTATCAGTGTCACCTACCAGTGCCCATAAGTGCCCATCAGTGCCGCCCATCAGTGCCCCCCATCAGTGCCGCCCATCAGTGCCCCCCATCAGTGCCCCCCATCAGTGCCGCCCATCAGTGTCCCCTATCTGTGCCCCCTATCTGTGCCACCTATCTGTGCCACCTATCTGTGCCACCTATCTGTGCCACCTATCCGTGCCACCTATCCGTGCCGCCCATCCGTGGCCATCAGTGCCGCCTTATCTGTGCCCATCAGTACCGCCTTATCTGTCCCCATCAGTGCCGCCTTAATTGTGCCTATCAGTGCCGCCTTAACTGTGCCTATCAGTGCCGCCTTAACTGTGCCTATCAGTGCCGCCTTATCTGTGCCTATCCGTGCCCATCAGTGCAGCCTATCAGTGCCCACCAGTGCCGCCTCATCAGCGCATATCAATGAAGGAGAAAAATGACCTGTTTGCAAAATTTTATAACAAACTATTAAACATGATTTTTTTTTTTTTCAAAATTTTCCATCTTTTTTTGTTTGTTTAGCAAAAAATAAAAACTCCAGCTGTGATTAAATACCACCAAAAGAAAGCTCTATTTGTGGGGGAAAAATGATAAAAATTTCATTTGGGTACAGTGTTGTATGACCGCGCAATTGTCTTTCAAAGTGCGACAGCGCTGAAAGCTCAAAATTGGTCTGGGCAGGAGGGGGGTTTAAGTGCCCAGTAAGCAAGTGGTTAATAAACACGTCTTATTTACCTGCTCTGTGCAATGGTTTTGCACAGAGCAGCCCTGATCCTCCTCTTCTGGGGTCCTTTGCTGGTGCTCCAGGCTCCTCTTCACCTTCGCTAAGTGCCCCCATAGCAAGCTGCTTCGCCTCCGAGCTGCCTTGTCTGCTTATATTGACACAGACAGGGCGGCTCGGCCAGCCCCCTGCTCTCTTGTCACAACATTTGATTGACAGCAGCTCCCGCTGCGATCAATCTCTGCAGTGAGGAGGGACAAAGCCAGGAGAGCTGCTGCTCTTGTGCACATCGCTGGATCAAGATCAGGCTCAGGTAAGTACAGTATACTGTAATGGTGGGCAGGGGGGATACATGACACACAGGTGTTTGTTACCTTACTGCAAAGAATGCATTAGGGCTCATTTACACTTGCTTCGGCTTCAACGCACATTAACGGCTAGTTTACACTTGCTTCAAAACAAGGCTTCGGACAGGCTTTAACGCTCTCTGAACGCCAGTCAAAGCTCCTGCCACTAAATAAAATGGTTAGCTTACAGTCCTGTTTACACCTTTTCGTCATTTTATTTGGTGACAGTGAGCTTTAATCACTAGGCTACTGCCCACCATCATATGACGGCGGGACGAGGTAGCTCTTGTTCTGGGCGGACGTCATATGACGTGATTGCCCTCCCGGCCCGCGATTGCCGTGTAACAGAGCAGGACCGTGGATCTGTGTATGTAAACACACAGATCCACATCCTGTCAGAGGAGAGGAGACCGATGGTGTGTCCCTTGTACATAGGGACACCGATCGGTCACCTCCCCCAGTCAGTCTCCTCTCCCCACAGTTAGAATCACCTCCCTAGGACACACATTAACCCCTTGATCGCCCCCTAGTGTTAACCCCTTCCCTGCCAGTCACATTTATACAGTAATCAATGCATTTTTATAGCACGGATCGCTGTATAAATCACGTACCTGAGCCCATCTTGATCCAGCGATGTTGCAGTAGAGTCCCGGCTGCCCGGGACTCTCCTGCCCCATTGGCTCTCAAAGTCAGTGAGCCAATGAGAAGAGAGGGGGCGGGGCCGAACCGCGGCTACCGTGTCTGAATTGACACACAGAGTGGCTGCTCAGCTCGGGTACCCCCATAGCAAGCTGCTTGTTGTGGGGTCACTTGGCAGGAGGGAGGGGCCAGGAGCGTCGGCGAGGGACCCGAGAAAAGGAGGATCTGGGCTGCTTTTTGCAAAACCATTACAGAGCAGGTAAGTATGACATGTTTGTTATTTTTAAAGGAAAAAAAAACAGACTTTAGTATCGCTTCAAGCTAAACCTTCTGTGCAGCAGAATCCCCTAAACCTTCTGTGTAGCCATCATCCTGGTATAACCACTTTAACCCAAAGACATCATATGAAGTCATAGGTGCGGGAAGTAGTTAAGAACGCTAACTAAATCTGAGCAAGTGGGAGGGGATATAACCTCAAGGTAGCTGGCCTTAGCTCTTCTAAGTGCCTAGTGTCCTCTTCTAGAGACAGCAATATAACCTTAGGTTGCTTTTTACCATCAAGCTGTGTCAAAGGACAATAGAGAAATTAAAATGATTGTAAACCCCTTTTTTTTTTAAATACCAAACCATAACAAACAATACACTTACTCTCTGTGCAATGGTTTTGCACAGAGCAGCCCCGATCCTCCCCTTCTCAGATCACCTGCCGGTGCTCCTGGCTCCTCCCCCTGCTTAGTGTCCACCATAGCAAGCTGCTTGCTATGAGGGCACTAGTGAGGGGCTCTATGTGTCCATAGACAGGCTCTGCCCTGCTCCCTCCTCACTGGCTGTAAATGACATCTCTATACCTAGGAGGAGGGAGAAAGCTGAGAGAGTCGCTGCTCTTGTTCCACATCACTGGATTGAGCTCAGGCAAGTATAAGGGGGAGAGCTGCTCTCAGGGTGTTTTTTCCTTAAAGCGGAGTTCCACCCAAAAGTGGAACTTCCGCTTTAAGCGCTCCTCACCCCCTGACATGCCACATTTGGCATGTCATTTTTTTGGGGGGGGACTCCTTTTTCTCATGGGACTTCCTGTCCCACTTCCTGCTTCCTATCTTCGGCCGCCTAGGCGACTCCTCCTCTCGCCCTGGACGGCCCCTCTCTGCCAACAATCTTCTGGGACACAACTCCGGTCTCAGAAGATCAGCTGGCCAATAGGAAAGCGCAGCGCGACTTGCGCATGCACAGTGCGCACCCGTCCGTGAAGCTGTAACGGCCAGGTGCCCACAGTTACCATGACGGCGCCAAGGAGAAGAGGAGCTAGCTTCCGAGCGGCCACATCGCTGGACCGTGGAGCAGGTAAACTAAAAAACGGGTGGAACTCTGCTTTAATGCACTCTAGAATCACTTAAAGTGGTAGCAGAAAACAAGACTGTCCACCTGCAAGTTAATGGCATAATGTACTACTAGGCACAGCATACTAGCACATTATGACAGTGGCTTCTATGCAGCAGGACTATATTACACTAATGTAAAGCAGTAATGTAATGTATCTTTCACACTGATTTTTTATGCCCTTTTGGTGTTTAAAAGTGGAACAAAAATGCATGAAAAAGGTATCCCCTTAAATCCTATGTATATGTAAAAGTCCTGCATGCTGCATTTTTGATGCAAAAAGAGAAAAAAAAAAGCTACCTCCCTATTGTAATGAATGGGGAAAAAGCATAAAAAACGCTCCCACATTGCATTTTTTAAAAAGAGAAGTATGAGATTAGAAGGAAATAAGCAATCATACTTAAGCCCTGTACACCATGGCCAAATGTCAGGAGACAATAAAAACTGGCCGACATTTGGCCAGTGTGTATGCCAGCCGGTCCGACAGAAGCCCGTCATTTGTCAGACGTGCATGCTGGAAAACCAGTAGCCGCCTGGTTCAGCTAATGGCTGAGAGTACTGATCAGAATGTTCTGCTGGGGGCAGCCCCCCCATCAGAACACAACATCTCAGTGGGGAAGATCGCTGTACTAACGTCGGATAGTTAGTACAGTGGCTGCGACTGGAGCTGACAGTGGATTGAACGAGAAAAGACTCAGTGTGTACCAGGATTTACCTAGATGGTTTTAGCACTGATTACAGCTGCAGCTGTCCCCCGCCACCTTAAAGACCGAGAACTAGGTGATCAAACAGCGCTGACTACTCAGCTTTCTGTCTTTAGCCTGCAGAAAGTCAGTGAATGTCAATCACCAGCTCTCTGCTTGGCCCCTCTAGTACACCCGGGAGTGCAGGGGGCAGGAGCGGCTGGCGCAGTCATCCAGCAGCTCGCCGAGAGGCTGAGCCAGCTGCTGGTCCAGGCTTCTGGGCTGATCCCGAACAAATGGTCGGGATCTTTTCAGATCATGGCCTGGGTTGGCTGAAAACGGGTCACAAGAGTGCAGTACTTTCTGCATTCCTCTGATCCATAGAAGTATAGCCAAAAAACCTTTAGCTATACTTCTCTTTTAAGTCACATGTCCAAGTTTCACAGGTGCATGCTAATAGATGGCGATCCAAAAAAAGCATTAAAAAAAAAAATGCATTGCAAATGCATACCATGTTTTTAAGCTTACCACTGGGAAAGGGCTCTTAAGTATTTTGCCCAAGCTGAAACTGAATTTAAAAATATGAGTGTATAATTCCTTGTAGTTCTCAGAGAGATTATTGAGTAATTAGCTTATAATACACTCAGAGGATGAGAAAGGTTCCCAGAAACTATAATAAAATGCCGACAACTATTGGACCAGAGCAGGTCATTTCCTGCAGCCACCACATAATTATATACAAAAGTATTTTTCTGGCTTCATGGCCTCTGGGATTTGTCCAGCCCTGATGCTTTACAGATCTTATACACCTTATGGCATTTTTATTTCTTTGTTTATTAAAATCATGCAAATGCAGAAAAAAATCTATATACCAATTATGAAAAGCCAGAATTATGCAATTTACTTCTTTCTCCATCGGTGGAATCTGGCACCCCAATTCCTCATTGCAAATACATTTCAGGGACAGGGCTACACAATGCTTCCCTATACAAAATCTATAATCAAATCTCAAAACTGTTGAAGATGTGAGAAAAGCCCATGAATTATATTACATATCTTCTGTGGGATATAAAACGTCAGACCTTTTTGATCCACAATCAGAGATGTTGTCTGTTGAACATCTGTTTGATGAGTGATGATCCAGCTGCCTACTTACTTCAATGATCTCCCATTCTTCACATAAAAAAAATCTGTAAAAATCTATTTACTTAATGCTGCTAGGGCCTCCTTTGGAAACAAACCATTTCTCATTCGGTAAGCCTTTGGTTAGAGAAAATACAGGAGATTGAAAAACTTGAGGAACTCACTACCTCCCTCAAAAACAGAGATGATACATTCCGAATAATATGGTCTACCTGGATCCACTTTATGAGTCTGGCACAATATAAGTTCCTCTAAACCTCCTCTAAAGTACTTTTTCCCCCATGTTATTTTTAATCAACAGACGGCATGGCCTGAAAGTTTTGTGTGCTTCTCAGCCCCCTTTTCTCAGACACATCCTCTCCCCCAATGTTGTAGCCTCCTGCCCATACTATGCCTTTCCCTTTTGACCCTCTACTGCCTAGGTCTAGCTCCAGGTTTTATGTCACTTTAAATAGTTTGTATGTGCCAAACTGGCCAGAAATAACATTTTCCAATACTAATACATGTGGCTGTTGTCAGCACTGTATAAACTGTAAGTAACATCAGCTCCATATAGCATGCGGCGCTGTATTCCAGCAGTGGTACATGGACTACCTGTCCAGTTCCTGGAATAAAATTGTCAGGGCGAGCACTGCTTTGCCATTCACAAGACACTTCGTATTTTATAAATGAATACATGGCTTCCTTTGATTGGCTGAGGTGGAGAGGCTGGTGGTGGATGTCACCACCTCAGCCAATCAGAGAGCCTCGTATTCATTCATAAAAATACAAAACTTTCTGTGAGTGGTTGAGCAACACTCAGCCCGACTTCATTTTGTCACAGGAACGGCACAGTAAGACCCTGTACCAGGGTGGATTTTATTTAAACCCAGTCAATTTAAATCCACTAGTAAAAATGCTCGATTTAAATCATAATTTTTAAAGAGCAACTGTCATCTCTGTCCCACAGCGGCTCCTTCTCTGACCCGCTGTTGACTCACCGACAGTCCCATTCACTTTAATAGGACGGCTGTTGATACGGCAGTGAGGGACGTGGTGGCAGCAGGTGAGTGGATGCCCGCTAACTGGCGCTGCCATGATGGATCTGAAATGACAGGTGATCTTTAAATGTAAGGACTTATCCTTGCTGGTAGTTAGAATCTTTAATATTTGCAAACAAAATTAAGGTTTCCTATTTAGAATAATAAGCTGTCCGGTTAGTAAGTGATATCAGAACCGATTCAATCATACAGTTTGAAGTGTACATAGATTTGCAAAACAATGGGATAAAGAAATAAATTTGATAAAAATAAATAAAAAATCTGATTTAAATAAAAAAAAATCTGATTTAAATAAAAAAAAAATCTGATTTAAATAAGAAAGAAAATCTGGATTTTTTATTTTTTTTAAATCATTGATTTTCATCCACCCTGCCCTGTACTGATTGAGCACAGCACTGTATAATGTAGGTAGCTGATGCTATAAACTGTAAGTTTATACAGAGCTGACAGAGGATGTTACCCTACGTTCACACCTATGTGTTTTTAGTGCGTTTTGCAGTTTGCAGAAACGCACTACAGTCCATTTAACATGGTTTCCTATGGTACTAATTCTTTGCGTTTTGCGGCTGGTGCATATTTGGAAAGGGTCAAGGACTTATCAACCGATGAGTCATCAGTCAACAAAAATTGCAAAAAAAAAAAAAAACAGTGCGGGGTTCCCCCCTGGTCCATACCAGTGTACATACTAGTACATTATGGCATAAAGCTCCTGGGGGCCATTTTGTTTTCTCCAGGTTTACCATGTGGTTTTACTGTCCCTAAGGGCCCTATCACACTGGGGCGGCGTCAGCGGTAAAACGCCGCTATTGTAAGCGGCGCTTTACCGCCGGTTTTCGGACGATAGCGGGGCGGTTTTACCCCCGCTAGCGGCCGAGAGAGGGTTAAAAACCACCGCAAAGTGCCTCTGCAGAGGTGCTTTGCCGGCAGTATAGCCGCGCCGTCCCATTGGTTTCGATGGGCAGGAGCGGTGAAGGCGCGGTATACACTCTGCTCCTTCACCGCTCCGAAGATGCTGCTAGCAGGACTTTTTTTACCGTCCTGCTAGTGCACCGCTCCAGTGTGAAAGCTTTCGGGGCTTTCACACTGGAGAGACAGCAGCGGCTGTTTTGGGTCGGTTTGCAGGCGCTATTATTAGCGCAATAGCGCCTGCAAACCGCCCCAGTGTGATAGGGCCCTAAACCTCTCATGTGAACAAACCCTTGGTTCACATTTGTGCAGCTGCGTACTACGCATAGGGCAGAAAATGCATTTCAGTGGGCTACCCCACAGAAACACAGGGAAAAAATTCCCTTATCTCACAGTGTGTTTGTCTGCTTTTCAGGAATGCGTGCAATTTTTTTTTTTTTTACATTCCGTGACCCGCAGTTATGTGAACCAAGCCTCAGGCTCCATTCACACTAGCGCGTTTTTTGATGCATTTTGCATTTTGCAGAAATGCACGGGAATTTTTTAACATGGGTTCCTATGGAACATGTTCACATCAATGCCTTTTTGTTTCTCTGCATTTTTGGAAAGGGTCAGGGACTTTTTTTCATGCAAAATGCAGCGTTTTGCATGTAATAGAATTCAATGGACAAGCATCAAAAACGCAAGTGCACCGTTTTTGATGCGTTTTTGATGCGTTTTTGCCGTTTTTTTTTTTTTTTAATTTTTTTTTTTTTTTAATTTTTTTTAAGACTGTAAAAAAAAAAACCGCAAAACGCAAATCGCGGCAAAATCGCGGCAAAAACGTGGCAAGCATGAAAAAAAAACCTCCAAAAACGCTCAAAAGCAACATGCATAGGTGTGAATCGAGCCTTAGACTGGGATGCCTCGAGAATGAAAATACTTTTCAAGGGCACCCTGATTGGAGAAAGGTTGAGGAAGACTGATATAGGGGAACTGATCTCTCCAATATCCAATGGATATTTTTTTCTGAAATATTTGTGCACATGTATAAAGTGAAGCCATTCACTATTACACGTTTTTACATGGTTTTGAATGTATACATACTATTTGTATAAATCAAATTTTGTATTTTTAATAATTGCATTGGGAGCGCCCTTTATCACAGCATTCATTCTTCATTAGTCTTCACTAATTTCAGGTGCAGCAACCCTTCTTTCCTTTTTGTTTCATTATTGGCGCCGGTTCCATTTATTTATTGCAGAAAAGAACAAAGAGAAGCACACCGCTCCAGGCGAAATCAGGATCGCAGGTGCAGACCTCAGCTTACCACCGTGGAAGAAGAACAAAACAAGGATTTGGTCGCACACTTGAACTCCAAATTATCTCGATGTCATCTTTATTGTCAAAAGGGTCAGACAGATACAGGCAATGGTAGACATTTCACAAGCAAGCTATCGCTTGTGAAACGTCTACCATTGCCTGTATCTGTCTGACCCTTTTGACAATAAAGATGATATCGAGATGATTTGGAGTTCAAGTGTGTGACCAAATCCTTGTTTTGTCCATTTATTTATTATTGGTTGGGGATAGAGGCCCCTGTAACAATAGGACCATGCAGCTTATTCACAGGATCTTTATTCAAAATTATTATAATACAAAGGACCGATTAAAAAGTTCCACCACCACCTTCACCCCTGTTGTGTTAAAAGACAACATTGTCTTGGATGGTGCAGCTGCAGTCGCACGTTGCACATGCATACACAGGTCACACACATACCCTAAAATGTCTATCTGAACTGCCGGTATTTGGGGAATAAATATGAGTATTAGGCAAAAATATATGTAGGTAATAGACTACAATTCCCCAATCCGGCTCAAAAAGTGGCAAAATAAAGTCACCAGATAGATCTGCATATCTTCACTTGCTGAGAAATAAAAAGTTCCTCTGGTTAGTTCAATGTAGAGTTGGTAGTGTGACTAGGTAGATAAACTGATTAGAGGACTCAATTGCATGTCAATGGAGTCTCAGTGAGCAAGCATCTTTATCACTTTAGCCCCGGAAGGATTTACCCCCTTAATGACCAGGCCATTTTTTGCGATACGTCACTGCGTTGCTTTAACTGACAATTGCACAGTCGTGCGACATACACAAACAAAATGTATGTCCTTTCTTTCCCACAAATAGAGCTTTCTTTAGGTGGTATTTGATCTCCTCTGCGGGTTTTTACATTTTTTCGTTATAAACAAAAAAAAAAACAATATTTTTTACTTTTTGCTATAATAAATATCCCCCCAAAAAATAAAAATAAAAACAAATTTCTTCATCAGTTTAGACCAATATGTATTCTTCTACAAATCACAATAAGCATATATTTATTGGTTTGCGCAAAAGGTATAGCGTCTACAAAAAAGGGGATATATCTATGGCATTTATATTATTATTTTGTTTGTTTTTTTACTAGTCATGGATGTGATCAGCGATTTTTAGCAGGACTGCGACATTGTGGCGGACAGATCGGACACTTTTGACACTTTTTTGGGACCAGTGACATTTATATAGCGATTAGTGCTAAAAATAGCAACTGATTACTGTATAAATGACACTGGCAGGGAAGGGGTTAAGTGTTTTAAGTGTTCCCTAGGAAGGTGTTTCTAACTGGGGGGGGGGGGGGAGAGATTACTGTTTTTGATCACTAGAAACAGACGATCTCTCTCTACTTCCCTGTCAGAATGGGGATCTGAACAGCATACATTGACAGATCCCCGTTCTGGCTCTCTGTGGAGCGATCGCGGTGGCCGCGGACATCGCGGCTGCTGGCGACGCACATCGGCTCTGGCGGCCGTGGGCGCACCCGTGCCTACTATTGCTCTTAAAGCGGCTGACAAACACCTACGCTGATTCACGCAGCCGTGCCAACCTGCCGCAGTATAATGATGGTGGCTGGTTGGCAGCTGGTTAATGTTGCAAGGGGTTTGCCATATGTTTCTTATATGGAGCAAGGAGAACTGGTATACACCAGATCATTCACAAATTTGTGTGATGAATATAAAGTGCACTAGCACTGTAAACAGAATTGGAGACTGACAGGTACGGTATGGGTCATTTTTCTACCGTTGGTTGTAGAATGACCCATTTCCTGGATTGCCCCAAATTTGCGGTGGCTGTATGCTGTTCTGAGTAATCACATGCAGGGCAGTGTGTGTTGAGGGAGGTGTGCCCCGGAATTTCTGTTGCATACATCCCTGAACGCATACGGCCCTGTATATGATCACCACTCAGAACAATGTATAGCTGCTCTGTAAATTTCAGCCTGTCATTGATTTTTATCTGAAGTTCTGTATGCGCCACCTGTGCCTCTCAGGTTCCAGAATATGCTCAATTTTTATGCCATACCGGTGTTCTGCCGAGAAAGTTCCGCTCGGCGCATAAGTTCGATCCGGCAGAAATAGCCGAAGCGGAATAGCTGAAAATCAGCTGTACACGGCGCCTGTAAGAGAGCCCCTCGCGGGCTCGCTTCGCTCGCCACGCTTCGGGCACGGCCTCGCTTCGCTCGGCTCTTTTAGATTCCCCCTCTAGGTCCACTTGGATGGTGGGGAAGGAACCTGGACCTAGGGCGCAGGCGCCGTGTACAGCTGATTCGGCTATCTCGGGCTGGCAGTAGTTCGTACTGCGCAGGCGCTGCGCCTGCGCAGTACAGGGGGGGAACTTATCCGCCGAGGGAACGTTCTCGGCAAGACACTGGCAAAACAACCCATGTCCTGGAGCCCTAAATACACTTGCCTGTATGTGCATTTGCATGAGCTTAGACATGTTCAGCATATCTAATGTGCCCCTGGATATACAGAATTCTATTTTCTCTGAACGCACTTAAACACATAGTGAGTTACGGTATATGATATAGGTCTCATTCAGACGGGTGCTGACACCTGTCCTCTGTGCTGAGCTGCTTCTTATTGCCCGTGTATCCACCTCAGTAATGTGTGCTGGCAGCCCATAGAAGTCAATGCAGATGCAGCGCCCCAAAGCACCCCCTATGTTAAGGGCATGTGGCCTGGTATGGTTCAGGAAGGGGGGGGGGGGGGGCGCTCGCTCATCCCCTCTCTTTCCTGACCTACCGGGCTGCGTGCTCGAATAGGGGTCTGGTATGGTTTTTGGGAAGGGGGACCCAAGCCATTTTTTTTTTTTTTAATTTTCACGGGTTCCCCTCCAATCCATACCAGACCCGAAGGGCCTGGTATGGATTGGGGGTGGGGGGGACCTCATGCCATTTTTTCCCCTAATTTTGTAGCCAGCAATTTTTGTTTTACATTTAGCTGTCAGTGGGGAATCCCTCTGACAGCTGATGACTCATCGGTTGTGAAAGAGGAACTGCAGTCTGCTCACATAATTTGTAATAAAATCAACTTTGCCATTCTGAAGCTTCCCTCCAACCACTTTGCATATTATTTTGTATATACTGTAAGGTGACCACATTTCCAAACTGCCATTCAGGGACACCCCCCCCCCCCTTTCCAAAAAAATATGATTTCAAAACCCTCGCCGACTATGGATTCTGTCGCTCATTTCCCTCCTGCGTGGCTATCTCTATCATAGAACGCTAGGAGGAAGTGATGTCACTTTAGAACAGTGGTCCCCAACCTTTTTTGCATGGGGGACCGGTTTCGTGGAAGGGGGGGGGGGGGGGAATGTAGTCTCTGGGTTGACAGGGTATTCAGCAGCGGGTGATTTGTCGGGTGAATGGCTGATGTTAGCACTTAAATCATCCCGACACCCTGCTTGATATGGTGTCAGGATGATCAAATCACATTGTTTCTATTACTACATTGTAATATATAATGAAATAGTTCAACTCGCCATAATGCAGAATCAGTGGGAACCCTAAGCTTGTCACTTGACACCAGAAACAGCATGCCACCGTCGCCTGCCCCCAGATGCAGCTTGTCACTTGCCACTGTCGTCTGCTGTCAGATGCAGTGTGTCACTTGCCATCTGATGCAGTTTGTGGTTTGCCACCCGTAGCCTGCCACCGGATGCAGTGTGCCACTTGCCACCTATACCTATAGCCTGCCACCAGATGCAGTATGCCACATGCCACCCATACCCTTCCACCAGATGCTGTGTGCCACTTGCCACCCACAACATGCCACCAGATGCAGTGTCACTTGCCAGCCAATAGTGAGGGTGTATAGTGAAGGGTGCAGGGTTTTGTAGAGGGGTGCAGGATACTATGGGTTGAGGGCAGGGTGTATACTGATGGCTGTAGGGTTCTGTAGAGGGGTGCAGGGTACTATGGGATGGGGCAGGGTTCTGTGGAGGGGTGCAGGGTACTATGGGTTGGGGGCAGGGTGTATAGTGAGGGCTGCAGGGTTCTGTAGAGGGGTGCAGGGTACTATGGGTTGGAGGCAAGGTTCTGTGGAGGGGTGCAGGGTACTATGGGTTGGGGGCAGGATTCTGTGGAGGGGTGCAGGGTACTATGGGTTGGGGGCAGGGTGTATAGTGAGGGCTGCAGGGTTCTGTAGAGGGGTGCAGGGTACTATGGGTTGGAGGCAAGGTTCTGTGGAGGGGTGCAGGGTACTATGGGTTGGGGGCAGGGTTCTGTGGAGGGGTGCATGGTACTATGGGTTGGGGACAGGGTTCTGTGGAGGGGTGCATGGTACTATGGGTTGGGGACAGGGTTCTGTGGAGGGGTGCAGGGTACTATGCGTTGGGGTAGGGTTCTGTGGAGGGGTGTATGGTACTATGGGTTGGAGGTAGGTTTCTGTGGAGGGGTGCATGGTACTATGGGTTGGGGACAGGGTTCTGTGGAGGGGTGCAGGATACTATGGGTTGGGGGCAGGGTTCCTGTGGAGGGGTGCACTGTACTATAAGTTGGGGCAGGGTTCTGTAGAGGGGTGCAGGGTACTATGGGCTGGGAGCAGGGTTCTGTAGAGGGGTGCAGGGTACTATGGGCTGGGAGCAGGGTTCTGTGGAGGGGTGCAGGGTACTATGGGTTGGGGGCTGCAGGGTTCTGTAGAGGGGTGCAGGGTACTATGGGTTGGGGGCTGCAGGGTTCTGTAGAGGGGTGCAGGGTATTATGGGTTGGGGGCAGGATTCTGTAGAGGGGTGCAGGGTACTATGGGTTGGGGGCTGCAGGGTTCTGTAGAGGGGTGCAGGGTACTATGGGTTGGGGGCTGCAGGATTCTGCAGAAGGGTGCAGGGTACTATGGGTTGGGGGCAGGGTTCTGTGGAGTGATGCAAGGTACTATGGGTTGGGGGCAGGGTTCTGTAGAGTAGAGGTGTGAGGGGTGCAGGGTAGATGGGAGGTACAGGAAGAAGAGAGGGCACCCACACAGGGTTCAATGGAGGAGTAGAGGGCAGAGGACAGAGGGGGCCCTGGACATTGACAGCCTGGAACAGTCTGAGGGACCTAGATCAGAGCTGGGGATGAGTGAGCACCGAGAAGGTGGGCCCCGAGGACTGGGAAGCACAAGACGGACTCGGGGACACAGACACAGGCAGCACCCCGCCCCCATTTCACTCACGAAAGACGAGCAGTGCCAGAGCACCGATCACCGGGATCTGTTGTACACTGCACGTCTGACAGGGAGCCAGCACCACTATCCCTGACCTACACCTCTATCCACCTTACTACTACCCGACTGCCAGCCCCGCTCCGCCAACCAATCACCCTCTACTACCTTGAGGGCAAAGACTACCCTGCCGATCAGCAGAGCAGAAAAGGGGGCGGGAGGAGCTGTTATGAAAAGACTCCGCCAATCCTGCTGTCTGTGCAGCTTTCCAGCTCCTCCCGCCCCCTTGCTCTGTGCTGATAGGATGAAATTGTTGGTAGGGCATGAGAGCCAGAAGAGGAGACAGACAGACATGGCCACAGAATCATTAACGGCCGTGTCAATTTCATTCCGGGACACTGTATTGTAAAGGAATGAAGGTGCCCAGGACCCGGAACAGACCTCCAAGATGCGGGACTTTCCCGGGCAATCCGGGACACGTGGTCACACCAATATACTGTGATTCTGTACTTGCCAAATATGCTGCAGAAATCTCCCTCCACTAAGTCTGGCTGCATACATTTTAACTGTGGGCAGCTGAAGCTGCTGTCTGTTCACTTCCTGGATCTACACAGACACACAGAGGCACACCTCCAGCCCTGCAGCTCTCATTTGCCCTCTTATGACTCATCCCTCCTCCCTCCCTGGCAAATTCTCAGGAGAGTGAGAGCTGTGCCTGATGTCAAAAGCCTAGGCTTTTTACCAGACAAGAAACAGGAAGTGGGCTATATAAGGTATTTACTGGCAGACAAAAAAAAATATTTTACTATCCAAAGTTAAAACAACAAGGCAGAGGATTGAAAGTTGAAAATATGACTGAAGGTTCACTTTAAGAACTCGACCGCCAGCTTCCCAGCCCGCTCATTAGCAACCAGCTATATACAGTGTTTTTAAAAGGAGGGGGGACACGAAATGCATTAACAAACGCATCAAAAACACAACACTTGCGTTTCTTGTGCAACTCCATTGAAGTCTATTACAGGAAATCTGCTGTCGTAAAAAAGTTCCCGGACCTTTCCAAAAACACACTGGCTGGAAAACGCACAGATGTGAACATGTACTGTAGGAAATGTTAAATGGACTGTAGTGCGTTTCTGAAAAATGGAAAACGCACAAAAAAAGCGCATAGGTGTGAATGTAGGGTGAGTGACGTGCAAGTCTGGATAACACATCTCCACACTCTTCTCACTTTGGCTTCTTATATACAGTATATGTATAGTAATGCCTGTGGGCATTTTGTGAGCAAGTCTTCGGCTTGTCTTTGTTTCAATAAACTTTTTTTATGGGGTATTGCACTAGGCCTTTGCTCTGTTTTCTTTTTTGCATTCAGTGTGAGGGAGGCCTGAGGTATGTGACACTTCTGACCCATGATCTGAGAACAATGGAACGCACGCAGCATGAAGTGGTGATTAATCGCACACAATGCACCAAATGTGTGTGATTTAGGCCCCTTTCACACTTGTGCAACCTGGCCGCCATTTTGCCACGACTTGAAGCAATGCCTGTGTAATCTTGAGGTCTATGGACCTCAAGTCGCATCAAAGTCAGACTAAAGTAGTACAGGGACTAGACCTCAAGTCGCATAAAGTCAGACTAAAGTAGTACAGGGACTAGACCTCAAGTCACATCAAAGTCAGACTAAAGTAGTACAGGGACTAGACCTCAAGTCGCATCAAAGTCAGACTAAAGTAGTACAGGGACTAGACCTCAAGTCGCATCAAAGTCAGACTAAAGTAGTACAGGGACTAGACCTCAAGTCACATCAAAGTCAGACTAAAGTAGTACAGAGACTAGACCTCAAGTCGCATCAAAGTCAGACTAAAGTAGTACAGGGACTAGACCTCAAGTCGCATCAAAGTCAGACTAAAGTAGTACAGAGACTAGACCTCAAATCGCATCAAAGTCAGACTAAAGTAGTACACGGACTACTTTGAAGTCGCACAGATAGGAATGGTACTCATTGGAAATCACGGGTTGCCACATCATCCCTTTAATCCAGGACACATATTAATTACACAGGTTCTGAGGCTGATTTATTGCAGATAAGGCATCAAGTGTGTTTAATTAACACCTTAATCAGGCACAGAACTTGTGTAATTAATGTGTGTCCTGGATTAAAGGGATGATGTGGCAACCCTGCGAGTTCCAAGTCACAGAACAAGTCGCATAAGTGTGAGAGGGGCCTTAATGTGTAAGCGTGTGTAACAATGACATATCTCCTGTATAAAATCGTGTACAGATAGGGCATTCATAGCTATTGCAACCCTGTCTAGACACACAAAATAGTGTACAATCCTTCTCAGTAACACAGGGGAAGTGAGCACATGTTTTATTTACTGACTGAAATCATTTATACACCACACTGCGGCCAGGCCTGTGTCCTGCGCTCTGTATGTACACTATGCAGGGGCGGGGCCAGGGCTTTGAGGCTCCTCCCGGACACGTGATAGTCCGCTTCCCGCGCTGTATATATAAGAGCAGGGTGGGGCGGGGATCCGCCTTTTCTCCTCTGGAAGCCTGGTGGTGTCTTTCATCTCGTTGTCAGCCGTCATGCCGTACGCTGTGCGCAGAGGTCGCCGTGTGGGCGTCTATGATAACTGGTAATTCTCTTATGTACAAGGGGGGAGGATACCTGTAGTCTGATGGAATGGTCGGCACGGAGCCCCCTATAGAGGAGAGGGAGGCTCCTTGTTCTTGTATATCTCCATTATGCTGTGTGGGAGGCTCAGGCCCAGATCCCTGCATTGGGAATACAGCGGTTGCCCCTAGCAACCCCTCTACTGATGTGTACTGCGAGCACGTGGGGCTTCTGGAAGTTTCTCACTGCCTCTATGGGGAATGGGCACACGTGGACACATGGTAAAGTGTACCTGTAGACATTTGTCTTTTACATTTTGGGTGAAGGAAGGAATAAAACCTCTGCCATGGTCATTTTGTCTTGGTCTCTGTGCCACTGGGGGAATGTGCCCATATTTCCTGTTACAGCCAACAGGAAGTTAATGGGAATTCCCAAAGGGAGGGGAAGTACCTGAGCTGCTTTCCACACTGTGCAACATGGTTAAATACAAAACTTTTTGGATGGAGTAAAGCCAGATTTGTATTGGTGTCCTGGGTTTTGGCTATAGCGTGGTTTCTAAGTATTACATTTTTTTTTTTTTTCCCCATGGTCCCATTGACTTCTATTATGTCATGTGTTTTTGCTGCATTTTCTGAAAGCACACCAATAGTCCTGCATGCTGCATCTTTGGCGCGCTTTCAGAAAATGTGGCATTACACACAATGTAATTAAGGTTGTCACCTCATCTCTTTAAACACATATGAATTACACAGGTTCTAAGGCTAATTTAAAGTAATTGTAAAAGAACGTTTTTAAGAAAAAAAAATCATACTTTCCTCCACTGTGCAGCTCGTTTTGCATAGTGTCCCCCGAACATCCTCTTCTGGTGTCCCCTGGTGGCTCCTCCCCGCATCAGATAACCCCCTAGGACAGTGGTTCTCAACGTCTCTAGTGCCGTGACCCCTTGATACAATTTCCCAAGTTGTGAGGACCCCTAACAGTAAAATTATTTTCGTAGCGTGGGTTATCAGTACCCAAGGCAAGACAAGTAATTTGGGCCCCTAACCCACAGACATTTAGCGCTCCCTGAGTACCTTCCCCTTGTACAGTATTAAAACCCCTTATGGTACATTTTAGGATGTACCACACTCTTTGTTCTTCTTTCTTTCCCATTTATCTCTCTCTATCCTAATTTCTTGTTTTTTTCCCCCATCCCTCTCTCTAGCCTTCTTTTTCTTATTCTTTCTCTCACTTTTTCTTTGTTCCCACCCCCTATTTTCCTCTCCATTCCATGTATTCTCTATTTTTATTCCTTCTCATACGCCTTGGGGGGTGGGGGGGATGGGATGAGTGGCAGTGCTGGCGGGGAGTTGGGATGAGTGGCAGTGCTGGGGGGAGTTCTGATCAGCCAACTTAGGTCAAGGTCATCTGCTGATCTGGGAACTGTAGTGGGGTCTTTAAATGGCAACTCAAATCACAGGTAGAGTAACTCACTGTGTATCCGGCTTCACTGTGTCTCCAGCTCTGTGGTGTCTCGCAGCAGTGACACCTATGCCGAAATCAGGAGATAGGGTCTCCTTCACCAATCAGGTGACCTCTAGTCTCTGCCGTTAACTGAATGAGGGGCTGGGAAGAGGTTGAGTGGGCGGCTGCAGGCTCCAGGAACAGCCCAGCTGGGCTTCCACAGGCTCCATGGCCAGCCTGCTCGGCGGCCATGAAAATGCTGGGAGAGTGGTGCGGGCTTCAGGAACAGCCCAGGATTTGGTGACCCCTGGCAAATCATCATTCGACCCCCGAGGGGGTCCCGACCCCCAGGTTGAGAACCACTGCCCTAGGAGAAGCGCTCTCCCAAGGGGGCTACCTTGCTGGCGCACTCCCGAGTCCAGCATTTGCGTCAATAGACACGAATGCCGGCCCCGGTACCCGCGTCATTGGATTTGATAGCAGCGGGAGCCAATGGCTGCACTGCTATCTATCTAATCAAGAGCCGGGACCCCGTGGAGAGAGGGACAGAGCGTCCCGCCAAGGAGATGAAGGGGCTCAGGTAAGTAAAATGAGGGGGGCTGGTGACTGCCAGGTGTTTTTTCCCTTTAATGCATAGGATGCATTAAAGTGACAAAACACAAGGGTTTACAACTCCTTTAATGCAGATAAAGCGCCAAGTGAGTTTAATTACCACCCTAATCATCCACAGAACCTGTGTTATTAACCACTTGCCGACCAGCCGCCGCAGTTGAACTGCGGCAGAATGGCACAGCTGGGCGAAACAAAGTTATGTAATGTTGCTTCGCCCTGTGGCCACTAGTGTCTGGCGTGTGCCCCCTCGAGCCAATGCTAGTGCCTGGCGGTCACGATCATCGCCAGGCTCCCGCGATTGCCGCTGACACACAGAACTGGGATCTGTCTGTAAACACAGCTTCCGGTTCTCTGAGGAGACAACAGATTGCTGTTCATACTCTGTATGAACAATCTGTCATCTCCCCTGCAGTCCCCTCCCCTCTTCAGTTAGAACACACACTAGGGAACACATTAACCCCTTGATCGCCCCCTAGTGGTTAACCCCTTCACTGCCTGTGACATTTTTACAGTAATCAATGCATTTTTATAGCATTGATCCCTGTATTACTGCCAATGGTCCCAAAAAGTGTCAATTTTCCGATGTGTCCGCCATAATGTCGCAGTCCCAATAAAAATCGCAGATCGCCGCCATTACTAGTAAATTATTAATGCCATTAAACTATCCTGTTTTGTAGACGCTATAACTTTTGCGCAAACCAATCAATATACGCTTATTGCAATTTTTTTTCTCCCCAAAAATATGTAGAATACGTATCGGCCTAAACTGAGGAAAAAAATTGTTTATGTATTTTTGGGGGATATTTATTATAGCAAAATGTTAAAACTAATGCATTTTTTTCAAATTGACGCTTTTTTTGTTTATAGCGCAAAAAATAAAAACCGCTGAGGTGATTAAATACCACCAAAAGAAAGCTCTATTTGTGGGTAAAAAAGGATGTCAATCTTGTTTGGGTGCAATGTCGCACGACCGCGCAATTGTCAGTTAAAACGACGCAGTGCCGAATCGCAAAAAGTGCTCTGGTCAGGAAGGGGTAAAATCTTCCGGGGCTGAAGCTGTTAATGGGCCTTTGGTTTTAAAGGGATGAGGTGGCAACCCTAGACCCATATTACCCCGTGTGGTGCTGATTCTCCCTGCTGCCCGCCACATTGTATTTACTATGCTTCAGTTTGTGAATGAACAGGAGGCCACCCAGAACAGCCACTTCCCATTCATTCACTGTCCAGTGCATCCAAGGCTGCAGAGAAAGGGACTAGGGAATCTTTCTTCAGTCTTTCTGTCTCAAAACTAAGACATCAGGAGTCGATTCAGACCCCTGATATTTCACCAAAGCCACCCCATTAGGCCTCATAAATTTAATAAAAAATAATGAAAAATAGAATTGTAAGAAATGGATAAATATAATATAAAATGTTAACACCGTCCACTGCTCTACTGACACCATCCATGTTTTACATTTCCAAATGTTTCTTTACATTTAGGCCCCTTTCACACTGGGGTGGCGTAGAGACAGGAGCAGCTCTTTCAGGGCACTTTGCAGGCGCTATTTTTAGTGCTGTAGCACCAGCAAAGCGCCCCAGTGTGAAAGGGGTTTTATTTGTGTATGTATGTTCTGGGGTGCACACACCTATGACCTATCAGAAGTCAATGGAACTGTGCCTAAAAAAAAAAAAATGTAACGCACACAAACCATGCATACACCTGTGCTATGGCCTAAATGCAGCCCAACAGTGTGAACCTGGTCTTGGGGCTGGTTCACACCACAAAAAACGCACTCCAGATCCGTTCTGCATGCTTTCTTGATGTGTTTTTGGATGCATTCCAGATGTGTTTTTTTTCACTGTACTGGGGTCCAATGTATTTTTGATGCGTTTTACTGCATTCCAGTACAGGAAAAAATGCAGCATATTCTAGCACTGGTGTGAACTGCCATTGGAAGCCATATAACCTAAACTGGACTGCATGTAGTGTGAACTGTCCCTTAGGGCATGTTATAACCCTGTCAAGTGTGTGTGTGTTTTTTTTTTTTTTGCCATCTGTGTCCCCTTGGAGGGATGTTCCTTCATTTCCTGTCCCATAGCCAAAACAGGGAGTGAGAGGGAATCCCAGGGTGTCACCAGAACTAGTGTCCCCATTGGAAGATTTCCCCTCTGTTCCTGTTCTGAGCACATCCCAAAATGTTAACTTTTCTCTTTCACTTTAAGTGATGGTAAATAGAACAAATAGGATGAATCTCCCTAACAGGGTCACAGACAACAATACTGACTTGACAGGGGTTCTGATTTCACCTTTTCCAAAACTAAAAAAGGTTTGCCATTAGTTATACTTTCTATGAAACCGTTTTCTGTGCAATGCAGGCTGTGGCCCTTGTACACACAGAGGGTGGTAAGGACAGGAAGTTGTGGTACAGTTTTACTGCACACATAAAACCTACTGTATACATGCCACGGCTGTTTTGTGCTGCTGCAAATTTAATGTGGCTTGTTAAGTTGAGGTGGCACCTCCTGTGAATTGCATTCATGTTCCAAATGCTTTGGTTGCAGCACCTTGGTTCTATTCAAACTCTCCATTTGGCAAAAAAGGCATAGTGCAGCAGGGCATGCCTCCGCTGTCTGTCAGCTTCAAAAGATTCCCATCAGGATGGCTCAAGTGGGTTTGGACTCGTGTCTGAACATACTTGAGCTCATCCCTATTTAAGAGGTGACAAGCGTTTAGTTTGTGGTTGCAGCGCTTTAGTTCTGTGCAAAATTGCAGTTTAGCAAAAAACAATCTAGGAGACTGCAGTATCTCAGTATAAATGTGACCCCCTGACATGCCAAATTGCATGTCATTTTTTGCAGGGGGGGGAGCGGGTAACCTGTTTTTACAGGCACCCAGCTCCCACTTCCTCCCCTAGCGCCAGAAGGAAGATCACCCCCAACCTCCCCCCTCCAATCTTCTGGGACACGTCCCAGAAGGTTGCCCGGCCAGTCAGTGCACGGCATGCGCAATGTGCGCCTGGCTGTAAAGCCACAGCAGGGATCCCACATTAGAATGCAGGCGGGAGAGGAGCAGGGCTTTGTGCGCCCGCATCTCTGGACCGTGGGACAGGTGAGTGTCCGATTATAAAGTCTGCATCTACACTGTTTGTAGCTGCTGACTTTTAAATGGATGGAACTCCGCTTTAGGTTTTATAAATGAAAGGCAAAACATTTGTGAATGGTTATACAAAAATAAAAACATAAATACACCCCCCCCCCCTTTTTAAAAGTGATCACGTTCCCTCTGTTCTCAGCTACATGAGGAAAAGCAGGAGAACACTGAACTTGGTGAATGGCGGGGGCTTGTCAGGACAAGTCTGATCATTGTAGGACAGCAGGCTGAGTTCCCAGCATAGCTAGAGAACTGACCACATTGGGGTTGATATACTAAAACTGGAGTGCAAAATCACAATACAAAGAGAACAGGATATTTTCTCATACAAGTAAATGATACAGCAGGCACATATCCGTATGAAATTCTGGGTTTACATTTAAAGCGGAGTTCCACCCAAAAAACTTCCGCTGTCCTGATTCCTTCCCCCTCTGGTGTCACATTTGGCACCTTTCAGGGGGGAGCAGATACCTGTTGAATACAGGTATTTTCTCCCACTTTTGGCGAAAGATCGCCGCAGTATCTGTGGAGATCTGCGCCATGTCTGGTCCCCCTGCTGTCTTCTGGGAGACACACAAGTCCCAGAAGAAAGCAGGGACCTCTCAGAATGTGCATGCGCAGTAGGGAGCCAGGCTTCGAAGCCGCAAGGCTTCACTTCTTGATTCCCTTACTAGAAATGCTGGGGTCTGCACCCGGAGCTGAGGGACAGGTCGGCTTCAGATGAGAACATCGCGGGTGCCCTGAACATGCAAGTGTCCTTATTTTTAAAGTCAGCAGCTGCAGTATTTGTAGATGCCGACTTTAAAATTTTTTTTTTAGGCGGAACTCTGCTTTAAGTACAACATAGTAATATTGTACATGCATCAGTGCAGAATTATAAAGGATTGGGTCCCACACAGGTTTGTTGAGCCTCTCAGATCAGGAATTGAAACAGTTTTTCAGTGCTATTAGCCCTCTTCTGAGATTAGTGGTATTTCTCCTTCACTGTGTACATTAGTGACTGGTGGCAGCCATCAGTACCAGAGGAAGCTTTGAATGTGCCTGCAAAATTTTCAGTACTCTTGAGGTCTTTCACATGAGCAGCAGTGTTAACCACTCCCAATAAGCTGTCATAAAAAGGTTTACAGGCATTCAGGAGGTTATGCTGCTGCTTCCTATATGTCTGTGTTTTATCTGTCAAACAGCGATTTTGCATGGGGATTTTGGATTTTGCACCACAACCATCAGCCAAGCATTTGGCTGATGGTTGTGGCATGGGTCCACTGACTTTATTCAAGTTTCAAGCGAGTAAGCCTGTAAATTTTGACATGTTAAGTTTGCACCCACAGCATGTGTGCTTAACCCAACTAGCTGCCATATTAGCTGTATATAAGGCTTCCTCTGACTGAGGTGGAGAGGCAGGTGAAAGATGTCACAAATGCTACCTCAGCCAAACAGAAGAAGCCTTGTGTTAATAAAAATACAAGGTTTCCTGTGAATGGCTGAACAGCTTGACTATTTTGTCCTGGGCACAGCAGGTTGCTGTGCGATGTATACTGTATGTAGCTGATACTTATACAGCACTGACAGCTGACTCGTAATATTGGTAATAGAAATGGTTCGTTTGGACCAAACTAAGTAAAGTGAAATAAAACCTGTAGTTTGACTTGATTAGCTTTGATTTGCTGTTGGAGAAAATGGTAAGGCAGCCATCTTGGATGTGCTCAGGAGAATATCATACTAGGGCAAATTTTGGATGGGAGCCAATTGACCTTCCAGAATGTTGGTGCTTCTGCACTTAGTTGTCCTTTAGTTCCCCTGCAAAGGGCCACAAGTACCTGTTGATCCTGCCAGTCAAGTCTGGCTCATGCAGCACCATGTGATTAAGGTGATAAGATTATAGTGCCACCTACAGGAGTAAGACACTAGGCAGAAAAGAACACAGCACCGCCTATACTCAGTCCTAACTGGTATAAACCCCCCTCTTCTATAGGAAAGGCAGTTATTTCTGCCTAGTGTTTCAGTAGTAAAAACCTTGTTCCCTGCTGGGATCTGTGGTTCCATAGCCTTTTTTTGGGGGGGGGGGGGGGGGATTTTTTTCCTACGGAGACCTTCAGTCAGCCCAGGCTGAGTGACCGAAATCCTGTGGTCACCACAGTCCTGCCAAGTGGTACATGCAGACTGTTGGCTATGACAGTCTAATCCTGGTCTTGGACGGCCAGCAAGTTGAATGTCTCGCGGTGATAAATATGACCGGGTGTCCTCAGTCCGAGTCGGTGTTACCCTGGCTGACAGCCCCCACTTTGGTGGTTAGGAGGATCTGTCTCGGGAGTGTTACCCACAACCTCTGTGGAATGGTATGTAGATTCCTCCTTTGAAATAGGTAGGGATTTTTTCCCAAGGCGTCTTTCAGGACAGCACGAGAGATAGTGACTCCTCCCACCGCACCATAGGAAACACCTTCTTCCTCCAGACTTTAAAGGGAGGCACCTCCCTACCATACCTCAGTTTTTGTTTCCTCCGGCCCGGAGGGAACATCTTTTGGGAGTCAATGTCTCTCGGGTGCTTCCTTCTCTTTTCCCCCACAAGAGACCTGCTGTCCTCCTGGCCTACCCAAGCAGCAGTAGCAGTCGGGCTCCTCTTCCCCTCCTAATGCTCGGTGAGAGCCAAAGATCCGTGGTCCGCAATGTCATAAGAAGCGGCGGTGCGCCGCCGCTGTTTTGGCTGGCGGTCGCGCTGGAAATGACAAAGCGGGTCACTGGGTCAGTGAAAACGTCATTTCTGGCGTGGACACAAGGGGGAGGACAGGAGCTGGCGCCTATTTCCGCTTCCGGTGCAGATGCACTATGGGAGTCCGGAAGCGGCATATGAAGCCACGAGTGAAAAACTGCACACCGGATATGGAGGAGTCAGCGTCTGCAGCGGTGGGGACAGGCGCCAGCAAAGCTCAGGAGCAGAGGTTAAAGTCTGCCTTTCTTCATTTACCTTGTGTTTGGTCTATTTCTTTTTTTCTCTACCCCCTAGTAGTGGCAAGGGGCCTGTCTGGGCACTAGAGGCTGACTGGTTTCTTCTAGGGCACCTGTGGGTGATTCTTGTGAATCTGAGACTGGGTCCCCTGGTTTTTTTCCCCTTGGTTTTTCTCTCACAGGCTAAAAGCTCTGACCCAAAAGAGAGATGTCCTTCTTGCAGGGCCAAAATGGGAGAAAATTGGAAAAAAGCCCTGTGCCGTGCTTGCATCACTTCTTTAGTCAGGGAGGAATCGGCTTCGGTTTGATGACCTGGTTGCCTCCGTAAAGAAGGAACTATATGCCACGATTAAAACTTCTCGTGACTCTTTAGTTAATCCCAGCTGCTAGTCAGCCATCCACTTCTGAGGCTTCCCAGGGTTCCCTTTCTATCCCGGTGGTGGAAGCTTTACCTGAGGACCCCTCAACCAGGGAAGAGCAGTCCCCTGCTCATTCCGTTAAAGATTCGGAAGAGGAGGCTGAGGTGGCCCCTTCCAAATTTAAGCTATTCCTAGAGGAGGTAGACAGGTTCTTTAAAGCTATTCATGTTACACTTGGCTTAAGTGAGGAAAAGAAGAAATTCTCTTCATGACCTCATGTATGCAGGGTTAAATGAACCCAAGGGGTGAACATTTCCAGTCCATTCGGTTATTTCTGACGCCATTGCAAGATCCAGAGAAAACCCTTTTTTTCCAGAGCCCACAAAAGGCGCTTTCCTTTTGAGGAGGACCCTTCTGCGGTGTGGAATAAGGTGCCCAGGTTGGATGCTGCATTTTCTCAGGTCTCAAGATCCACAGACCTGTCTTTTGAAGACATGGGGGTTCTGAAGGATCCAATTGACAAACGCATAGATCTTTTGCTCAAGAGATCATGGCAATCAATCATGAGCAATTTAAAGCCAGCAATGGCTACAACATGTGTAGCCAGGAATCTGGAATACTGGGTGAACCAACTTACATCACATATAGTGGCAGATTCCCCTGAGCATGAGATCTTGGATTCCTTTCCTACCCTGCAGTTGCTTATATTGCGGATGCTTCGGCTGAAGCAATCAAAATGTCAGCTAGGTCTGCAGCTTTGACAAATGCTACAAGAGCTTTATGGCTAAAAACCTGGCCAGGTGATACAGCTTCGAAGAGCAAGCTTTGTGGTATTCCCTTTTCAAGTGACCTTCTTTTTGGCCCTGATCTAGATAATATCCTAGACAGAACTGCCGATAAAAAGAAGTCCTTCCCGGTCAAAAAGAAACAGGCCCCAAAATGTCTTTCGACCTCAAAGCTCAAGAGCAAGACGGTAAGTTTCAAGGGAGGAGGAAAAATTGGTCCGCACAAAAAGCGAAGGGTAAAGGTGGAATTCTCTTCTGTCCTCCTCCACAGGCTGAGAAATCGCAATGACTCGTCCCTGCGGGTTGGCGGAAGATTACAAGTTTCTTTCACAGTGGTCAGGGATAACTTCAAATCAGTTTATTCTGACCACTTTCTTGCAAGGCTCTACTCAAGTTTTTCATAAGCCCCCCAAGAAGGTTTCTGAAAAGATACCCCTCGAAATCCAATAAGGGCCCTGGCCATGAAGTCCTCTCTCGGAACTGATGCCGTAGGGTGTAGTAATTCCAGTGCCACCCAAAGAATGGCAGGAGGGGTTCTATTCTCATGTCTTCCTGGTAAAAAAAACAGGAAGATTTCATTTAATTCTCAATCTAAAGCCACTAAACTTGGCCATCAAATACAGAAAGTTCAAGATGGACTCAATTTTCACTGTCAGAAATCTGACTCCAGGTTGCTTCATGGCCTCAGTGGATTTAAAGGATGCATACCTGCATATTCCAATCTCGTCCCAGTCCCAAAGGTATCTCAGGTTGGCGGTAAGGATGGAAGGCAAAATTCAGCATCTACAATTCAGAGCCTTACCCTTTGGGCTATCATCCGCACCCCGAATTTTCACCAAGGTGATGGCAGAGGCCCTAGCTCCGCTTCGTCTTCAGGGAATCGCAGTAATTCCTTATTTAGACGATCTGCTATTCGCCCCCTCAAGAGAGGAATTGCAGAGCAATTTAGGCAGAGCATGCAGCCATCTGGAGTCTCTCGGATGGATTCTAAATCTCCAAAAATCTTCCCTGGACCCATCTCGGGAGATTCAGTTTCTAGGGTATATAATAAATTCTGTAGATCAAAAGATATTTCTTCCTTCAGAGAAGGAAAAAATCCAGGATACAGTGTCTTTACTGCAGACCAACCAGCAGCTGACAGTAAGGCGGGTCATCAGGGCTCTGGGTGTTCTGACTTCATCAATGCTGGCTGTTCAGTGGGCAAGACTACACTTCAGACATCTGCAGGCCTTTCTTCTGAGATCTTGGGATCACAATTTGGAATCCCTAGAATCAGAGGTAAAGATTCCAAATCAAGTGAAGAGGTCACTATGGTGGTGGAAGAGGCAGGATATCCTATCGGAGGGGTTAGTCTGGGCTTTTCCGATCAAAAAAAGGCTGACAACCGATGCCAGTTCCTGGGGTTGGGGGTCTAACCTAGGAAAGGGTTTCACTCAGGCAAACTGGTCCAGGAAAGAGGCGGCATAAAGTCCTCAAACTGGAGAGCGCAAGGCGATCAACTTGGCTCTGAAGTCATTTGCTCAGGGCCTTCAGGCTCAGCATGTTCAAATACTAACAGACAATGCCACGGCCGTGACTTATATAAACAGGCAGGGAGGTACAAGGAGTAAATTGCTGCAAGTACTAGTCATGAACATTCTTCGGTGGGCAGGACGACAGTAGGCTGTCTCTATCAGGGGTCTCTGAACAGGGTGGCGGATTTCCTGAGCAGGAACCCCATTCAGGAAGCAGAATGGTCTCTGAACCCAGAAGTTTTCGCTATGATTGCTGAAAAATGGGGGCTGCCAGAGGTGGACCTGTTTGCCTCAAAGGAGAATGCCCTGGTTCCGCAACTTTTTTCCCTAAACAATCACGACGGGTCGCTAGGGACAGATGCTTTGGCGTATCCATGGAAATTCCATCTTTGCTACACTTTCCCCCCATTCCAGTTAATTCCCTGGTATCTGAAGAGCAGCTCCTAAAAAGCAAGGGCTTTTCAAACTGATTGATTTCAACACTATTATCAAGTAGGAAAAAGGTGATTAGGGACATTAATTCCAAGGTCTGGAAGGTTTATAATGGTGTAATTCATCTGCAAAGGACCCAGGGAGTCTTGTTACCATTCTAGAGTTTTAACAGGTTGGAGCTGACAAGGGGCTAGCAGTTAGTACCTTGAAGGTGCAGGTTGCTGCGCTAGCAGTAGTGTTAAAAAAAAAAAAAAAATCTGTGGCCTCGAATCCGTTGGTAACCAGATTCTTTAGATCTTACGAGATCCAGACCAGCACCGCTTAAGTTTTTTTCCTAAATAGATCTGGCGATAGTCCTTCAGTCTCTAACAAAGAGTCCCTTTGAACCTTTGGAAGAAGTGCCACTCAGATATCTCACTTTTAAGTCTGTTTCTCATTGCCATGGTCTCTACACGCAGGATCAGTGAGCTTAACGCTTTATCAATTAAGGAACCCTATTTTTCTATCTTTCCAGATAGGGTTATACTTAGGACAGACCAGAAATTCTTACTAAAGGTAGCTATAGTACAGAATTGTGTTCAGGACATTGTACTTCCAACCTTCTGCCCCAACCCAGCAGGGGAGAAGGAGACTTGTTTCCACATGTTGTATGTCAGAAGCGCTTTGTTACTTGGAAAGAACAAAGCTCTTTAGATGTTCAGATTCACTGTTTGTGCCATTTTGCTGGCAACAGGAAAAGTTGCCAGGCTTCTAAGGTTTCTTTAGCAAGGTGGCTGAAACTATCCATTTCAGAGGCTTATTCGCATGCAGGTGTGTCTCCACAATCAGGAATTTGTGCACACTCAACAAGAGCACTAGCGGCCACTTGGGTAGAGAGAGCTGGTGCCACCCCTGAACAAATTTGCAAGGCGGTAACATGGTTAAGTTTTCACACATTTGTGAAACATTAAAGGCTGGACCTTGCATCTGCTATTGACCAGGCGTTTGGCAGAAAGGTCCTGCAAGCTGTTGTCCCGCCCTAAGGGGGTAAGTCTCTGTTATCCTCTCAGGTGCTGTCCTGAAAGACGCTTTGGGAAAAACCAAGTTAGACTTACCGGTAACTTGTTTCCCAGAAGTCTTTCAGGACAGCAACATCCCGCCCTATTTGTATTTAATATACTATGCTGTGACTAACGTATGTGTTTGTTCCAGCCGGGGCCGGAGGTTTTCTCTACTACAACTGAGGTATGGTAGGGAGGTGCCTCCCTTAAGTCTAGGGGGAAGAAGGTGTTTCCTATGGTCTGGTGGGAGGAGTCACTATCTCTCAGGTGCTGTCCTGAAAGACTTCTGGAAAACAAGTTACCGGAAAGTCATACTTGGTTTTTCGTAAGCGCTAGCTTTTGTAAAACTGTTTTTCTATGCAGTTAAGAAAACTATAAAGCACATGGCTGAACTGCTTATGAGAGCTGTTTTTTCCTATTGAAAGACTACTTTTTTTTTAGCCGCAGGACTGGTGCTGAACTACAACTAGTCAGTAAAGGAATCGTAGACTGACTCTCCCTTGTCAACATCTTGTTCTGATTGGATCAACAAGCCATTGTCCCAGCTTTGATTTCTCTTGTAGAGTATTCATGAAAGGGTTAAAAAGACGGCCCTCCATTTGTCTGCCTTAGGATTTGGTGATCTCTGCAAGCTGTACTTCTGAGGTGTAATTTCAAGTCTTTTACGAAGACCTTTCTATGTGTGCTATTAACTATTGAAATTATATAAAATATGTAAGATGCACTCAAGCTTGGCTTTTTTGGGGGCAGGCTGTAGGGGCCAGCACTTGGGTTGTGCAAAGAAAGGAGCAAGTCTTGAGCGGAGACATGGGTTTGAATATATTCATTGACGTGAACTACAAGTCTTCTTAATGAACAATTTTTTTATTCCAGGGATGAATGCAGAGAGCAAGTGGACCGCTATCCATCAGCAAGATACAAAAAGTTTTCAACACACCAAGAAGCCCAGAACTTTGTAGAAGAGCGTGACTACCCTCCAAAAAGAGGTACACCTATTCTGAATTGGCAGGCTGTTTGGGGGAAAAACATTTGTGCTGTGTGCAGTGTCCTTCATTTGAAATAAACAATTGTACCATAGAATCCCTTACGAATGATAGTGTTTATGGGTTAAAGTGTACTTTTGTGTATATTTTTGTACTCCTGTACATGTGTTCCCCTGCTGTGCGCTCAACCTGCCCTTTGTACTAAAGTAACCTCTTAACCAAGGCTAGTCCTGAACTAACCATTTCTGTACACTCCTGTACAGCTACACTAGATAACAGTTCTGCACAAAAATGTACCAGCAGCAAGTACTATTCAAAAGTACCTGGGAAATCCCTACTGTCAGTTTTCACTTGTACTAAGCAAATATTTCCTTTTTCAGAGAGGTCAGCAGTGGTTTACACTGATGGATGCTGTTCCCGCAATGGTAGATATGGCGCAAGAGCTGGAGTTGGTGTTTACTGGGGTGATGGCAGTTCACAGTAAGTCTTATTTGAACCATATGAAGAATAAAATGGTTGCTTGGGTCTAGTAGCTAGACTCTTTAACCACTTGTCCTTGGGTGGACGTCATGACATTCTCCAGTTGAAGTAGTTATACTGGGATGGTGCCTTATCCTGGTATCAATTTTGAGCTGGTGATTCTTTTTAGTGGAAGTGATTTGAGCAGCTATACAACCACTCCATCACTTCTACAGGCGGTGGAACGGGGGTTCCCTCTCCCCCTGCAGCTTTTATTGGGCTACCCTATCAGGAATTGGTTTTAAAGCCCCCCCAATTACAATTGCCTACATAAACACATGCATTGGTTGCAGTTGTACTACACATCTACAAATTGCGTGCTGGAATGAATGCAATAATTCTAGGGACATTATTCAGGGTTAACTTTAACTGATTACCTGTAAAGCCCCTTTCACACTGGGGCAGTGGGGGCGTCGGCGGTACAACAGCGCTATTTTTAGCGCTGCTGTACCGTCGTTCTTGCAGCGGTATTCGGTCGCTAGCGGTGCGGTTTTACCCCCCGCTGGCGGCCGAAAAAGGGTTAAAATCCCTCGTACAGCGCGGCTATTGCCGCGGTATAGCTGCGCTGTCCCATTGATTTCGCTCCTTCCCCGCTCCAAAAAAGCGGTTTGCAGGACTTTTCTCACCGCCCAATTACCGCCTTCAGGATTTTTAACTACTTCAATACCAGGCACTTGGACACCTTCCCGCCCAGGCCAATTTTCAGCTTTCAGCGTTGAATGACAATTGCGCGGTCGTGCTACACTGTACCCAAACAATTTTTTTATTTTGTTCCCACAAATAGAGCTTTCTTTTGGTGGTACTTGATCACCTCTGCGTTTTTTATTTTTTGCGCAACAAATAAAAAAAAGACCGAAAATTTTGAAAAAAAAAACAAGTTTTTCGTTGTTTCTGTTAAAACTTTTTGTAAATAAGTACGTTTTCTTCTTCAATGACGGGCACTGGTATGGCGGCACGGACGGGCACTGGTATGGCGGCACGGACTACAGTGGTTTTTTGCAGTGATGCCCCTAAGGGTGGCATTGCTGGGCATCACTGCAATATACTGGTGCCAATCAGTGCCCATTTGTGGGCACTGATTGGCACAGATTGGGCACATGTGGATGGCCATGGGGTACATACCTGGCCATCCACATGTTGCCCCTTCCCTGGTGGTCCTAGTGGAGATCCCTGGTGGTCCAGTGTGGTGATCTGAGGGGGGGCTGCGCTGATAAACAATCAGCGCAGACCCCCCCCCCCTGCCAGGAGAGCAGCCGATCGGCTCTCCTGTCACACGCGAGTGAGGAAGAGCCGATCAACGGCTCTTCCTATTGACGGCGTGATCAGCCGTGATTGGACAGGATCGGTGTAGCGGTGTGTCAGACTGACACACCGATCGCCGCGATGCGCGCCCCCGTTTTGCAGCTCTCATTTGTTTTTGAAAATGAAGAAAGACAAGAGAAATTTTTTTTTTTTCAAAACTTGACAAAGTGAAGTCTGCAAAATACTCACTATACCTCTCAGCCAATAGCTTGGGGTGTATACTTTTCAAAATAGGGTCATTTGGGGGGGGGTTTGTGCCATCTGGGCATTCCATGGCCTCCGAAAATGAGGTGGGCAGTGAAGCGTGAAATCAAAAATTTACGCTCTTAGCCTGAAGGCGGTGCTTGGTTTTTGGGGTCCCGTACGCGGCTAGGCTCCCAAAAAGTCTCACATGTGGTATCCCTGTACTCAGGAGAAGCAACAGAATGTATTTTGGGGTGTAATTTCACATATTCCCATGGCATGTTTGAGCAATATATCATTTAGTGACAACTTTCTGCAAAAAAATGTGTTTTTCCCGCAACTTGTGTCACAATATAAAATATTCCATGGACTCGACATGCCTCTCAGCAAATAGCTTGGGGTGTCTGTTTCAAAATGGGGTCATTTGGGGGGTTTTGAACTGTCCTGGCATTTTATGCACAACATTTAGAACATCACCCACTCTTCTAACCACTTTAAGACAAAGCCCTTTCTGACACTTTTTGTTTACATGAAAATTTTTTTATTTTTTTGTAAGAAAATTACTTTGAACCCCCAAACATATATATTTTTTTAAAGCAAATGCCCTACAGATTAAAATGGTGGGTGTTTCATTTTTTTTTTCACACAGTATTTGCGCAGCGTTGTTTCAAACGCTTTTTTTGGGGAAAAAACACACTTTAAAAAATTTTAATGCACTAAAACACTATTGCCCAAATGTTCGATGAAATAAAAAAGATGATCTTAGGCAGAGTACATGGATACCAAACATGACATGCTTTAAAACTGCGCACAAACGTGCAGTGGCGACAAACTACATTTTTAAAGCCTTTACAGGTTACCACTTTAGATTTACAGAGGATGTCTACTGCTAAAATTACTGCCCTCGATCTGACTTTCGCGGTGATACCTCTCATGCATGGTGCAATTGCTGTTTACATTTGACGCCAGACCGACGCTTGTGTTCGCCAATGTGCGAGAGCAGGGGGGGCAGGGGTGCTTTTTTTTTCTTTTTTTTTTTTTTTTTTAAATTGGGGTCTCTCCTCTGCCCTCAAACCATCTGACTACACCAGGATCGGTGTGATAAAATGCCTTCCCAATTTCCCAATGGCACTGTTTACATCTGGCGAAATCTAAGTCATGAAATGCTCGTAGCTTCCGGTTTCTTAGGCCATAGAGATGTTTGGAGCCACTCTGGTCTCTGATCAGCTCTATGGTCAGCTGGCTGAATCACCGGCTGCATTTTCAGGTTCCCTGTTGAGACAGGAGAGCCAGAGAAAAACATGGGAAGACGGTGGGGGGGTCATTCCCTCCCACTGCTTGTAAAAGCAGTCTAGAGGCTAATTAGCCGCTAGGATTGCTTTTACATGAAAGCCGTCCGCTGGCTGAAAAGAGTACCAAGATGATACTTAAACCTGCAGGCATCATTCTGGTAAAACCACTCAAAGTCCAGCAACATACCAGTACATTGCTGGTCCTTGTTGGGCATATATTGGATTTTTTTTTTTCATGCAGCCTGTGGGCTGAACGAAAAAAAGATCGATCGGTGGGTATGGCCACCATTAAATACCGTATTTATCGGCGTATAACACGCACCCCAATTTAGGAGGGAATTTGAAGGGAAAAAAAAACAAAAACTTACATTTAAATGCCCGTCAGTGCAGCCTTGTCAGTGCAGCCTTGTCAGTGCAGCCTTGTCAGTGCAGCCTTGTCAGTGCAGCCTTGTCAGTGCAGCCTTGTCAGTGCAGCCTTGTCAGTGCAGCCTTGTCAGTGCAGCCTTGTCAGTGCAGCCTTGTCAGTGCAGCCTTGTCAGTGCAGCCTTGTCAGTGCAGCCTTGTCAGTGCAGCCTTGTCAGTGCAGCCTTGTCAGTGCAGCCTTGTCAGTGCAGCCTTGTCAGTGCAGCCTTGTCAGTGATCCCAGCCATTCTGGGCTTCAAAATCGCCGACCGCGATTTGAAAATGGCGCCGCCGGCGCCGAAATACAGTGCCGGTCCTCGGCTCTTTCCGGCGGCTCTCGTTCACTTTCGGCTCCACTCGTAGTCCCGAGCGGAGCTATCCGAACCTAGCCGAGTAGGTTCGGATAGCTCCGCTCGGGACTACGAGTGGAGCCGAAAATGAACGAGAGCCGCCGGAAAGAGCCAAGGACCGGCTCTGTGTATTTCGGCGCCGGCGGCACCATATTCAAATCGCGGTCGGCGATTTTGCAAATGTGACAGGTCGGGATCGCAGGGGATCGGCGTATAACACGCACCTGCGATTTTCCCCTGGTTTTAAGGGGAAAAAAAGTGCGTGTTATACGCCGATAAATACGGTACCTCCCTTCATTCACCCACTTCTAGTGATGGGCATACATGCACCATTTATATATGCCGAAGCATCGGGGCATCCTCCTGCAAAAGGTAGGAGTAAATCGCTCCTCCACCCACTGCTGCCCCTATGTATAAAACACAGTAAACAGTAAAGTATAAAAAAAATTGCAAACATGATAAAACATTGCAGAATAGAATACAGTAAAAAAGAGCAGAATAGAGGGAGAACAATAAAACTATCTTTTTTTTTTTTTTATATATATATTTTTGGTTTTTTTTTTTTTTTTTGCACTTTTTTTTTTTTTTTTTTTGTAACTAACTTATATCTTTTATAACTTTTTAACTGGTTCCAGGTTCGGGTCTCTCAAAATGCGATGGCATCTTGGGAGACCCTGTGAAAGTGTGCCTAGTCTGTGCAATGCTGTACGCTAATACTCAACTAGTGAATGGTAGCATTCAAAACATTCACCAATGCAAAGACCAGGATTGTCAGGACAGGAGGGACAATAATAGCGGGTGTCACGCCTATATCCGCGCTTGCTGCAGACACAACATCTTTTTTGGGGGGGTTTGTTGGGTAGGGGTACTCGGGAGGACATAAAGAAAATGCCTCTCATGCAGCCGACTGCATTTGGTTGGGGATGTGAATGGGGGAAGTACGGGTGCTGCAGAAGTGGTGGATTCCCAATTAGGATTGGCAAATGCAGCAGGAAGGGCATTATGGGCACGACGGGCCTGTGTTTGTCTTTTTGGTGGCAGCGGGACACTATTTGTGCTTGCCACCTCACCAGCTTGAACTGCACTTATGGGACTCGCCACGTCACCAAGTGTTACTGCAGTGCTGGTTTGACTACGACCGGGGTGTACTAGGCCGCTGGTGCTTGCCAGTTCACCAAAATGCTACCAAAAAAAGGTTAGCGATCGCAGGGATCAGGCCTGACTCTGCGAACGCTGCAGTTATGCGTTTAGTGTTTTGTAAGTGACAGTGATCAATCGATACTGCACTTGGGTGGGCTGGGCCGGGCGGAGGGGCAAAACGCAGGTGTTAGGTATCTGGGCTGATCCCGCTAACACTGCGTTTTTGGGAACCCTAAACTGCTGTGGACGCTAGTATAGATCTGATCAGATATTGATCCGTTCAAATACTATACCACTAAGGGAGGCATATGCTGCGTGGGTGTTAGTGGTACTGGCGCTAACCTGACGCTGCCTGGGGCGACGCAGACCTTATCTGACCCTAAAACCTAAGTTATATCCCCGCCGGGCGATCAGGGGGCTAAACCTTTATTAGGTAATAAACGGCGGGTGCCCTAACACTGTAAAAAATTAACTAACCAGCGTCACCCGTAACAGTTATACGGTGATCACTGGTGAAAGGGTTAACTAGGGGGCAATCAAGGAGTTAAAACCTTTATTAGGTAGTATATGGGGGTCCCTGACGCTATAAAACGCTGACGGCGAACCTATATATTTAACTCCCTAACTAGCGTCACCAGTGACACTAATACAGCGATCTGAAAAATGATCGCTTAGTGACACTGGCGATCGGACCCCCCGCCCGCGGGAGGCAGATCACGTACAGGTATGTGATTTTGCCTGCCCGTGCCAGTCTGCTGCAGTATCTGCGTGAGGCGGTTGGCAAGTGGTTAAAGCATAGCTGATAGGTAATTTGGGGTATTAAAGTTTCATGGATGAACGCAGCTCGACATGTTGGGTATCTGTTTACTTGGCACAATCTGATCTGTTTGTTTTGCTAAAAAATTGTGCTTGATAAACTGTTGCACTAATATTGTGTAACAAACAAATTGGAACTACCACAATTTTATTCTCTAGGGTCTCTGCTTTTAGAAAATGTTTTGGTAGTTCTAACCTGTGAAACACACAAATGACTCTGGCAGCAAAGGTTGCAGTTTAAAATTAAACCTATAGATTTGTATTTACAGCTAGCTGGAGGTGTAACTGGCTGCATTTGTCTTTACACTGGCTTCATGTATTCCCCAGCACAGCAGGATTTTATTTGGTAGTTGGGAGCAGGGCCGCTATCAGAGGGGTACAGCCAGTACACATGTAAGGGGTCCACCCATCCGAGGGGCCCGGACCACAGGCCATAACCCAGACTATCCTTAACACAAGGCAGCTGCAGTCGAAACTGACTGGCTGTCAGGATGCAGGGGAGGTGGGCGGATCCCACGTGTGCAGGTCAGGGCCCGCTGTCAGATGCTGTGCGGGATGAGGTGACGTCAGGTGCCAGGTCGGAGGGCCCCAGGTTGGAGGAGGACATCAGGGGAAGGAGCCCCTCCCTGCTCTTTTGTGTACAGGTCGGAGGGACCCATAGAGGAGGTTGGGTGGAGGAGCCCCCCTTTTGTGCATGCAAGCTCCGGTCAGGTACCAGTGTGCGCTAAGGTGGGTGGGGCCACTTGTGCTAGCAGAGGTTCCCATGGAGGAGCTCGGGGTGAAGAAGCCCCCATTTCTTGCAGCTGCTGCCAGAGATCCTGGTGGAGATGGGACACAGGCTCAGCTACCCTTCCTGGCACTGCTGGACATGTGAGAGCTGGGAGGACTGGTGCTTCCCTAGGTGTGAGCGACATTCCCTCCTACCTGTCCTGCCCCCCCCCCCCACCTGTCCCGTTCTCTCCCACTTGAGACACTGCCTCTAATCTGATGCTGTCCCCTCCCCCACTTTTCCCGCTGCCCTCCTCCCATGACGCTCCCCCACCCCCCTCCAGTTCTGCTGGTCTTCTCCTGTGACCCTAACCCACTGTCCCCCTGCTCCCTATAGAGATAGAGAACATGCCTAGTGGGCAGATTCGATGGAACAGGAAGTGGACAGGCCCCGGGGAATGTTGATGGTCAGGCCGGGGGGGGGGGGGGGCATTTCTAGTGGCTGCCCTGTTTGGGAGGGTCAGCTCTACAAGCCAGCCTGGTTCTGCAATCCAGTTGTCAGTTGAATTCAGGGAGACAGAGGAGATAGAGTAATGACATAATCAATGTGGCATTTGCTTAGAGGTCGGGATCCTTTGTAACCAGTGACTCACGCATTGTACTTTGAGTGATCTGTAATGTTTATCTACTGATCTGTGCTATCAAATTGTATTTTTTGACTTGTATTACAGCAATGTTTCTGAAAGGTTGGATGGAAGACAGACAAATCAGAGAGCTGAAATACAGGTAGAACCCTTTTTGCCATGTTTATGCTGGTGCCGTAGTACTTGGCATGTAAAACTATGTTTGAACTGATACAATTTTCAGGATGCTATTCCAGTTTGGACTTTAGTCTTATCTAGTTCACTGAGGTAATTTATAATTTTTAAACTATTCAGTTTCTTGCTTCTCTGGCTGCATTAGTATATAGTTTTATGCAGGTATGTTTTTGGTTGCTATAGTCTAGAACTGTTAACCTAAATGTGCATTATTGGACTTCTCTCTCCAGGCAGCCTGCAGGGCAGTAGAGCAGGCCCAGAGTCAGAATATTACCAGACTTAATATTCGTTCAGACAGTGAGTTCACTATAAAAGGTGAGATAAATCAAGTAATTGTGTTAAGCTGTCAATGTAGTGACTAATCTCTTTTAACATGAAATGTAGAAGGAATACAAGAATGTAAGGGTCTAAACAATTGCAATAATATCTTGGAACTAAACCTAATTTGTGAGACTGCGAGCAGAAGACATGTTATGTATTGGATTTCCACGGGATAACTGATCTTGCAGAAATCTGGAGCGAGCCTTAAAGAGGTTTTAAACCTACAGGGAAAAAAAACCCTGCAAGACAGGCATAATGAGCTAGTATGCATCGCATACTGGCTCATTATAAAATGTTTACCTTAGAACGATGCCCTGCAGTGCCGCCTGCACTCCGCTCCCACGGCCGTCATCTTTCACCGGAGTTTCAGGTTTGTGGGCTCCGGAGCTCTGACTGGAGCCGCAATGACTTCACTCCCGTGCATGGGTGTCCAGTCAGCACAGGTACTGAAGAAACGGCACGATTGGGCTTTTCAGTGCGCATGTGCTGATGGGAGCAGCGCATATAGTGAATATCTTCTAAACTGCAAGTTTAGGAGGTATTTACAGTACCTACAGATAATTACAGTAACTACAGGTAAGTGTTATATGCTTACCTGTAGGTACAAGTGGTGTAACAGTTTACAACCAGTTTAATTGGAAGAGGCTATATAGTTTTTGAGAAGATGCAGGGAGCAGAATACCATGTCTTTGCTAAAGCCAGCCATAGATGATTCGAATCTTGGCTGGTTCAGCAGGGACCGGCCCAGATTCGAACCATGTATGGGCAGGCTGATTGTATTTAAGTTTTTCAATTGATCAACTTTGGTACAACCAGCGTGTCGGATTTTTCTGCATACTTTACTGCTAGCAACTTTAGCCACTTGCAGTAACCATTGTATTCTGCTGGATGGGAATGCTTGCTGTGCCCCCCATTGGCAGAATACAATAGCACAGCAGGAGGCATTCCCCTACCAACAAGGACTGTGTTGGGAATACAGCGATATTCTTTCCTTCCACCCATGGTGGAAGGATAGAAAATTGTATCTATGGCCTGCCTAAGACACACAGATAATCCCACTTTCATGGGTGACATTCACCCATACTCCCTTTGTGGTTTTGGAGGTGTTTACCTGTTCTCCGACAAACTGCTCCTGGAACCTAGGATACCTATTTTTAGGATCGCGCTCATCTGAGTCTTCCTCTGCTCCTTTGGTTGAGGCAGTGGTATGTTTACTCAGGACATTAGTCTTGGCTACTGGGGCACTCTACCTGTAGAAGCTCAAAGCCCACTGGTCTGGTTCTCTGTTCTGCTCCAGAGGTAAGAGTAGTTTGAGTTAAAAGGGGTATTCTTGGCACCATAATGCCAGGAAGGCAAACCCAAGGACCCATCTGGATGTGGACATTTAAGTATAGTTTTCTGAAAATACAAATATATTACAATACATGACATCACTTCTGAATTTTTTTTTTTCCCTTTTTCTTCTGTCGTATGAGAATTTTCGTGACTTGACCTAAAACTCAGATGTGAACAGGTGCCATTGAAATGACAATTGCGCGGTCGTGTGACGTTGCACCCAAACAAAATTTACTTTTTTTTTTCCCCACAAAGCTTTCTTTTGGTGGTATTTGATCACCTCCTGCAGGTTTTATTTTTTGCGCTATAAACAAAAGTTTTGAGAAAAATGCAATATTTTTTTACTTTTTGCTGTAATATCCCCCAAAAATGTAAAACAATTTGCTCAGTTTAGGCAGATTATGTATTCTTCTACATATTTTTGGTAAAAAAAAACACTAAGCATATATTGATTGCTTTGCGCAAAAGTTATAGCATCTACAAAATGGGGGATAGTTTTATGGCATCTTTAATTTTTGCTAGTAATGGCGATCCGCGATTTTTTTTTTTTTTTGTCTGCGACATTATGGCAAACACATCGGACAATTTTGACACATTTTTTTGGGACCATTGGCATATTAATACAGCGATCAGTGCTATAAAAATGTCACTGGCAGTGAAGGGGTTAACACTAGGGGAGGCGATCAAGGGGTTAATTGTGTTCCCTGTTTGTGTTTCTAACTGAAGAGGGAGGAGACTGTGTAGGGGAAGAGATTGCTGTTCATACTCTGAACAGACCTGTCACTTCTCCCCTCAGAACCGGAAACTGTTTACACACACAGACCCCAGTTCTCTGTGTGTCAGCGGTGATCGTGACAGCCGGGCACTTGCATCGGGCGCGCCCCTAGTGGCCACAAGGTGAAGCGACGTAACATAACGTCGTGTCGCCCAGCTGTGCCATTCTGCCGCAGTACAACTGCAGCAGCTGGTCGGCAAGTGGTTAAGGCCCCTTTCACGTTACCGTCTATTCAGACATGTTTTTGGTAAGAAAATGGGATTCAGTTAACATCAATCCTTCGTTTTTTAGTTCTTTCCCATTTACTTCCAATTTTAAAACTGAACAAAAATGACATTTTCCATTTGAAAAAAAAAACCTGAGTGGAAGCGGCTGAAAAACAGATTTAAACGGACTAGGGCTGAAACAACTAATCGATTAGTCGGCAACTAATGATTATGAAAATGATTACTATTTTCATCGATTAATCGCCCAGTAACATAATGGGGTTAAAAAAAACTAAAATGAGCCCTTTATAGTACAAAAAGAGCAAATCGCTACTGTAAATATTACTTTCACAGTTTTACAGTAAAAGAACCCCTCACAGTAGTGATTATCTGCTTTTTTTTGTACTATAAAGGGCTAATTTTATTTTTTTTTAACCCCATTATATTACTAAACGTCTTAGATCTGGTTCACATCTGTGTTTTTTTGGTGCTTTTTGCAGAAACGCACTACAGTTCATGTACATGGTTTCCTATGGGGCACGTTCACATCTATGCTTTTTTTTTCAGCCACTGCGTGTTTGGAAAGGGTTGGACTTTTTTTTAACGCAAAGCTGCTTTTTTGCTTCAATATACTTCAATGGAGAAGCTGCAGAAAATCATGTAATGTGTTTTTGCAGCAATTTGTGTTTTTTTAATCTGCCCAACAACAAATTGGCCAAAAAAATGCAAAAACGCAAATTGCAGCAAAATAACGTGTGCAAAAATCACAAAGCTCAGCAGAAACAGATCACAAGCAAACTGCATAGGTGTGTACCAAGCCTTATTCTGGTCACACGGATCAATTTTCAGACGAGAATATTCAGACTAGAAATCTTTATACATTCGCTGAATGAAAGGATGTTTTAAATTTTCACTTGCTTTTAACGTTTAAAATTAATGTAATCTCTGAACGAAAACCACATACACTGTCTGAAAATTTCTTTGACCAAGAAGTTTTCTATTAACAAATTTTCCTGTCAATGTGACCTCGCTAACAATTAGAAAATCGAAAACGAACGTTCTTAAAATTACTTTTTTTTTGAAGGAAGACATTGTTTTTTGTTTTTATACAAAAATTTGATCTGAGTCTGATATTTACCAGACTTACTCTTTAATAGTATATACAGTATATCTCTTCTGTCTGTTGTTCTCAGAGTGGATTAGATATTTTGCTCCCTAACCATATAGTTGGTTATTTATATTTACCACTGCATAGAGATATTTAAGAATAAATTGCCTTTTTAAAAAAAAAACAACTTTACATATTAACTGAATTATACACCACACTTTTTTTTTTTTTTATTGATATTAATCGATTAATCGGCCAACTAATCGATTTATGAAAATCGTTAGTTGCAGCCCTGAAACGGACGACATCTGTTTGCACGTAGGAATGCATTGCTTTTTTTTTGGGGGGGGATCAGTTTCTGCAGCCTTTTTTGTATTGCTAAAATTTCCATACCTTACATGGCTGTTGACGAGTAGATTGCGTCCCTAACTTGCCAACCCCTGGAGCAGGGGCGGCATAAACTAGAACTGATCGCCTGTATTTTTCTAATGCTGCAGCTGAAAGCCGGCTTTTCAGCTTCTGCAGGAGGAAAATACAGGGGATCAGTTTTAGTAAATGCTGCCCAGCTTCCCCACCCTTCTGTTGCCTGGGTCCCCCATCCCTTGCAGCACTACTGGCTTGTCTCCCTCCCCCACCCACTGGCTCCTTCGGTGATAGTTTCAGGATAAGTGGTGAAGGGGCTGGTAAATGTCATTCACTGGCCTCCCTTTAGTTTTTAAAAAAAGATTGATATCATTCATTGAAGCATGGTAAGCGGTGTTTACAGTGCTTCAGTTTGTGAATGAACAGGAAGCTCTTCCTGTTTACTGTGCAGTTGAGGATGCAGAGAGAGCTTGAGGACTGTCAATATTTTCTCAAAGTTAGACATCGGGGTCTATTTAGACCTCTGAAATTTCACAAAAGCCCTCCAACAGGGCTGCTAAAAAAAAATGTACAAAATGGCAAAAAGACAATGTCCTCTGCCCTTACAGTTTTTTTTACAGTGACATTTGTATTATATTTTTCTAGGTTTTACTTACTATTTAGTTAGGCCTTGCTAGTTAATTTCTTATCCCTGCTATACAGAATGTCCATTTGCAGTCAGTGTTGGTCAACTTGAATACAGCATTAACATGTTATCTGAAATCATGGGAGTGACATTTAGTGCAGTGGAACAGGATTATTGCTCATTTTGACTGCTCCCCTGCCCCCCCATGGAAAGTTAATTTGCTAAGGAGGGGAGTAGTATGATTGTATTTGCCATGTAACGGTCAACTGTCTGATTTTGATTGCATTCCAAAATCTGTGCAGGTTTTTTCTTTTCAATGTAATTGTTAGTGGTTGTAAACCTCAGACATGAAATATGAACAAACAAAGCAATATCGATCTATTGTGTGTACTTGTTTCAATTAATAGCACTAAGTGTTTTTTGTTAAAAAAAAAAAAAAAAAAAAGTTTAGGTTTTCCAAAAACAAATTATAGCGGATTAGACATAGATACAGACATCTTACAAAGTTTTTACATTCCTTAACAAATGTAGGTGTAACAGTGAAGCCACAGTGTGCTAACAAGAACACTGCACCCATCCCGGGTGGGGGTATAGGGGGTCTCCTTGATTACCTTCAGTCCATACTTTTTAATCTCACATTCTCAAAGAGCGATACAGAACTTTATTGGTGGGGGAGAATTTGTCAGGTACAGTGGGCAGTGGCCTGTAAGCCTTAGTCAATAGTTAGATGGTTTGCCTTCACCCATGCTGCCCAAATCTTCCCAAATTTTTTAGGGCAATTTCTTTCCATGTATGTCATTTTATATAATGGCAATGCCTTATTTACCAGGGATTGTCAGAGCTGTCTGGTGGGTTCACTAAGTGTTTTTTCTGTCTGCTGCTTCATTCCTCCATCTGCATGAGTCACATCTGACGTTTTCCTGACACCAAGAGAAAAATGGTGACGGGAGAAACATCCAGCAGATTAACAGCCTCAGCTCTGTTGCTGTGTGGAGGGAGTGTATCTCTTCCCTCCGAATCAGCTCTCTGAGCTTTGCGGTGTGCAATTTCAGCTCTTCACCCCCTCAAACTTGTTGTTGTTTACAAATACAATACACTAATTCTGAAGGAATCAGAGGGCTGAGCTCGTTAGAGCTTACGATCTAAAAGGGAGGGATTCTGCACTTTGAACAGATTTAGAGAAGACTGCTGATAGACATATACAATGTTTATGTAGGATTGGCTCATCTGTATTACCCGAGGGCAGTACTTCACTGGGTATACAAGGACTTACAACCGCTGGTAATGTTCATTGAGGAAGTGAAGCAGTCTGTACAAGGCCTCATGTGGCTATATTTTTTGTAGGTGCCACTGAATGGATGCCTAGATGGAAGCAAAATGGCTGGAAAACTTACAATGGTGGGGATGTTGTCAATAAGGAGGACTTTCAGAAATTGGACAAGCTCTGTAAAAAAGTTGATGTCACATGGGTAAGATTTTGAAGATTGCAGGGTCTTAAAAATAAAATGTAGATGCTTGTGTGGATAACTGCTTAATACCAACAAATAAAATTCGGAGGATAACTAAGCTGCCCCTATAGAAATGGGATTTTTGAGGGAGACCATTGTATCTGTATAATAAGGTAAGCACACAATCATAAAGATTAATAAGAAATGTATTGATACAAAAATAGTGTAAAATCACAGAATCCACACGATACAAAGTTGGTAAGTGATACTTGGATGTATTATTGCACAAGATGCTTGACAATGCAGAGGGCCGACATGTTACGCAGTTTCCTGCTTCTTCAAGGGCATCGCATGCATCTATAAATTCATCTGAATTACATAAAACGACATTAGAAACTTGCCTTATTTAATACATGTTTGATACATATTTCATTGGAACCTTATGAGTGCTCACCCAATCAGAGATTGCAAATGCTTGCGGGAGTTATGCATGGCGGAAGCTTGTGGTCAGGACCCGATTTATCAAATTCAGCCAGCCAAGACCGCTGCCCTGTGGAAGCCAGATCCATAAAGGGCTGGATAATGGTATGTCGGATCACGCAATAGCCTGAATATCAGGAAAATATTCACCTTGCCATAATTCTAAGAATTAGTTTGAAAGGGAACTGTTTTTAAAGAAACCATAAATGGATCAATAAGGTACTAATACATTTTCTTTAGACAACTATGCATGTATATTTTATAGCAGTCATAGATAACCCAAAGTGTGATGTAGATAACCCAGAGGTGGCCCGGTCAGGGCCACCTATGGCACATCAGTGCAATGGACTACATACGGGTTAATCCAAAGCCTACATGTATGCGTTTGATTATATTGTGTTGTACTAATTGGATTGACATTAATGGATTATTTCAAGAAACTATGTCCATAAAGGCTGGAAAGTATATATGCAGTCCTGATTGAGAGTGTGAGAGACAGAAGGGGGAGGGGACAAAGAAACGCCAGTAATATTACACTACAGCCTATGCCAAGTATGAGTCCATTAATGGTATTAAAATGTGCAGCTGGACTGTGAGGTGGACATATTACTGTGATATTATCTCATGTCACAGGCCATCATGCCTCACAGAGCAGTTGCAACGAATGACATAACCTTTATGGGATAATAATTCCTAAAACAATATAGCATGGCTAAGTAGGGAGAGATGTAGCTGAATTACCTGTAAATGTTCGGTAACTCACGACTCCATGGCGGAGGTACGTCCGCCCACTATGCTGTGCGCTCTCTGTCTCCGCAATGTGACAGTGAGAACGCGGTCAGCATCGCCATAGAATGCGCGATCCCTCCGGAAGTGAAGGGTCCGCGATGACCCCTGACTTCACTTTTACTAAATAAGGCAAGTTTCTAATGTTTTATATAATTTAGATGAATTTATAGATGCATGCGGCACCCTTGAAGAAGCAGGAAACTGCGAAACATGTCGGCCCTCTGCATTTTCAAGCATCTTGTGCATTAATACATCCAAGTATCACTTACCAACTTTGTATCGTGTGGATTCTGTGATTTTATACTAATATTATATTTTTGTATCAATACATTTCTTAATCTTTATGATTGTGTGCTTACCTTATACAGATACAATTGTCTCCCTCAAAAATCCCATTTCTATAGGGGCAGCTTAGTTCTCTGAATTTTATTTCTTCATATACTACCAGGGATTGGAGACACCTATCTGTATCTGCAAAGGATCCAATAATATTTACTTCCTTGCTTAATACCAACATAGGGGGAGAAAAAGTGTATTGAGCTGTGTGTGATGGAAGGGTTTATGCATTCCTTACTCTGCAACAGGTGAAGAATTTAAAGCCAAAGTGTTGTTGTTTTTGCCCCTGTGTTCTGACCTAAACGATCTGACCCCCCCCCCCCCCCCAATCCAGATATGCTTACTTAGATCTGATGACTACGGAATCTGTTATGTTTACACCCAGTGGTTAAAGTCTCCCTCTTTGCTGTGCCTGCACATTACGGCCCTGTAGACATTTATGGGACTGTCTCCCCATTGGGAGTTGAAGGTAGACTAGCTGTAACCACTTCAATACCGGGCACATTTACACCCTTCCTGCCCAATCCAATTTTCAGCTTTCGGTGCTGTCACGTTTTGAATGACAATTGAGCGGTCATGCAACACTGTACACAAAGTTTTGTTCACACAACTAGAGATTTCTTTGTGGTTTTTAATCACCACCACTGGGCTTTTAATTTTTTTGCTAAATGTACTAAAGACTAAAAATTTTGAAAGGGAAAAAAAACATGTTTTTATTAATTTCTGTTATAAAATTTTGCAAATCATTTGTTCTTAAATCTAGGCCAAAATTTATTCTGCTACATTTCTTTGAAAATAACCCAAATCGGTATGTATTTAGTCTGTAGGAGAGTTGGTCCACAAACTAGGATATATATCGAAAATCGCTCAATCCTGATGTACTGATGGCCTATCATTTCTTGAGGCCCAAAAATGTCAGCACAGTACAAATATTCCCTAAATGACCCTTTGTTTTTGCAAACAAATCTTTTTGAAAAATGAATTAAACTTTTTTTTTTTAGCATACGGTCACCAGTGCGGTACAGTGTTATATAAGTGGTATGACGGTGATCAATTTTTTTTTTTACATGATTGCTTATAACAATGAATTTCATTGCTATAAGCAAACAATTTTACTTGATGAAATTGATTCAGTTTGCTTTTTTGTGATTGGGCCATCTGTACCATGTGATAACTGTGACCAATCACAGCTGGCATCACAATTGTACACAATGGCATGAAAGGAAGCCACCCATTGTTTACAATTGTCATGTGATCGGTGCTGATTCGTCAGTGTTCACATGGTACCCGTAGCTCGCAAGTATACTGATCAGTCATCAACCTGTATCCGATAGACACAGGCGGTGATGGATCGTCAAAGTCCTGCCTAGCCATAATTTTGCTATAGGCTGGGCGGTAACTGGTTGAAATCTATGGGGCTGTACTGTGTGGCCAGGCTCTCCATGGATGTAAACAGAGGTCATGGCTATTGGATCTAGATATAAATGTACATCTGTGAAGAAGGGTGGGATAGTCCAGGCCATGGCAAAGAAGTTAAAAGGATCCGTGCACTTATTTCTTCAGCTCTCTCAGACTTTGGCGTCTGAGCCTGTGGAACGTAAATTCCAGTATATTTCCCCCTACACCAAAAAGCCCAGGTGCCATCAAGAAGCTGCCCATAGACCTAAATGGCTGTGCGCAGCTGTACTTGGGTATACACTGGTGATTCTGTTTTTTGCATATAACCTTGAGTGCATCTGCACACAGCTATTCAGGTCTGTTGATGGCTGTGTGCAGCCCTGACTTTTCCAGGCAGGGGATATATTCCTGAATTTTTCTCTAGTTGAAGGACAGTTTCTCTTCATAACGGATGGGTTTGATGTTGCCACCTTTAGGAGTAGGACAGTAGGTGCATCTACAACCACAATTACAAAAAATGTGGAATGTTGTGTAAAATCTACATGAAAACAAAGCGATGGTGTCTGAAATTGTCAGCAGCAAAAGTTGGGACAGGAGATCAAAAAGCTGTCTGAGTACAACCCTGATTCCAAAAAAGTTGACCGGTCCGTTAATGCGGTGTAGCATACCATCTTTTAACTGTAAATGTCTGGAAACTGAGGAGACCATTTGGTGTTTATGGGGGAGGAATGTTCCATTCTTGCAACTCACCTGCCACTTTTAGGTACACCTTGCCAGTACCGGGTTGGACCCCCTTTTGCCTTCAGGACTGCCTTAATTCTTCATTGCATAGGTTCTTTTAACGAGGTGTTGTAAACATTCCTCAGATTTTGGTCCATATTGACATGATGGCATCATGCAGTTGCTACAGATTTGTCAGCTGAACATCCATGATGCAAATCTCTCGTTCCAACATATCCCACAAGTGCTCTATTGGATTGAGATCTGGTAACTGGAAGCCGTTGCAGTACACTGAACTCATTGTCATGTTCAGGAAACCAGTGGTGAGATTTGAGCTTTGTGACATGGTGCATTATCCTGCTGGAAGTTGGCATCAGAAGATGGGTACACTAATCCTAAAGGGATGGACATGGTCAGCAACAATACTCGGGTAGGCTGTGGTGTTTTATTATGTTCAATTGGTACTAAGGGGCCCAAATCATTCAAGGAAATATCCCCCACATTACACTACCTCCACCAGCCTGAACCATTGAAACAAGGCAGAATGGATCCATGCTTTGAAGTCCAGCCTGAGCTTTTTAGGCTGGGCTTCTCAGGGTCACAGGAGTGCAAGTAGTTTTGGACTCCTGTGACCCATTTCCAAGTCCGCTCCCCGCTGACGTCACTGAAATAAGTCGAGGCAGCGCGCCTTAGGAAGTCTGGATCTGCCAGATGCCTCGCTGCCCCTCCACAGTTAAGTGCCCCAATGAGGGGAGGAACAGAGCAGGAGAGATGTTGGCAGTCAGCAGCTCTCTGCTCGGAGGAGTGAGAACCGAGCCATTGGTGTTTGGTGGCTCGGTTCTCAGTGCAGAGACACGGGGGGACAGATGCAGCATTGGTCTAATGCTGCATCTACCTAGGTAAGTATGAAACTTCAGAAAACTTCTAAATGTTTACGCCACATTCTGACCTTGTCATCTGAATGTCGTAGCTGAAATCAAGACAACAGATCAGACAACATTTTTTCCATCTTCTATTGCCTGTTTTTGGTATGCCTGTGTGAATTGTAGCCCCAGTTTCCTGTTGGCTGACAGGAGTGGCACGAGGTGTGGTCTTCTGCTGCTGTAGGCCAACTGCTTCAAGGTTCGATGTGTTGTGCCTTCAGAGATGCTGTTCTGCATACCTTAGTTGTAATGAGTGGTTATTTGAGTTGCTGTTGCCTTTCTATCATCTTGAACCAGTCTGCCCATTCACCTCTGACATCAACCAGGCATTTTTGTCCACACAACTGCCCCCCACTGGATATTTTCTTTTTCAGACCATTCTCTGTAAACACTAGAGATGGTTATGTGAAAATCCCAGGAGTTCAGCAGTTTTTGAAATGCTCAGACCAGCCTGTCTGGCACTAACAACTATGCTACATTCAAAGTCCCTTAAACCCCCTTTCTGATGCTCTGTTTGAACTTCAAGTTTTCTTCACCACGTTTTAGATTCCTAAATGCATTTACCAAGCATTTAAACAGGTGTACCTAATAAAGTGGCCGGTAAGTATCTTTTTCAGCATTTGTTTTCAGATGTGCAAGCTGGCCATTCCATACGCACTAATTTTCCCCCATATCAACAGATGCAGACTTTTGAACAGTGTGCCAACAAGTGTGTCCCACTCTTTAGTCTAGAGGATGTGACTCCCATTTGTGGAAAAAATAAAACATTTCAATTCACCTGACTACAGGACAGTTTTCTACTTTTCAACTGACCAAAATGGCTTTGGCCCAGAGAATATGGTGGTGTTTCTGGATCACGTTCAGATATGGCTTCTTTGCATGCTGAAGCTTTAACTTGCATTTTTGTATGGCATGGTGATTTGTGTTCAGACAGTGATTTTTAGAAGTATTCATGAGCCCATGCAGGGATGATTTTTATTTATAGAATCATGCCTTTTTTCAAATTAAGTGACGTCTGGGGGCCCCAAGATCGTGGGCATCCAATATTGGGTTTTGCACTTGTCCTTTGCGCACAAATTTCTCCGTATTCTTAATCTGTGGATTTTATGTACTATAGATGATCTGTTTAAAGTCTTTGCAATTTTTATGTTTAACATTCTGAAATGGTTCAACACGGCCAGCACATGGATCGCGGAAGTAAACAGGAGGACGCCCAGGGACGGCCTCCCGGCAGTTAGCATCCGCACTGCAGCTGTCTTTCGGCTATAGCGTGGGCGCGAAGTGGTTAAATATGAGATCTGGGGTCAAAGACCTTGGATCTCATATGTACACTAAAATGCAATAGTCATTTAAAAAATGACATTGAAAAAAAGTCTTAAGACGTATGGGCGGAAGTGATGTTTTGACGTAGCTTCCGCCCAGCAGTGTCATGGAGACGAGTGGGCGCCATCTTAGCCTCACTAGTCTCCAGGGACAGCAGGGAGACGGACGCGATCGCCTCCGCTACCAACGGCTCCGGTAAGCGGCAGAGGGCACCGGATCCGGGGGGGGGGGGTCCCCTCTCCTGCCACCGATAAGTGATCTCGCGGTGAATCCCCCGCAGAGACCACTTTTATCTGAAAGCCAACCGTCGCACGAAAACGGATACCGGGGTTATGGCAGCTAGCTGCTGCCATAACGATATCCGCTGCCAAACTTTGGACTTGCATCGGCAAGTGGTTAACCACTTGCCGATGTCATACTGCAGCAGGTCGGGACGATCCGATGAGCTGTCGTAGCTATGCCGGCTCCTTTAGGCGGGATAGCAGGCCGGGGGTGTACTCGCTGCGCTCGGGGGGTGCCGTTGCTCGTGACCGGCTGTTGCGATGACCACTGGGCACGAGAGGCATAACGTGTGTGTGTGTAAACCCACATATCCCTGTTCTGCTCTGAGAGGAGATGCAGATCGTGAGTTTCTAATAGCTAGGAACCACGATCTGTCATCTCTCCTATAGTCTGTCGCCTCCCTTTACAGTTAGAACAAAGTCAGGGAACACAGTTAACTATTTGATCGCCCCCTAGTGTTAACCCCTTCCCTGCCAGTGACATTTACACACTAATCGGTGCATTTCTATAGCGCTTATCGCTGTATAATTGTCAATCGTCCCAAAAATATGTCAAGTGTCTGCAATAATGTCAGTCACAATAAAAATCAGATCGCCGCCCCTTTAAAAAAATAATAATAATGCCATTAAATCTATCCCGTACGTTTTAACTTTTGCGCAAACCAATCAATATACGCTTATGTTGCTATATTGGCAAAATATGTAGAAGAATACATATTGGCCTAAATTGAGAACTTTTTTTTTTTTAATGGGGATATTATAGAAAAAAGTACAATTTCTTTTTCTTTTTTTCTTTCAAAATTGTCACTTTTTTGTTAATAGCTCAAACGCAGAGGTGATCAAATATCACCAAAAGATGGCTCTATTTGTGGGGAAAGGACATAAATTTTGTTTGGGTACAGTGTTGCACGACCGCGCAATTGTCAGTTAAAGCAACACAGTGCTGTATCACATAGTGCCGGGACTGAAGTGGTTAATGAATTCCAGAGAAAAGGTTTTCATAATTACAAAACCTATTTTTCCTGGGCTCAGTAAAGACAGAAGGCCCCAATGGAAAGTTCAGGATTTCCTGAAAGACCCCCCCTCAGCCCCCTAAATTCACTAAGCTGAGTCACTATCTGACAGCAGTCTGTCCCTGGAGAGACTTTTTTATTTTTGAGGTGCTGCAATCCTGTCAATGACCTCAGATTTATTAGGGGTTGAACCCCAGTCTTATGTGTATTCTATCCTGCGTCTGGAAATCTACTTTCTGTTCCAGGCTTTGACTTTTTAAGGGCTCCTACAGCTGCAAAGACCTTCACACTAAATCTGCTATTTTGAGACCTTTTTTCTGCCAGTGGTTCTCAACCTCAGTCTTTACCTCCAACAGGCCATGTTTTCAAGTTTTCCTTTATCTTGCACAGGTGCTTTTAGATCAGTCAATGGCTTGGTATTTTGGACAGCTATTTTAGCCAAGAGAAATTCCCAAAACATGGCCTGTTGGGTGTACTGGAGGACTGAGGTTGAGAACCACTGCTGTATGCTGACTGGGCCCCATCAGAGTGAAACAAATCTCTGAAAGTGGATAAAGTTCAAACAGTGGTCTGTTCCCATTGTAGATGCACCAGTGACCCACCTTAACAGGAACACCACTTGCTGAGGGTGTGCTTGCCTTTCAGGATGCTTCTTGTCCCCTGTCATATAAGTAAGTCTCAGACTATACTCAATACCCTCCTGAAGATGACATTGTCACACTGGGCAGATTCCTTAACCTAGGTCAACCTTTCAAGCCACAGCTTGCCTTTTGATCTTTCAGTTGAAAGGATCAGGTATTCTTAGTCCTCAACAGGAGGTCTCAGAGTTGGTCTTTTTATCTCCATAATCCGCCCTGGGAGCATGTGAGAATCCTCTTCTCTCAAGCGACAAATCCTTATTCACCACCTCCTGTTATATAAACACACTGCTGTGTATGCTTGTTTCACTGTTTTTTTTTTTTAAGATGGAGCAGATGGTTTGATAACCAGACCACAACAATCCAGAGTTGTCTGATATTAAAACATGTTGTGCAACCCCTTAACAGGCTCTGGCCTTGATCTTGTGAAATGGTGAAGCTTTATGCATCCTTGTAATAGGCACCCAACTGAAGGGATTGGGTGGCCATATCTATTCAAAAGGTTGCTCTGCACACCCTTGTAGAGGTTGAACCTGTGACCTCTCTAGTCCTGAGGTCACTTGACACCCTACTGGGTTTTTGTGTTGTGGCTAGGCAACCTCCATTGTGGATATGTGCCTCTAACCCATGGTGTATGCATGTTGACTGTGCCCTATACTGTAATCCAAGATATGGATTTTACGGGTAAGCCAAAATTCCTTTATTCATAACTATTTGGGTTATGCTGCCACCTTTAGGTGAATGGGCACGACCAAGAAAAGGCAGGAATCTCCCCAACCATAACCCCTTGCAATTCACATAAGCATCATCCTTTCATGGGCTTTCATTCTTACATTGCCTGACCTTTGCTAAAACTTGTAATGGGGCAGAGGTGGGCTTCATCTGGATTGGACTATGGCAAAGAGGGACTGTACCTTATCTCCACGGGTAAGAGTGGGGGCAGCCTTTTTTGCTGTTTAGAGGTGGATCCTGGGTAAAACTTATCTGATTAACTTGCTGGAAGGGGGCTCTACAGGTCTGGGCAGGGATCCTTGCCGTAGGGAAGTAGGCCCTAAGGGGGTACTCATGCCGTGACAGGTTAAGGTCAGGCCTTCTGTGAGTGTTTCTGATTGGTCAGCTTCCTCCCACGATTCATGTGCTTTTGGATGTTTTTCTGGGCAGTTCCACTTAATGCACCATAAAGCAGTTGTGAGTTGCAAAACAGGTGGTCCAGCATGTGCATTGCAGTTTCTGAGCATACCCAACATGGAATACTGTCACACCACTGGCCAACAATTCCAACTCTCAACTATCCCAGATGTCACGATCTACTGTTCTGTTTTGTTTTTTTTTATGGTTTTTTTTTTTTTTTTTTTTTTTTTTTTTTTTTGTGTGTGGGCCTGTTTTTCGTAGCTGTTGCCCTCAGTTGGCCTGCTCTTGAATGTCCCAATAGTCTCTCAATTCCTGTCCCTCAGTGTGCGAGAAAGGAAATGGGATTTTTTACCTGCCATAAAAATCTATTTGTTTAGGGACACAAGGCCTACCCATTTGTGTTAATGATCATGCTTGAGATCCCACCCCCATATCTGCTCTTGGTTGTGTTTTTACCATAAAACTGAAGTGTCAAGGCCTCCTGTACATGGCGGTATAACCTGACAATGTCTGAATTCATGTGTCCCTCAGTTGACTCAATGAAAATTTCAAGAGATTTTGTTGACAGGAATTTAATTTTATGGGAAGTAAAAAATAAAACCTTATTTGATGGCCTAACTTTTACCTGTTATCGCATTCAAATGCCTGCCTTCTGCGGAGCCCTTTCAAAATTTTTCTTAACGTTCATGCATTTGTTTTCATAATGAAAATTTATTCGCCCATTTCATCTTTTTTTTTTTTCCATACAGAGCCATGTCCCAGGACATGCTGGCCATAAGGGAAATGAAATGGCTGACTGGCTGGCAAAGAATGGAGCAGGACAGTAAAGTATTACGACATGTATTGTAGTTCTGGGATTTCAAGAGTTATTACAAAATAAAATCCCCTGTTATATGTTCTAGCAATATAGTTCCATTTTGTTATTTTTTGGTTGTGAAAAATGTGCCCTTTACATTTCATATGTACTAAAAAAAGTTTATAATGGGAGTTTATATGCTTTAATTTGCTTATTGTATTTGAATGTGTAACTTTCAAATGTTTAGTGTTCTGCATTAAAGTTCAATATAGCAAGTTGTAAATTTGTATTTTTACTGTGGGGTTCAGGGCATCAAACTGTCTTTACTAAATAACTGTCTTTACTAAAATTTTGGTTTGGTATAGACTGACCTGCTGCATATAATTCTCTCCTCAGTAGATGAGCTTGGGCATATTTTTTTTTTTTTTTGGTACTACAATGAACTGAATTATTCCCACAGTTTTTGGGAGATCATTCCACAACTCATTGGGAGTTTGGGATGAGTTCAGAGGATGCCAAGCTCATCTGTTAATGATGTAAACAAGGCCAAGGAAAAATCCCAAGCTTACTTACCGACCAGCCCGGAGACAACCAAATCAACCTCTCTAACTGTTTAAAAACAGGGGTTTAGTCTACACAGATTTGCAAATACATGCATAAGCTACAGAGCCTCGCCAAGGCACCCTGGTATCTGTAGTTCCTATCACTAGCTTATGAGTGACTCCACAGTGGAAGCACATACATTTTGATGAGTAGGTGGAGGGCAGATGGACTGAAGGGAGCCCACCCCTTAAAGGTACAGGTGCACACTGAGCACCCAGCGAATCGCACAATGGCTGCAAAGGTGTTGGCGCGTTGCCTGACCAATAGAACATTGTTGTAACGATGTTCTATTGGTCAGGCAATGTACTGAAACCTTTGCCGCAATTGTGCGATGGTCTTTTTTGCAGTCTTGCATGCATGTCCTCCTTTTGTGGTGGTCCTATATGCCCAATTCAATGTGGCTTGGCAGAGGAATTCCTAACCAATGGAAGAACTCTCCTGCTGGACAACCAGATTTGTCTGGATCTACTGACCAGGGCAATAAGTTCTCTTCCTCCACGGGTCTTTGTTCATGACAGATGCCAGCCTTGTCTGGCTGGGAAGGGACTCGTGGTCGGGATCGGCTCAGGGTTGGTGGGTGCTGGAGGAGACTCTGCTGCCTATTAATGTCGTGGAGCCATGTGCGATCAGGCTGTGACAGTTGTGCTGGAGCCCTTTCACAGTCTCAATGGGTGGGCCTTTAGGTACCAGCTCTCTACACTGTGCACATTTAAGTTGTTGGAAACTGGCAGGTGGATTGCCTTAGGCTCGATTCACATCTATGCATGATGCTTTTGAGCGTTTCTGCAGTGCTTTTTGTGGTGCTTGCCGTGTTTTTGAACATGCGGTTTTGCAGGGTTTTTTTTATACAGTGTAAAAAAAAAAGAAAAAACAAAACGTAAAAACACGGTACTTGCGTTTTTGGATGCGGGTCTATTGAATTCTATTACATGCAAAACGCTGCATTTTGCATGAAAAAAAGTCCCCGACTCTCTTTCCAAAAACGCAGAGGCACAAAAATGCATTGATGTGAAGATGTTCCATAGGAACCCATGTTAAAATTCCCATGCATTTCTGCAAAATGCATCAAACGCATTAGTGTGAATGGAGCCTTAGCTGCTGGCTCAGGGAGAGTTTTCTACACCCAGAAGTCTTCCGTTTGCTCTGCCTGTGCTATGGAACTCCAGATGTTCTTCCAGTACTTTGACTCCACAAGCAGGTGCCAGGTTTGGGGTGCTGACAAGTTGTGATGCTCCCTGGACGCTGCCTCTTGGGAAGATTGCCTGTACCAATGACTTCCTCCTTTCCTGCTTGCCATTGAAAGACTAACATAAATTTTGTTTAAAATTGACCATGGATGCTAGTTGGGATGGGGGAGTCCTGTATTTACTATTCGTTCAAGGAATATGGTCCCACTGAGGAAGCGTGACCTCTAATCAATGTCCTGGTGCTTGGATGATTTGGCTGTTCCTTGTACACTCAACTCGTCTGTTGCAGGATTGTTCTGTCGGGGTACAATCTGACAACTATGAGTGGCATACATCTGTCATTAAGATGGTGCTGGAATTTATGCTGCTGTCAGAGAAGCGGAACTATGTTCTGGCTCTGCGTGTGGTGCACATTTCAGGGGTGTAAAATTTACACGTTGACTTCCTCCTCGGCCATCTGTGTTTCCTGGTGAATGGTTTCTTCACCTGGGAGGGTTTCAAACACTGTCTCAAGTGGGGGACATCCAACATAAAACACCTGGAATCCAGGTTGAACAAGCTGGACAGATTTGTGATAAAAATCAGGGATCCTTGGCCTTCAAACCAAATGTCTTCCTGACTCTGTGGGATCAGTTTAACCTGATCTGTGCATTTTCCCCCACACAAGCTCCTACCTCTCCTGCTCACGAGCATTAATTCCATTTGCACTGAATTGTCCAAGGACAGTGTGGTTCTTGGGCATTGTCAGACTTCATGGCTCCCAATGGTCCAAGAACTTTTTTTTTTTTTTTCTGTGTCCTATGATATGCATTCAGAAAAACAGGATATCTTTATTGTACTATAACCACCTTCAATAGTGGGCACTTTACCCTCTACCTGCCCAGGCCAGTTTTCAGCACTGTCACACTTTGACAATTTTGTGGTCATGCAGCACTGTATCCAAATTTAAATTTTTATTACACAAATAGAACTTTCTTTTGGTGGTATATAATCATTACTGGGTGGTTACTCTTTTTTTTGCTAACGTTTAAATTTTACTTGGTCTATCAAATTTTTTAAATAAGAAAAAAAATTTCTCCTTTGCTGATGAGGCTGCACTGATAGGTGGGATATATATGGGCATGGACAGGCACTGTTGAGGCTGCACAGATATTCAGGGCTCTGATCAGTGCCCTAATTATCTGTACTGGTCTCCCATGTGAGGAGATACGATAACTGGCGTTACCTTGTTTACATGTGATTAGACACAGCTGATCACATGGGTAAAGAGCCGTATCAGAGCAAAGGTTGAGGACTGTAGAGAACATATGCGACTGGACAGCTGCACACACCAGAACAAGGGCCAAACACAAGCCCAAATATAAGCAAAAATATGGGGGGGTTGCTGCGCTAACCAGGAAAATAGCTATAGATCTCTATGTATGGTCACTTGCTATGTGCTAAAAGCCATGTGGTATTAGAAAAGCATAAGTAAAGTCGAATGAAAAAAAATTTAATGAAAAAAATGAAATCGCATGATTTTAAAATCGCATAGGTTAGTGTTAATACTAAAAACCTACAAAAAATAGAAATTTCCTGCGAGCCACAAATGGATCAATGCCTCTAAGGGGTGACAATCATTAATTAATTAGCAGCAAACACTCAACCACGTTTCATACCGTGTAATATAAAGCATAAAAATAATTGTGCCTGCGCTGAAAAATAAATTAAAATAACGTGCAAAATCGGTAAATTAATCCACTATAAATAAGTTGTAAAACCATATATGTGTAATATAATAATTGTATATAAAAGTGCAATATATAGCCTCAAAGTGCATATAACATTGTGCAAAAAGCAATATAACCCATTGAAAGTGCACCATACATAAGTGAAAAACAACCACAAGTGCACAGGTATCCTGTGTATTGCAAGTGTCCAGCTCAATCCACGGGTTAAAACCTAAAAAAATGTGTACAAACAGTGTCCATAAAATAGAAGTTCCTCAGCGATCTTCTGAAAGGTGCTCAAATCAGAGCAAACAATACGTGCTCTCCCGTGACACCCCACATGTGCTTGCGCTCACCTCTGCTTGTGTGACCCAGTAACTAAACTGTGTCAAACACGCAATGGGGCCACTCCTGGGCTCCCTCAGGATGGAATGATATGAATACAATCCTCACAGGTGCAGTCAGAATCCACATGTATAGGAGAGAAGTAAGAACTCCATAGTGTAATAACGCAGGGATATTTTATTTATTTAAAAGAAAATCCTCCAGGAGGGTACTCACATTGAGTGGGTGCTCCAGTGCACCAAACTTTAGTAAGCATAAAAAACTGCAATTCAAATGGCGTGCGGTGTGGTGTGTAATGTCTCCACACTATGGAGTTCTTACTTCTCTCCTATACATGTGGATTCTGACTGCACCTGTGAGGATTGTATTCATATCATTCCATCCTGAGGGAGCCCAGGAGTGGCCCCATTGCGTGTTTGACACAGTTTAGTTACTGGGTCACACAAGCAGAGGTGAGCGCAAGCACATGTGGGGTGTCACGGGAGAGCACGTATTGTTTGCTCTGATTTGAGCACCTTTCAGAAGATCGCTGAGGAACTTCTATTTTATGGACACTGTTTGTACACATTTTTTTAGGTTTTAACCCGTGGATTGAGCTGGGCACTTGCAATACACAGGATACCTGTGCACTTGTGGTTGTTTTTCACTTATGTATGGTGCACTTTCAATGGGTTATATTGCTTTTTGCACAATGTTATATGCACTTTGAGGCTATATATTGCACTTTTATATACAATTATTATATTACACATATATGGTTTTACAACTTATTTATAGTGGATTAATTTACCGATTTTCACGTTATTTTAATTTATTTTTTCAGCGCAGGCACAATTATTTTTAATACTAAAAACCTAATGGGATGTGAAAAAGTGTTATAATAATCCAAGGGGGTGGTAAAGGTTACTTCATGTGAACAATAAAACATATATCTACAAACCATCCACTAAATAAAGCAAATTGATAATGCAATACAAATATATAAAAGTGCTAGTGCTCAAGTGACCTGAATACAATTATTCAGACAAATATATAACAAATCATGAAGTGAATAGATCATAAATAAATCCAGTGGGAAAATGATATGATCACCCAATCCTAGTGGTTAAATGAATATTGTATATAAAATCCGGTGTGGATGGTCAAATAGATAATATAATGACCCAATCCAAATGCTAGTATCCAAAGATGATAAATGTCATATCAGTGGATCCAGCAAATGCGTGCAAAAAAAAGTCTTATCAATGGTGCACAAAAAACAGTGCTCAGTGAATGACAGTGAGGTGATGGGATGCAAAAACACTGTGTCCTCTTCGTGCAGCATGCGCTAGTGTGGGTAATGGCCCCTTACCTAGCGGTGCTAGGTCAACCACATAATGAGTTGCTTAAACATGGGATCCTGGGTTTCAATTGCGTCACTATGTCCACGCTTGCCGGCTCTGCGAGATCCTTATGGCAGCTGGATGTGTATAGCTATAGTCCTAGCTGGGGTCCTGGGCCAGTGCGGGTCCTAGCTCCTCCTCCACATCTCAGATGTATGTAAATGAATATATAGGACAAAGGTACCCAATAGTGAAGTACATTTTAAAAGGGGTCGCTTTATTCACAAAACAGAAGTAAAAGTACTCACATTGAACAGTATCAAATCACAGTATGAACAAGCCTATTCCGTCCCTACGCGTGACGTCACCGATCACGTGAAGAAGTCACGTGATCGGTGACGGAATAGGCTTGTTCATACTGCTGTAAGCATTACGAGCTCGCTGCTTGTAGGATAAAGGCTGTGATTTGATGCTGTTCAATGTGAGTACTTTTACTTATGTTTTGTGAATAAAGCGACCCCTTTTTTTTCGGGAGGGGAGTAGAATCGTGATTCTTAACGATTAATCGTGCAGCTCTACCACTGACTTAATCAGGAGTCAGAACTTCCACCAATTTAGCATTACAATTATGATCTTAGAATAATCATCAGTAACACACTGTCACCACAGACAGGTATGTTCATAGGATTTTTACTGTACAGTAGCATGCTTGAAGGGACAGGTTCTTTTCTAGCTTGCATTAAGAGCTTAGGGATAAGGCTAACACTTTTCAAAATAAGGTTTTAATATAAAGGTCAGAATTGGTGCAAATAAAATATTTACAAAAAAAATTGTTTCAAAGAAATGAGGTAGAATTGAGGAGGAACGATACTTGCAATAAATGGTATGGGTTTAATTCTTTTTTTTTTTTCATGTCTATTTTACCTAGGAGTAGTAAGTTTCAGTTGTTGCCCATATGATCTCAAATAGGGGTGTCTGGACTTGAAACCCTATGAAATCATCTGAGGAAATATATATATTATGGTTGTGCTATTATTTTTGAAGTTGTACAACACGCTGATTACATCTTGTTACACTTTATGTGGTGAGCTCTTTACTGGACAACATGGCTGGGATGAGCTGCACAATGACAAAATGGCTGCTAGCCACACAGCTATGCATTATTAGCATTATATGAGGTCTCTTAGCGGGAGTTTTGCTGGGCTCCAGGTCAGGGGGGGGGCAGCGGTGTAAGTTCACCTTACAAATTTTTTCCTGTAAAGGTGAGCTTACCCTTTAAAGGACACATGCCTGTGTAGTCATAGACCATGGGTTATATGCTGCTACTTTCAAGTAATTGGACAATTACTTTTGATGATTGGCAAAAGCTAAGCTGAGAAATCTCCCTGCCCAGTGCACCCTAATATAATCACACTCACTCTGTGGAACTCTACTTTTTGCTCTCAGCTGGAGCAGTTTCTACACCAGTTCTTTCTTTATTTTTTTGTCACTGCTTCAACTGACTCATCCATTAAGATTCAACTGTTTTATGGCCTTCGGCATAACTACCAGTTTCCAAATCTGTTGCACCTGATGTATATCTTGGAAACTGTATTCGAACCCCACATTAGACTGGTTGGCCTGTAACGTTTGTTCGGGTACTGGATCCTGGGTTTGACCAGTGGTGCAACAAGTATAGTTTTCTACAGGGTGCGATACAGATCCAGGACCATGATCTCTTCCTATGGCACTCAGATCCTGAAGACTCCAGGGGTATCCCCACCGTGCAAGTTGAACTTTGATCCCTTTTGGGAACATGCAGTGTGGATAAGGTAACACAGTATTTCCCAGTAATTGTGATAATGTTTTGTTTTACATTTGGGTTTGGGATGTGATTTAATTTAGGGTGATATCTGCCTTTTGTAAATGGCTACATTTGTTTTGTTTTTTGTTTTTTCCCCACACGCAACCGTGATACGTAGAAGACGTTTGCAACTACATCCTTTGCCTGGAAATTGACTGACTGTTCCCCTGTAATGGAAAAAAAGGGAGCTTTGTTAATATGGAATCTTTGTCTAATTTTAAGCTTCCTCTCAGGTGACAAAGTGGCCTATCTGATGAAGGCAGATTTTACACACTCTATTTGTTTGGGAAACGCTCTGCCCTTTTGGGACTTTTTGCTTTCCAGGGCTCAAAAGCACTTATTTCTCTTCAGGAGTATGACCCTGATTCTCCTTACCTCTTTGTGGAGGGTGAAGTAGATGCAGAAAAGAATCCTGAAGGATTTCCACCCTCTGCATTTTATGGGACAAAGACTAAGGTGTTGCACCATATGCTTGCTACAGTAAGCTCACTCATGGGTATTAAACAGCCAGCAAAATCTAAAGAATTTTTCTTTGCACACACAAGTGAATGGTATGAGGATTGGTGAAAGCCTGACAATGTATTCATTTCTCAAGTCCTTTCCAAGTTGTATCCTATGGTCTCTAGTATGTGGCCCCTGGCCCAGATGTGGCCTTTTGCCTGCCTTTTTCCTGGCCCTTGGGGCACTATTACTCCCACTGGTACCAATGATGGGTTATTAACCCTCCTACTGACCACAGGCACTATGTATTAGTTTTTACTCCCATTAACCAACAAGGCTGAGGCATTGTTTACTCTCACTTCTGCTAGGACACTTTATATTTCCACTGCCAATTCCACCCGAAAAAAAAAAATTTTGACACTGCTTTCAATTCAGCTCATAATTTTGTGGTAAAAAGCTTGGTCTGTTAAACCAGCCTGTAAAAGGCTTTTTAAATTTTTTTATATATACATACGAACGGTAAATGGCTGGTTGCGGAATCCCTTGATAAATTTAGTAATGAAATTACCAGGAGAAAAGTAATTCTAGCCCAGAATAAAACCGCCTACAGCTACTACCTCTTCTTAGTAAAAAGGGTCCTTTCACTTCTCCCAGGTATCCATCCCTAATTTGAAGGTAAATCTATACAATTGTTGCAAGCCTTGAACTCCCAAACCCTTCAAGCCTACCCAGATGCCCTCTTTACAATGAAGGGGTGCCCTTACTCCCCAGTGTTGGCCTTTGTGTCGGTTTCACTCAGGCGTCCTGAACCTCTAATTCTGATCTAATTTCCAGGGGCTACGAAATATACAGTGATTTCTGTCCCTGCTCCCTCCTCGATTCTTATCCTTCAATCTGCTAGCTTCCCCTCAAAGACAAGCAGACTTGTAGGCTGCCCTGAATCAACTTGGTTCCTGCAGAAGAAATATTCAAAATGTTTCAGTTAAACCTGATAATTATGGATAGCTGGGGGAGGAGGCAATAAGTTCCTCCTTTTGCTCAGTGAGTTTACTAGTACCACATCCTCTAATATATAAAAGGTTAAAATCATCTCATCAGGGAAAAGACCAACATAAGAAAGCAAAGGACTAAGACCAATCTATAAAGAGATCCCATATGGAAGTGAAGAACAGCGACCGATATATACACTCACTGGCCACTTTATTAGGTACACCTGCTCAATTGCTTGATAACACAAATTGATGATCTGCCAATCACATGGCAACATCGCAATGCATTTAGGCATCTAGATGTGGTGAAGACGACTTGCTAAAAAGTTCAAATTGAGCATTAAAATGGGGAAGAAAGGGGATTTTAGTGCTTTTGAACGTGGCATGATTGTTGGAGCCAGACGGGCTGTTCAGCAGTTTTTTAAATACTCAAATGTACTGGGATTTTCACACACAACCATCTACAGTTTTAACCAAAATAAAGGCATTGCGGCACTACTCCTAAACCAATAAAGTATTAGTGCAAAATGCCCTATACAAAATGTTTACATAAGGTGGGCAAAAAAAAATCTAAATTTTGTATCTGCACAAGTACAATATGTAAAAAACACTAAACCTGCCCAGTGAGACCAAACAAATATTTAAAAAAAGTTATAATTATCCTCCTAGGGGTTAAATACACTGAAGCCAGTGTATGTGATATGTGCAGTAATGTTGTCACTCTAGGGTTTCTCCAACAAGCATTAACCACCTCAATACAGGGCACTTGCACCCCCTTCCTGCCCAGACCAATTTTCAGCTTTCAGCGCTCTCACACTTTGAATGACAATTACTCAGTCATGCAACACCGTACCCATATAAAATTTTAGTCCTTTTTTCACACAAATAGAGCTTTCTTTTGGTGGTATTTAATCACTAGTGGGTTTTTTATTTTTTGTGCTATAAATAAAAAAATACCGTAAATTTTGTGAAAAAAAAGCCCCTTTCTTTGTTTCTGTCATAAATTTTGGTAATTTTTCTTCATAAATTTTGTCCAAATTAGTGTATATTATTTGGTCTTTGTGAAAGTTAGAGTCTACAAACTATGGTGCCAATCACTGACAATTGATCACACAATACCCAAGGTATTAAGTAGCATGGTGAGTTTTTTTACGTTGTGATTTTTTCCCACAATTCTTTGCAAAATGAAGATTATTTATTTTTACAAAATTGTCATATTATCAGGTTATTTCTCACACGTATCATATTCATACAACAAATTAAACCCTAAATTACATTCTGCTACTCTTCCCGAGTATGGCAATACCACATGTGTGAGACTTTTACACAGCCTGGCCACATACAGAGGCCCAACATTGAAGTAGTACCTTCAGGCGTTTTAGGAGCATAAATTGCACATCTCATTTCATTCCTACCTATCACACTTGAGGCATGGGCTGCAAATAGGTACTCGGGTACTCTGAGGGGCTGCAGAGAGGTACTCTGGGCTGGAGATAGGTACTTGGGTAACTTGATGAGCTGCAGACAGGTACTTGGGTACTCTGATGGGCTGGTGACAGGTACTCTTACTCTGTTGGGCTGGTGACAAGTACTCGGGTACACTGATGGCCTGGTGACAGGTATTCGAGGAACTTTGATGGGCTGGTGACAGGTACTCGGTTACTCTGTTGGCCTGGTGACTGGTATTCGGGTACTCTGAAGGGCGGTGACAGGTACTCGGTACTCATATGAACTGTGATGGGTACTCAGGTGGACTGTGACAGGTACTCGGTACTCATATGAACTGTGATGGGTACTCAGGTGGACTGTGACAGGTACTCGTTATTGCTCTATGTTTACAGTTAGTGAACGGCTGTGAAAGGATCACAGCCGATCACATGGTAAACAGCCGAACAGATCACAGCCGATCACGTGGTAAACAGCCGCCGGCCAATGGCTGTTTACCAGCGTCGGTGATGAGCAGTGTTCCTGGGAACATGCTGCCACTGATGTGCGCGCGATTGCGCCGTGCAAAGTGGGGCGGTACCATCTGTGATTGGCCGTGACTTCATCACGCCCGATCACGTAGTAAACAGCCATGCCCAATGGCTGTTCACCCCCCTCGGTGGCGAGCGGTGTCTCCGTGACACGCTGCCACCAAAGGTACAGGGCTGTGCACACATGATGGCGCATGCCCTGTTTAAATGGACGGACGTCATATGATGCCCGCCCAGAACAAGAGTCGCACCGCCATATGAGAGCGGGGCCATAACGTCACTTCCTCTTGTACAGAGCTGGAGAACTAGTCTATATTTTGATGAACTTTTCTTATTCAGTTGGAAGGCCTGGGATTTTGGGGTCCGTTCAGTCAATTGCTTTGCTGTTCCTCATTTTTTTTTATGATATGACATGCTCTGTCAACCTTTATAGTGGGTAATATGCATTAACCACTTGCTGACCCCGCCTTTTTCTGACATTTTTGGCTTACAAGTTAAAATCCAGTGTTTTTTGCTAGAAAATTACTTAGAACCCCTAAACATATTTTAATATATATTATATATATCAAATTATATAATATTTTTAGCAGAAACCCTAGAGAATAAAATGACGGTTGTTGCAATATTTTATGTCGCACTATTTGCGCAGCAGTCTTTTAAACACAATTTTTGGGAAAAAATACACTTTAACCACTTCAATACCAGGCACTTAGACACCTTCCCGCCCAGGCCAGCTTTCAGCGCTGTCGCAATTTGAATGACAATTGTGCGGTCATGCTACACTGTACCCAAACAAATTTTTAATCATTTTGTTCCCACAAATAAAGCTTTATTTTGGTGGTATTTGATCACCTCTGTGGTTTTTATTTTTTGTGCAACAAATAAAAAAAGACCAAACATTTTTTGAAAAAAACAAGTTTTTCTTTGTTTCCTAAATTTTTTTTGTAAATAAGTACGTTTTCTTCTTCAAGGACGGGCACTGATACGGCGGCACTGACGGGCACTGATACGGCGGCACTGATGGGCACTCGTAGGTGGCATTGATTGGTACTTATGGGTGGCACTGATGGGTACTTGTAGGTGGCACTGATGACACTGTTGGCACTGATAAAACTGGTGGCATTGCTGGGCAGAACTGAAACATAATGGTGCCAATCAGTGCCCATTTATGGGCACAGATTGGGCACATGTGGATGGGCATGGGGTACATACCAGGCCATCCACATGTTGCCCCTTCCCTGGTGGTTCTAGTGGCGATCCCTGGTGGTCCAGTGTGGTGATCTGAGGGGGGCTGCGCTGATAAACAATCAGTGCAGACCCCCCCTGTCAGGAGAGCCGCCGGTCGGCTCTCCTCTACTCGAGTCTGTAAGACGCGAGCGAGGAAAAGCCGATCAACGGCTCTTCCTATTGACATCGTGATCAGCCGTGATTGGACACGGCTGATCACGTGGTAAAGAGCCTCCACCGGAGGCTCTTTACCAAGATCGGTGTAGCGGTGTGTCAGGCTGACACACTGCTCCACCAATCGCCGCAATGCGTGCCCCTGCAGGCGCGCGGCGGGATGTTATCCTGCTGGATGTCATATGACACTCAGTCAGGATAACGGAACCACCGCCCGGCCGTCATCTGCTATGGGCCGGGCGGGAAGTGGTTAATGAATGTTAAAACAAAACATAATAGTTGCCCCAATTTTTTTTTGTATAATGTGAAAAATGATGTTACGCCGAGTAAATAGACACCTCACCTATTATGCTTTAAAAGAGTAGGTCTAGTGGTAGAATGATTGCTCTCACTCTAACGACAATACCTCACATGTGTGGTTTGAACACTGTTTACCTATGCGGGCGTGACTTACATATGCTTCTGCGTGCGAGCATGAGGGATGGGGCACTCTACAATATTCTTTTTATTTTACTTATTATTACGCTGTTCCTTTTTAAAAAAAAATGTATATATATTTTTTGATCACTTTTATTCCTATTACAAGGAATGTAAACATTCCTTGTAATAGAAGTAAGCATGACAGGTCCTCTTTTTTAAGAGATCTGGGGTCAAAGAGACTCCAGATCTCTCATTTACCTTTTAAAAGCAAAATAAAAATTGACATTTTGACTTTTGGGGGGGGGGGGGGGAATCCTTTGTTTACATCCAAGACCCGGAAGCGACGTCAGAGGTCGCTCCAGTCCTCCAAGGGCATAGAGCCAAATGGAGGCCATCTTGTCCTCACTCGACTTCCTGCCCAGCAAACGGCTGCATTGGATTGTTTCCGGGCTTAACGGACGGCTCTGGTAAGCGCAAACGATCGGGGCGTGGGCACTTTTCTTGCCGCCTCTAAATGCAATCTCACGGCTGGGATCACTTTTATCGGAAAGCCAGTCGTCTAACAAAAAAAAAAAAAAAAAGATACCTGGGTTATGGCATCTAGCTGCAGCCATAACCCCAGTATTTAACATCAAAAACATGATGTGCATTTACAGTTAGGTGGTCAGCAAGTGGTTAAATAGGTAATTCACATATACGCCACCTGTATGTCTGAATTAAGTTTATATGGTAGGTGATCTTTGTCTTCATATTTATAGTAAAAAGCTTTGTCCTTGAAGAAGTAGGTCTTGCGTTGAAGAAACCACCTTGACGACCCCCCATTTATTTTTGGGGTTACAATACATCATATTTGTCCAGCGTGGTACCGACTATGCAGATTGCTTCAGGTTGTTGCATATAGAATTTATCACTTTTTGGGAATTTAACCTTTTTAAGATTGTATTATTAACCACTTCAATACAGGGCATTTATACACCCTTCCTGCCCAGACCAATTTTTAGCTTTCAGCGCTCTCACACTTTGAATGCCAATTACTCAGTCAAGCAACACTGTACCCAAACAAAATTTGTATCATTTTTTTCATACAAAATAGAACTTTCTTTTGCTGGTATTTAATTACCACTGTTTTTTTTTTGTGACAGTGAAAAAAGAGCAAACATTTTGAAAAAAAAAACTTTTTTTTAGTTTCTATGATAAAATTTTGCAAATAAGTCATTTCTGTTCAAAAATTTGGGCCAAAATTTATACCGCTACATCTCTTTGGTAAAAATAACACAAATTAGTGGATATTTGGTATCTGTGAAAGTTATAGAGTCCACAAGCTATGGTGCAAATCATTGAAAATTGATCACATCTGATGCACTGACGGCCTCATTCCTTGAGGTCCTGAAATGTCAGGAAAGTACAAATACCCCCCAAATGACCCCTTTTTGAAAAGTAGACAGTCAAAGGTATGTAAGAGGCATGGTGAGTTTTTTGAAGTTTTTTTTCTTGGGAAAATGAAGAATTTTGTTTTTCTTCATAAAATTGTCATAAAAACAAGTTATTTCTCACACACAGCATATGCATACTTCCAATTACACCCCGAAATAGATTCTGCTACTCCTCTCGAGTATGGCGATACCACATGTGTGTGACTTTTACACAGCCTAGCTACACAGAGGTCCAACATGCAGGGAGCACCATCAGGGGTTTTAGGAGCATAAATTACACCTCTAATTTCCTAATGACCTATTACATTTGTGAAGGCCCTGGACCGCCAGGACAATGGAATTGCCCACAAAATGACCCCATTTTGGAAAGCAAACACCCCAACATCTATTCTGTGAGGCATAATGAGTCTTTTGAACGGTTCATTTTTTTTCCACAAGTCTTCGGAAAACGTGAAAAGAAAATTAAACATTTTTTTTTTTTTTTTTTTTTTTTTTTTTTTTTTTTATACACAAAGTGGTCAGTTTATAAGATATTTCTAACTCAAAGCATGTATATAGCAAAAATGACACCCCAAAACACATTCTGCTACTCCTGAGTATGGCGATTCCCACATGTGTGAGACTTTTACACAGCCTGGCCACATACAGAGGCCCAACATGCAGGGAGCACCATCAGGCATTCTAGGAGCATAAATTACACCTCTAATTTCCTAAAGACCTATTACACTTTTGAGGGCCCTGGAGCACCAGGACAATGGAATTACCCACAAAACAAACACCCCAATGTATATTCTATGAAGCATTATGAGTCTTTTGAATGGTTCATTTTTTTACACAAGTCTTCAGAAAACGTCAAAAGACACTTGTCAATTTATAAGATATTTCTAACACATAGCATGTATATAGCAAAAATTACACCCCAAAACACATTCTGCTACTCCTCGTGAGTATGGCGTTACCACGTGTGAGACTTATACAAAGGACCAACATTGAATTAGTACCTTCAGGCGTTCTAGGAGCATAAATTACACAACTCATTTCATTCCTACCTTTCACACTTTTGAGGGGCCTTGAGCACCAGGACAGTGGAATTACCCACAAAATGCGAGAAGCCGAGGACGTCATATGATGCCCCGCCTAGGATGGGAGATCTCATCTGCAGACATCATATGACTGGCCCGGTATTGAAGTGGTTAAAGATGACTTTTAATATAATTATGGTGTGGTACCATTAAAGTTCTATTTATTTTTGTTTAGGGAATTTTTTTTTTTGCTCAAACCTATTCATGGTCCCAAATCCGAATGGAGGTATTTACCCTATTTTGGACTTGACATCCTTGAACAAATATCTGCATGCCCTCAAATTTCACATAGAGTCCACAAAATCTGTCATTGATTCTCTCAGATCAGGAGAATTTCTGGTATCAGTGGACATCCAAGATGCCCAACTTCTTATTCCCAATTTTTCCCATACACCATCTTTCTATACTTTGCTGTGGGAGACCAACACTCAGTTTATCCTCCTCCTTTTTGGACTTTTTTTCTGTACCAAGAGTCTTCAAAAGGTGCTTATTCCCCTCTTGGCACTGCTAAGATCTCAAGGGATTCATATCATGGAATACCTAGACAACCTGCTGCTGAAAGACTTCTCAGCCACAGTTTTGTCTTTCAATATATTTAAAGGGCGATTCAGTTTCCTCAAACTTCAGCCACGGGTTGCAAGAAAGGAAATTCGCATAATTCCCCCACCAACACTTGACAGTGCTAGTCCTCCTGCCAAGCTAATGTCTGCTCCCGCTAGAGCAGCTGGGGAAAGCCATCCCTACTACAAGAAGACAGTGATTACGATAATCGTAAGAGAATAAGGTAGGCTGGTTGTACCCAAGTTGATTGATTTAATCAACTTGGTTCATTCAGCCTGCCCATTAATGGTTCAAGTTTCGGCCAGTTCCTGCTGATCCTGCAGAGATTCGAGAACCGTGTATGGGCTGGCCTTCTTTCTGTCGGGTGTGGTTGGGTATTCTGCCCTTCCAGCTAAGGTCGTTACCACAATCATGCAGGACTTTAAACTCAAATTAATCAGCAGACAAACACACTCCCACAGCTTCTCTAGCAGATTCTGTTTCTGACTTATTTTCCTTCTCATTCATTGGGGGGTACAGGATACAGAGACAACTGTGTTATTGTGTCGCCTTTTGAAGGATATAAACACTGGCAAAAAAAACGTGATCAGCCTGATATAACCCCCTGGGCTGCCATTAGAAATCATGGGACCCTGTACAGTCTACCTGGCAGGCCAAATCCCCCCTGCTCTGTGTAACTGTCAGTGCTAGCGTATGCAATGTGTTGAGTTTTGTTGCTGAGTAGTACACATAGTCAGTGTGATGAACAGTATGCAGTGCAGGTAGCAATAAGAAATAGCAGTGCAGAGCTATGGAGTTGGGTGGTATGTAACAAAAGGAAAGTGCAGAGCAAAGAGTATGCAGTAGTAAAGAATTTCAGGGCCACGCACAGTACCTAATGGCAGTTCAGAGCACCCAGTGAGCCTGCTCCAGTATATATACTATAGTTTGTAGATGCTATAACTTTCACGCAAACCAATCAATATACATTTATTGGGTGTTTTTTTTTACCAAAGACCTGTAGCAGAATACATTTTTGCCAAAATGTAGGAAATTTTATTTATTTTTTTATTAGATATGTTTTGTAGCAGAAAGTAGAATTTTTTATTTCTCTGTCCTTTTTTAGTTTATATCAGAAAAAACCCAGAGGTCATTATTACTACCAAAAGAAAGCTCTATTTATATAACTTTTGTTTGCGTAAAGTGTTGCATGACCAGGCAATCGCTGTTTAAAACAGCACAGTGCCGAACTGCAAATAATGGCCTGGTCACGAGGGGGGGGGGGTGTACAACCTTCCAGAGCTGAAGTGGTTAAATTCTAGCATGTATATATATATATATATTATTTTCCTGTTAGGCTGGGATGATGCTGTGTCTTGTCCAGGAGCAGCCATGTGCTGAGCTGAAAGAGAGAAGCAAAGGGGTGCTGGCCCTTTAATTCTCCCAGGCTCTGTGTTTACTCCTTCCAGTCTCCACCCACCTCATGGCTGACATCACTTCCCTGTCCTTGCTGGTGGGCAGTCAGCATGGTGCAGGCTTGGTATATGGATGACTCTGATGAGGATCAGAGGAGAGATCATCGGCTGAAGCCAGACCAGCCTGTGTCAGTGGAGGAGCTGCAAGCACTGGGGGTCTTCTACCACAAGGTGAGAGCAGGATCTGCCTGCAATGTGTGCTGGGAGTCAGGGATCTGTCACGGGGCATGGTGAGGACTCACATCTTATACATGAACTACCTGATTACTTACAAGTGTCCAGACAAAGCAGCTGATCTGTTTGGTGGATTCAGGTTTATTCTGGTAGCCATTCACACAGCAATGTTCTCTCCATGAGTGACAGAAGTTCCGCGCTTAGGAAAATAAAATAAAACGGGACTGCTGCCCCCCTAAAAGTGAAAATCACCGAGGTGAAATCCAAGCTAAAAAATTGTTCTAAACAGGGGAATTGGCGCTGTCCTACTGTATATGTATGAGTGATAATTCTTCTCAAGGATACAAAACGAAGTGTTGGCTTATAAACAAAAGTGTCATAAATATCAAGAGAAAATTAATGTGCACATTTTGCACATTAATTTTCTCTTGATATTTATGACACTTTTGTTTATAAGCCAATACTTCGTTTTGTATCCTTGAGAAGAATTATCACTCATACATATACAGTAGGACAGCGCCAATGTTCTCTCCATGTCAACCACGTTTTAAAATTAACTGAGCGAGGGGGACCCACCAGTATGATTGCCTAATACAAATATGACAGTGGTGACAGACAGTCATCATTCAGTAATTTTTGTGCTTAAAATTGCTAGATTGGAGTGTGTATGACAAATAGTGCCGATTTTATTTAAAGGGTAACTCCACTTTTTGTGGGAAAAATATAGCTAATTAAAAAAGATAATAATATTGCACATATAATTGCTATACAGACCATTAAAATCATTTTAATGTTATTAAAAATGTATCTTTTATTCTCAGTCTGTAGTGCTATAAGAGTTCTCTAAAATTCAATGCAAAACGGCAACCTAGAGGTGCTCTGTACACAGATTGTATATAAAACTAGGGTTGCACCGGTATCTGTGCTGATTCCAAGCATTTGCACAAGTACTTGTGCAAATGCTCCGATACCTAAAACTGATACCTTTTGTGGTGCGATTTGAGCCCATATAAAATGAATGGGTTCGAATCACACTGCAAAGAACTGCATGTGATTTGAACAGGAATGCATTGTGATTTGTGTCCGAATCACAAACGGCTTCTGTATGATCCCAGGTTTGTCATAGAGATTTCAGCCTGAGTTCACACAGGAGCAGTGCGCAAAACCACATGTGATTCAGGGATGTATCGCAAAGCATTTCTGTTTAAGGCATGCGATTCTTTGCAATGTTATTTGAGCCCATTCATTTTGTATGGTCGGTCGGTACTCAGTTTTGGCAACTACTTGACCGAAAGTATCAGGACTCGTACTCGCCAGTAAAAAAAAATGGTATCGTTACGACCCTATACAGAACACTTCCAGAAATGTCATTCCCTGCTTTTGTGATTGGCTCACTGATTTTCTCAGAAGTCTGCACAAAGATACAAGTCAGATTTTAGGCATCCTCTGTAATACGAATTTTATTCTTGCTGGGATGCTTTAAAGCAGGGATATGCAATTAATGGACCTCCAGCTGTTGCAAAACTACAAGTCCCATCATGCCTCTCTGTGTCATGCTTGTGGCTGTCAGTCTTGCTATGCCTCATGGGAGTTATGCAACAGCTGGACGTCCGCAAATTGCATATCCCTGCTCTAAAGGGTTAATCACTTCTAGTGGGATGTAGACTGTGCAGCTTTCCTCGTTGGAACACTGCAAGTGCATAAACTGATCAATTATGAAAAAAATCACTCCTATTCAGATATAGTATCCAAAGACACGAAGTGGAACAGGCAACCTTTTTTCTCAGAGTGGAAGCAAGTAGCAAAAGTTTGTAACTTTTAAGTCTGTAACAAAGTTTGTTAGAAACGTTTTTATTTTTTTGGGGCGAGTGCAAGTACCAATATTTGTACTCGCCGATACCCTGTGTGAACCCAGGCTGAAGTCACTATGACAAGCCTGGGTTCATACAGGAGCTGGGCTGGAAAACACATGCGATTTTTGGACAGGGAAACGCACCGCATTCCTATTCAAATCGCATGCATTTCTTTGCAGTGCGATTTGAGACCATTCATTTTGTATGGGATCAAATCGCATCGCAAAGGCAGCCCTCAAAAATTCCACTCGCCTGCTCGCATTTTGTGAGTGGATTTTGAGGGCTGGCAAGCTATGGGGGGGGGGGCTTGGGGTGTGCACCACCGGCAGCCTGGGTTGAATGGGAGTCCTCCCAGTGATCGCGGAGGGAAAGAGAGGCCAGCCGCCTGGATGATCAGAGCGCAAGGAACACATCGATAACTGCTTTCATTTCACATTGCTGTGTTCCCCGATGCTCGCCGTCACATATAGCCCCTCACCCGTCCAATCCCGGGGGCGGGCGATCTGTCAAAGTTCCCCAGCCAGGGGGCAGGACTGTATGTGACGTTGAACGGCCGGAACACAGCAATTGAAATGAAAGCTGTTTTCCCTGCGCTCTGATCATCCGGGCGGCTCTCCTGTTCCTCTCCTCCCCTGCACAGGTAGGCTGCATGGTGGACACAGGCAAAGTTGTTAATATTTATTTTTATAACTTAATTTTGCATAAAACCATTTAAGTGTCATTTCATGAGATAATTTATGAGGGTGTGTTTAGGGGTGGGACAACTGGTGGCGAGTAACCCTTGAGGCCTGGCTAGTAGCTCAGGACTTGAAATTTTGAGCCCAAAGGTATTGGTTTCAGATATTGGAGCATTTGCACGAGTACAAGTACTTGTGCAAATGATTAGTATCAGCATAGGTGCAACCCTATTAGAAGAAGTCTATAATTTTAATGGTAGGTTCATTTTAACAATGAGACACAGACTAACAACAAAAATATCCAGAAAAACGCATTTCAAAAAAGTTATAAATTGATTTGTATTTTAATGAGTGAAAAAAGTATTTAATCCCCTACTCCCTTAAAAAGGGTGCTTCTAATCTCAGCCTGTTACCTGTATAAAAGACACCTGTCCACAGAAGGAATCAGATTCCAATCTCTCCACCATGGCCAAGACCAAAGAGGTGTCCAAGAATGTCGCGGACGAGATTGTAGACCTACACAAGGCTGGAATGGGCTACAAGACCATCGCCAAGCAGCTTGGTGAGCGGGTGACAACAGTTGGTGCGATTATTCACAAATGGAAGAAACACAAAATAACTTTCAATTTCCCTCGTTCTGGGGCTCCATGCAGGATCTCACCTCATGGAGTTTCAATGATCATGAGAACGGTGAGGAATCAGCCCAGAAATACACGGGAGAATCTTGTCAATGATCTCAAGGCAGCTGGGATCAGAGTTGGCAAGAAAACGATTAGTAACACACTACGCTGAGAATGACTGAAATCCTGCAGTGCCCGAAGAGGCCCCCCTGCTCAAGAAAGCACATGTACAGGCCCATCTGAAGTTTGCTAATGAACATCTGAATGATTCAGAGGAGAACTGGGTGAAAGTGTTGTGGTCAGATGAGATCAAAATCGAGCCCTTTGACATCAACTCAACTCTCTGTGTTTGGAGGAGTAATGCTGCCTATGGACTCAAGAAAACCATCCCCACTGTCAAACGTGGAGGTGGAACCATTTATGCTTTGGAGGTGTTTTTCAGCTAAGGGGACAGGGCAACTTCACTGCATCAAAGGGACGATGGATGTAGCCATGCACCATCAAATTTTGGGTGTGAACCTCCTTCCCAGGGCATTAAAAATGGGTTGTTGATGGGTATTCCAGCATGACAATGACCCACAACACGTGATCAAGGCAACAAAGGAGTGGCTCAAAAAGAAGCACATTAAGATCCTGGAGTGGCCTAGCCAGTCTCCAGACCTTTAATCACTTAGAAAATATGTGAAGGGAGCTGAAGGTTCGCATTACTAAATGTCCGCCTCAAAACCTTAAGGACTTGGATAGGATCTGCAAAGAGGAGTGGGACAAAATCCCTCCTGAGATGTGTGCAAACCTGGTGGCAACTACAAGAAACGTCTGACTTCTGTGATTGTCAACAAGGGATTTGCCACCAAGTACTAAGTCATGTTTTGCGAAGGGGTCAAATACTTATTTCACTCATTAAAATGCAAATCAATGAATAACTTCTTTTTAAATGCGTTTTTCTGGATTTTTTTTTGTCTCACTGTTAAAATAAACCTACCATTTAAAATTATAGACTGATAATGTTTTTCAGTGGGCAAATGTACAAAATCAGAAGGGGGTAAAATACCCTTTTCCCTCACTGTATTTAGCACCAACAGTTTTGGCCAGGACTTTACAATAAAGGAAGAAAGTGCAGTTACAATCCAATTCAATACAGGAGGGTTAGGAGGTATGATCTGTATTTCATACTTGCATTGGTCCTAGTTATTAGCTCAATGTAGCTATGCATATCTAATATCTAAACGACAGATGGGAAGGTTGAAAATCACTAGAAGTCGGTGCTACTACAGTGATTACTATGAACATCCGCATCCTCTGCCCTACTGCACACTGACCACAGGCGGCGCTCAGCACCACTGTCATTCACAGTGGGCCTTGTATTTTTTCAATGAATACAAGGGATTCTCTAATTGGATGAGATAGAGGAGGGGCAGTGATGTCATAATCTCCACCTTGGCTAATCAGAGAATGTCTTGTATTCATTAAACAATTACAAGGCGTATTTTGAATGGTGGCAGTGCCAAATAAGCGACCCCCTGTGGTCAGTGTGCAGAGGTGAAGTTACTCGGCACAGGACTTGAAAGATTGCAACTATCTCTAGTAGTGCTGACTACTACAGTGATTTCCAGGTTCCCCAGTGCTCTAATGGTTGGCTGGTGGGTGGGTCTGGGCCCAAGTTTCCTTTTTAGTACAATAAGGTCTTTAGTACAGTAAAGATGACAGAGGGTTGCAGCAAAAGAGGCACAGGGCTGCAGAGATAAGTGGGAACAATGGCTTTAGCACTGGCTACTCCCCCCATAGAAACGCCTACACAGTAATATTTTATTATTTTATTTTTTGGCCCATAGAAGCACCCATAAATTAGGCTTCAGCCTGGGGTGGAGCTACAGTGAGCAGAAAATAAATTTTATTTTGTTACCAAACAACAGCATAGATCCGAACAGAATGAAGTGCTATGTGTACTGGGCCCCCTGGGGGATTCAAGAAGGATTTTAAACTTCTGGTGATGCCTCTTCTTTAATGGTACTTTAGCTTCCAATTTGTGTGGTTATCACTCTCTGTGAGTCCTTGTTGATACCATATAATACATGAGATCCATATAGCATTAAGAAAGGCTCCATGATTTGGATAGCAATGTGTTCTTGCAGATGCACCATGGATGTGCTATCCGTTTAAATGCATACACAAACGTTTCATAAGAGTACTAGGGATTTTAGCTGTACATCTATTTCTTTTATTGCTGTGTTCAGAACCAATTAGCTGGGTAAATGGTTGCAGAACTTTTGTTTCCATTCAAAAAGTCTGCGTTTTTGTATTTTTACAATAAAACCAACACAGCAGTTTGAAATTAGAGAGGAAATAGTTAAGGGCTGTCGCTCCTGCAAATAGATGAAGAATTATTAATCACGAGTTTGGTCTGGTCATATGTTAATCACATACAGAGGAAATATTCTTTAACAAGTGCCAAGACAATGCAGCTCCTTTGTTGTTTATTAGCAGATAAGAAGACCTCGTACTTTATGTGCCATAATCATGACTGGATACAGTATTTAAAGGGACCCAATAGAGGGTTCTCACTTACTATAGTGGCCTACTGTATGATTATCCCCAGATTGTCCTAGCAACCTGGATCCCCAAAAATGCAAATGGTGACCACATCTTCCTGACTTCCTACATGTGTTATGTTTGGCCATCAAATGGGATGTGTGGCTTCACTGGCAAGGAAGGGTTGCAATATATCTAGAAATGGGGGGGGGGGGGAGCGGGGTTCTGGGAGGACGTCCATGAACGCCCACCCAGAATAAGCCGACCGTGCTGCAGCCGTCTTTCCGCTGTGGCCTGGTCGGCATGTGGTTAAGAAGATGCTCGTAACGACAACTTATGTGCATAAAACACCTGGCCACAGAATCTTTCTTCCATTCAAACCTACCATCACGGGCAAAACCAAAGAGCTGTCAAAGGGCATTGGAGACAAGATGGTAGACCTGCACAAGGCTGGAATGGGCTACAAGACCATCAGCAAAAAGCTAGGTGAGAAGGAGACAACTGTTGGAGTGATTATTTTGCAAATGGAAGAAATACAAAATAACCATCAATTGCCCTCAGTCTGGAGCTCCTTGCAAGATTTTGCCTCATCGGGTAGGAATGATCATGAGAAAAAGTGAGGCATCAGCCCAAGACTACAGGGGAGGAGCTTGTAAATGATCTCAAGGCAGTTGGGACCACAGTCACCAAACAAACCATTGGTAACACAATACTCTGCCATGGATTGAAATCCTGCAGTGCCCCCCCTCCCAAAGGCACATGAAGTTTGCCAATGAACATCTAAATGATTCAGGGAAGGATTGGGAGAAAGTGCTGTGGTCAGATGAGACCAAAACTTAGCTCTTTAGCATTAACTCGACTTGCCGTGTTTGGAGGCGGAAAAATGCTGACTATGACCTTGAGCACAATCCCTACAGTCAAGCATGGAGGTGTAAACTTTATGCTTCGGGCCATTTCTCTGCTAAAGATACAGGCCGACTTTGCCACATTGAGGGGCCAATGAACAGGGCCATGCATTGTAAAATCTTCTTCCCTCAGCCAGAACACTGAAGATGAGTCGTGGATGGGTTTTCCAGCATGACAATGACCCAAAACATACTACCAAGGTAACAAAGGAGTGGCCTAGCCAGTCTCCAGACCTTAATCCTATAGAAAGTTTATGGAGGGAGCTGAAACTTCGAGTTGCCAAGCAACAGCCAAGAAACCTTAAAGTGATACTAAAGGTTCCTTTTTGTTATTTAAAAAAAAAAGTCATACTTGCCTCCACTGTGCAGCTGGTTTTGCAGAGTGGCCCCGAACCTGCTCTTCTGGGGTCCCTCGGCTCTCTCAGCTCCTCCCCGCATTAGATAACCCCCTGGGAGAAAAAATAAATGTAATAGTGCACATTTTCTATTGTTAATGTGGTGCATTTGTTACATTTTTCCAAAGGGTGGACTATGCTTTTAAAGTGAGCCCCTATGTAATATTTTTAGCAACAAATCCGTCCTTCCTGCTGTCAGCTCTATCATGGAACATTCAGCCTAGGCCAGCTGCAAAGAGCCCTGAGGGGTGCCGCAGCACAAAAAAAAAAAAGGCCCAACTAAGGTAGGCAGTTAGTGGCAGTACCTGCCTACCCCCCCCCCCCCCCTTTTTTTTTTTTTTTTTTTTTTTTTTTTTTTTTTTACCGCAGTGCCGATCTTGAGCCTTTTTTTAACTCCTCCTGTGGGACTCTGAGGTGAGCCCACCCAGTGCTGGAAGTTTTTCCTTCCACCCTCAGTGGTGCAGTAAGTGGCAGATGGAGAGAGGCTTCTCCATCAGAAATTCCATGCTTTTGCACACTGGCACTACATACTGCTCACTGACTAGAAATTAAAACCGCTCACTGACTGCCTTGCCACTGCATACTGCCCTGTCCTGCCAGTACATATTGCTCATATATTTCTACAGGTACAAGGTAACTGATCGATCTAGGGTCAGAGCCAATTGGCAGAGTCAGCAGCATGTTCTTTTTGGCTGTCTGTAAGGGGAGCATTCTGACCAGTGGCGTCACTAGGGTTGGTGTCACCCTCCCCCACCTAATATAGTCCTCCCTCAGTATAGACCCCCATCCACTAAGTACAGATCCCCCTCCTGCAGTATTTACCCCACAGTACAGACCCCCGCCCATCAGTATATACCCCCCTCAGTAAAGACTCCTCTCTTCAGTATAGACCCCTCTTATCAGCATAGACCCCTCTCCCTCTGAAAAGACCCCTCTCATCAGTACAGACCCCCCCTCCTTTAGTGCAGACCCATCACTTGCATAATGTACATACTTCACATCACAGGACATGCACAGCAGTTTCCCTCCTCCTATGTAGATGTAAACAGAGGAAGGGGAGGTGGCTGTGTGAGACAGTGACAGCGGGGACAGCTCAGCCTCAGACAGCCTGTGAGAGATGCGGAGCCGGATCGGTACAGTGGCATTGCATTGGGCTCTGCAGATGGGTGTCACCCGGGTACGCCCCCCCGCGACGCCACTGATTATGACCAGTACTGTAAAAGGGGCATTTGTTTTCCCGATTTGACTTGGTTTTAGCAGGGGTTCTCCAATATCTGGAAACTATTTCAAAGGTTCCTCTAGAGTAAAAGGGAGAAGTTGATTTACTTTATTTTTTTTTTCCAAGAAGGTGATTGGCAATATGATGCACACTATATATGCGCGCTTCCTGTAAAGCTGGCCACAGTTGCAGGAAAGAAAAATTTCCTCATCAACACAGTCAATGTTGATGGGGGGAATCCTTACCGCAGAGCTATTGTGTTCTACTGGCGGGGGAAGCCATCCCTGCTGGGAAAACACAGTGATTACTGCTAGCGGCTATAAGGAATAATCACATGTAAAATCCGACAGGCTGGTTATACCTAAGTTAATCAATCAACCAACTTGGGTACATTTAGGCTGCCCACACATGGTTCCAATCTCGCCAGTCCCTGCTGAACCGGCCAAGCGAGATTCGAACCGGCTTATCTGACAGCTCGGTTTCCATGTTATCTGCCACCATCATATAGGTAATTTGTAAAAAGCATATACCACTGCATAAGATCCAGTTTAGCATTCAAACTCTGCGTCCAACATCCTGCAGAATATTTCACAAGCTCCTGTCAGAACAACTGTCAAACAGCTTACACAGACCTATATGTATGATCCGATTAAACTGACAACAAAGACTCTGCATCTTCTATTACAGGGCTGGTCGAATTCCAAAAGCCAGGTAGCCAGCGTGCTTTAAAATATACATCATTCACTTTTTTTTTGAGGATTTTCTTTTATGATTTACTTTGGAAGCACATGTTCTCTAGATCCCCAAAGCTGAATATAGGCAGATCTAAAAGAAATAAATAAATGCAGCTCTGTAAGTATTAATATTTATTTAAAGTATTTTTCAAATGCAAGCAGTGTAAGTACCTGAATTTGACCTGGTATTAGCCTCTTGTGGCCCCTGTACAGCAGAGCTGAAGCATGAGATGAAGAAGCAGCACAAGGAGCTAATGAGTTCACATGCTGACAAGAAGCATGCGGTTTGGAAGTGAAAGCAAAGTGAAGGAGAGAGGAGCTAATCACTGTGCTGCTTTTTATTTCACTGTTTAGTCACAGAGTGGGTGGAGTTCAGGGCAACCTGGGTCAGAGGAGGGGATTGAATGGTGTCAAATTGTGGACATCTAGCTGCAGAAAAGGTACTGTGCAGAAATCTCTGAATTGAAGTTGAATATTGCAGAAAAAGCAAGTTGTGTTATTTTATCTTGGGTTGTTTATTTGACTCGAGTTTTGCTGCCTAGAGTTGACTGACAGCTGCTGAATTCGGTAAATGCATCCAGGTTTAATGTATGGAGTGTTCATCAGGTATTTAAATGTTTACATTTAATTAATCTTCTCTTGAAAATCATATCTTAATCCAAAGACCCTGATTTCTGACTATAGCCATGTCAAAGTGAACCTCTACTGTCTCCATTTGATGCAAGGTCCACTGATCTTCCACTGGATCCCCCTTGAAAATAGGTATGGGGTGTACATCCACCCTTCCTCCACTTCCCATAGTGCCCGAGTGACCTGTCACCAGCCCAGCGCAAATGCTGACTTTGTCTAGAATTTTCCTTTCAGCAGTTGTCTCATTCCTTTTGTATGAAGATAGTACAGGATCTTTTTGAAAGTATTTGTTTTTTTCTTCTCCAATAAGGTAATAGTAGGAATTCAGGATGTACTGATACTGGTATCAGTGCCAATATTGAGTATTTTCACAAGTACTTGTACTCATGAAAATGCTCCCGAAACCAATATTTTCTAGTGTGATTTACGTCCATACTAAATGAATGGGTGCAAAACTGCACTGCACAGAATCTCATTCAATATGAACAGGAATGCTGTGCGATTCCTCCCATCGCTCCTGTGTGTGTGTGTGTGTGTGTGTGTGTGTGTGTGTGTACCCAGTAAAGAAAGCAAAGCGCCGTGTACTGCAGCAATAGGCAGTTTATTAAAAGGTTATAATAACTCACAAAGTAAATATCTAGTCAAATCCATATCTGCAGTGTCCCCGTCCTGCTGATGATGGCAAGCCACGGCTGCTGGAGGTGCTTCCAGGGCTGGAGAAGTTCCGGGACTCCTGTGGGTATAAGGCAGAAGTGATCGCTTTCTTTACTGGGTTCACACACACACAGGAGCTGAGGGGGGAAATCACATGTGATTCAGACAGGAATCACACTGCATTCCTGTTCAAATCGCATGCAATTCAGTGCAGTGCGACTTGTGCACATTCATTTTGTATGGAAGCAAATCACACCGGAAAGTATCGTTTTCGGTATTGGGAGCGTTTTCACGGGTACTCTTGAAAATACTCAATATCGACACTGATACTGGTATTGGGACATCCCTAATTCCTACTATTACGTTGTTCGATAAAAAGAGCAGTGGGGACAAACGCATGTGATTTGGACAGGAATTGCACTGCATTCCTGTTCAAATCGCATGCAATTCTTTTTAGTGCAATTTGCGCCAACTCCATTTTGTATGGACGCAAATCGCACTGAAAATTAGTATCGGTGAGCACTTGAGCAAGAGTATCAGTATTCGCTGTTAAAAAAACGGGTACCTGTGCATCCCTAGTAGGAATATTGTGTGTCTGCTTTAAGACAAATCATTTTACAATTTGAAAAAGCCTGACAGGTTCACTTAAAAAAAAAATGGATATCATCCATGCAGAAGAATAAGTACTGAAAAACATAATTTTATCAAATATAAGACATCTGTCTCCAGGAGAGAAGTATGGATGTTGTTTGGAAAGTCTGTGATTTACTGCGACCTTCTAATTTTTAGCTTCGGGATGCAAAGTAATTGACTGTGAACAGCTAAATTTAATAAATGAATTTTCCTATGATGGCTCATTAGCTGAGGCTCCACGTTACCTGATGCCGTGGCAGCTTCATCATTTACCGCTCATGTCCCCTCCGTGTTTTTGATTATGTCATTTTCTGTTCAAGATGGAATTTGGTCAGTAACACCCTTTTTTTTTTTTTTTCCCATATTATTCACATTTATCTACAGAGTTTTTCATGCTAGAAGTACAGTATAAGCAGCAAAGTAGAACAACTCCATAAATAATGAGATCTTGATCTCTCGTACTATTGCTCATCTACAGTACGACATTGCTGGGTTGAAATCGTAGTACGTTCCATTCCTTTGGGAAATGAAGATCAATTTTTTAAAACTTCTCCACACAATTTAAATATTCTCTTCCCACTCTGTGTTGAATTCCATATAGGTAAATACACCTTTTTAATGCAGTTTTATATTCCTGTAAAAAATAAATGTATTTTTGCATACGAGTCACCCAAAATAAAAGTAGAATATGGTAGCTGCTTACTTTGAACCACGTCACCAGGCCTTTTCTGGAGCTTTGTTTACAAGTTTAAATTGGTATTTTTCGCTAGAAAATTAGAATAATGGGGGGGGGGGGGGGTTGGGACTTTAAATGAAGCACACGATCTGTGCCTCCATCCCTGGTTCAGGTATAAGAAAAAGAAGGTGGGACTTTGAGGCTATTGATTTGTGGGGGTGAGATAATTTAGAAAGTATATTTAATTGGCATATGGAGTCTGACAGTACATAACAATGATGCACATAGTAGAAAAGGTTTAATACACACACGGTATTGACCTCATGAATACATTACATATTCATGTCAAAGGGATGGCATATAAAATTGACAAGAGATTTAATAGAGTAAAATGAATTATTGCAGATTCATATGTATACACCTCATCTAAATGGCACTTTGCAATGTAAACAATGGTAAAAAAACACATGATCATTTGGTTGTAGATAATGAGTCTAAGTAGATTCCTATCAATAGGCATAAGAATGCATCCTCTAAGCCCGACGCACGTTTCGTGGATAATATCACTCTTCGGGGCAGATGCATGCAACTATCATGATAAGTCTGGAAAATGGGGGACAAGAAATCAGAGTCTGTCCAAATTGCCGGGAGCTGTGGAAGGAGCCCGCAGGAGAGGGACCAGGTGCACAAAACATCATCCCCAAGAAAAAAAGAACGAAAGGCAGAAATCCAAGTAGTGGTATGCGTGGGCTTCATGTCTGTTTAGGATATAAAAGTAGGTGCCATGCAGTGTGCACAGAGAGGTGCTGCCATGATGCGCATCATGGCAGCACCTCTCACGGCACACTACATGGCATCTACTTTTATATCCTAAACAGACATGAAGCCCACTCATACCACTACTTGGATTTCTGCCTTTCGTTCTTTTTTTCTTGGGGATGATGTTTTGTGCACCTAGTCCCTCTCCTGCGGAAGTGACATTTTGACGTTACTTCCGCCCGGTGGGCGACATCTTCCCCTCACTCGTCTCCATGTCAGGCTAGGGAAAACATCCGATGGCTTCTGCCGCTGCTGACAGCTCCGGTAAGCGGCAGAGGGCACCGGGGGGAGGGGGGGGCCCTCTCCCGCCGCCGATAAAAGTGATCTCGCTGCGAATCTGCCACAGAGACCACTTTTATCTGAAACTGGTCCGCTCACTGAAGAAGAGGATACTGGAGTTATGGCAGCTAGCCGCTGCCATAACAACTATATTCCTCTTCAAAATACCAAAGTATAATGACGGTGGGCGGTCCGGAAGTGGTTAAAAAATAAAATTGTAAAAAATTCTGACACTGTCCATTGCTCTAGTGACACCACTCACTGGCCGCCTGCAAACAAGCGGAATTTTCCCTTTTGGGTGGACAAACTCCAGGTTTCCTGTCACTTTAAATACTTTGTGCCTGCTTCGGTTAAACCAATTCATACTATACCAGAACACTATGGCCGCTGGGGCTGCTGTACTAGGACACTGTAGTAGCATTTGCTACAAGTAGTAAACGCTCTTGTCTTCCTTTTTGGGGGGAACTGGCAATTTCCCCTCTGTTGCTGAAAACAGGGAGAATCACTTGTATAGTGCCTCAGCCATTTAGGAATAGCATTATTATTATTATTATTATTATTATTATTATTATTATTATTAATATATATATATGTATATATATATATTTTTTTAATGAATAAAAGGCTTTCTGTGAAATTACAAGGTAGTGTTTGGGAGCCCATCTTCCAGCCTCTCTCTCTCCCCCTTGGACAATCGGAGAATGCCTTGTATTCTTAAAAAAATATAAGGCTGTTTCAAGGCACCATGCAAGGAACATTTGTTAGATAAGACAGTACACATATAGGTATTTTAAGTGTGTAGTTAGCTTCTAGTCTTCATGAACTTGGTAATTAAGTAAAAAGGAGTGACTTTGAAGGACTGTTCAAATGAAGAGGAGGAAGCCTGCATGAGTGCTGAATAAAGTAAGTATTTGACCTTACTCTCTAGACCAGCTTTTCTCAATCTTTTTAAATTTGAAGGAACTCCTGATATAATGTACAGGTCTCAGGAAACTAATGTCAATAATTACTTCAACCACAGCTCGGGACGCATTATTGTGATGGTCACTGAGAAGAATGCCCCTTAATTGGTGGCCAAGGGGAAAAATATCCCCTATAAAGATAGCTGAAAAGTTCATTGGTGTCCATAGTAACTTACCTGAGAGTCAAAACTTGCTCAGTGCTTCTAGAAACCTCTGGAGTAACCCTGGGGTTCCACAGAATCCTGGTTGAGGAAGACTGCTGTAGACAAAACAAGCAGTGTGGCAGAGGAGGACTGCAAGATGAAACTTTAACGATATCTGGAGTTCAGCTTTAAAGAAAAAAAAAAACAATAAAAATGTAATCGGATTAGTTTTCTGTGTGTAATGTGTATGGAAACCATGAACCTGACCGTAGGATATGGCAACATTTGAAATCTGCATTAGATATCTTTCCAATAACCTTTGCCAATATGAATGTATCCAAATCTCCTGCTCTGTTCCTCTGAGATCAATACATATGTCTCTGTATTTTTTTTTCCCCCCACCAGTTGGATGCCGATAATTATGAGAGTGATCCAGAGCTGGCCAAGATCCGCAAAGACAATAATTACACATTCATGGATATAATCACCATACATAAAGACACACTGCCCAATTATGAGCAGAAGGTGAGCAGCTGGATCTGGGATTTATGTATATGATGTATTTGACAGTATTTTATACTTTGTGCTTCCCAAGGAGTGAGATATATAATGATGCTGGTAGACTTCCCTCTGGGTGGTACGTGGCAGGGCTTGTAATATAAATGACAGAATAGATGGAGTTCTTATACTCTGTTTCCTAGTTAAAAGCAAACCTGTACTTTGGCCATGTAGACAAAGCAATGGTTTTGCTTTAATTAATGCCCTCTCCCCAGCAAACATTACTTACCTTTCCTTTGCTCACCACTGCTCCATTTTGCCCATTGAAGCAAAGAAAATGTTACCTCTAGGTATGAAGTTGTGTGTAACTCGCTCCCGTTCCTCTCATGTGACGATGCAGGTGATTGGTCCAGCTCTGTCACAATGCTTTAGGGAGATAGCCCAGTTATTTGACACTGACTCAGGAGCTGAACGTGGCTTTCTTTTTCTTGTTCCCAGACGTTGAACAGAATGGTAGTGTCCAACCGGTAGCAATTTTGTACAACGTAGAGTCTGGATTGGATGGTGACTTTCTTGGACGGTCAGTTTGGTTAGAAAAAAGTTGCTTTACAGACCCAGAGAGAATGTAAAAGGGGCTGTAAAGACATTCATGTGGTAAGACCCCACAAGATAAAGCTGCTATAGTATGGGTAGTTGATACATGTGGCAAAAATGATTGCTGCTAATGGCAGGATTGTAGCTGGCACATAGGCCAAAGGCTTGACAGTGGCCCCTAGCCATTTAAAGTTTGGGATTCACTGGTATTCATTTAAAAAAAACAAATCTAATGTTCAGTGATATTGAGACCAGTAATATAAATAAATGCAATGATGTCTTCAGGTCATTCCCTTATGCTATGTTATTGCCTCTTACTGTAAAAAAACATTGGTTAGGTGCTGGAAAATCGTGAAGAACGTCACCACTCCCAAGCTTCAGGACAGTGTCCTCCACTGTGGGCATGTTGACTGCTAGTTGCTGGATTCTGTTCCAGCTCCATGCAGCCACTGTAAAATAGATAGGGGGGGTGACGTCCCTCCCTTCAAAAGTCTTTATTAAGGAAAACTGCACATTGAAATCTCCACCTATTGGACCTGCCCTAGGCCACCCCAATTGGCTTAAAGCTTAACTCCACATTTAATTGCCTTTTTTAAATACTTTGCTTGGGCCAAGCTGGCCCAGACAGCAACAGAAACAGGGTCAATTGCATTTGTCTCTAGAATTGAGTGCCATGTATATTTTACCAGAAACTGGGTGAATCAAAAATTGTGCCAGATGAGTTTCCTTTTAACTGAAAATGTTAGAACTAGAATATCCTATTCAGTAAAATAAGTGAAGGGAAATTCTCGTTCAAAGTGACCAGTTCACCCAGATTGGACTTCTGTGGCAGCTATCAGATCTATTCAGTCTGTGTCAGGCCAGTGGCAATTCTACTAAATCCACTGAATCCATTGTGGACCACAATACTGTATTTACTTTTATCTCTGAGGTTTCAAATTTCCAGGTAATGCAAATCCTGAAATTACATTTTTACACCGTCTGAAACAATCTCTTTTTCTAGCTGAAGATATTCTACGAAGAACACTTACACTTGGATGATGAGATCCGCTACATCCTGGAGGGAAGCGGTTACTTTGATGTGAGAGACAAGCAGGATCGATGGATCAGAATCGCCATGGGGAAAGGGGACCTGATCACCCTTCCGGCCGGTATCTACCACCGCTTTACACTGGATGAAAATGTAGGTAGAGTTGTCACTGTAATAGTTATAGTAGAACTGAAGGCAAAACTTTTTTCCCGTTTTACATAGAATAAGGGAGGGTTATTACCCATCAGGTTTCTTTGCCATCTGTGTCCCATCGGGGAGATTTTTCCTTCACTTCCTGTCCCATAGCCAAAACAGGAAGCGAGAGAAGTCCTTGTTGACCGGACCCATTGGAGGATTTTTCCTCTATTCCTGTTCAGGTGATCACTCAGAATTTGTTATATATATATATATATAATATTTTTTTTTTTCTTTCACTTTTGATGATGATGCTCATCAGGACTAATAGAGATGAGAACACAGACCGCAATAACAACCTGAAAAGTATTCTAATCCCTCTCCACTCTATCGATCTAAAATTTAACAAAAAAATGCCTTCAGATATACTTTGTTTGCAAATGTTTTATTTGAATGTAGATAGAAATTACACAACATACTTGGAAAGTATACATAAAAAAGAAATAATATATAGCATCCAAATAACAGCTGTGAGCAAAAATACAAAGTATGCGGAACAAAATAAACTGGAAAGGGAAAAAAATATTATAGGAGTATAGCATATACACTACAGTAAATGCACACCGGCCTGGTGGAGTTTCAAAAAGAGTGAAGGGACACAAAAGAATCTTTGCAAAATGACAATACATTGTAATCATTAATACAAGAACTAGGGATTCCTATTTGTCAGAAAATCGAGGCATTGAATAGTGTGCAATATCTTTTCCATTATCATTAAATCTAGTCTTATAATTACATGTGAGACGGGAACCACCTTCAGTTATACTTTAACCACTTGACCTCAGGAAGATTTACCCCCTTAATGACCAGGCCATCTTTTGTGATTTGGCAATGTGTTATTTTAACTGACGATTGTGTGGTCGTGTGACACTGTACCCAAATAATATTGTCCTTTTTTTTTTTTTTTTCCCCACAAATGGAGCCTCTGCATGTTTCACCTCTGCATGTTTCTTTTTTTTGCATTTTACGCTACAAACAAAAGACCGACAATTTTGAAAAAAAAAAAAATATTTTTTACTTTCTGCTATAAAACATGTCCAATAAAAAAAAAATGTAAAAAAAAATTTCTTCATCAATTTAGGCCAACCTGTATTCTGCTACGTATTTCTGGTAAAAAAAATCCCAATAAGCATATACTGATTGGTTTGTGCAAAAGTTATAGTGTCTACAAACTATGGGATATATTTATTTTATTTTTATTTTTTACTAGTAATGGCAGCGACTTATAGCGAGACTGTGATTTTGCGGCAGACATACTGACACTCTTGACACTAATACAGTGATCAGTGCTAAAGGTATGCACTGCCACTGTACTAATGACACTGGCTGGGAAGGGGTTAACAGGGGTGATCAAAGAAGCCTGTGTTTTACTATACTGTGTGAGATGCTTTTACTAGGGAAGAGATGGATTTTATTCCCAAACATACATTTTATTCCCATACACAAACTACAGTATATCCCTTCCCTCCTGTCAGAACGGTGATCTGCCTTGTTCTGTATGGCTGCCTGACGATTGGCGGGTGCTGGAGGACATTAGATACCCACTGATCGGCTGCCGCTGTTTGTTGCAGTAAAAATGCTATAGGGTGGACCTGAAGCAGTTAATGCAGAAGATCACCTTTTAAAGTGAATGTCAAGCAAAGAACGTTTTTCTCTCATTTTTGATGGAACAAAATTGGGGAGTGGGGAACAATTGGAATCCTTGTTGGCATTTTACTGCTATCATGGGCTCCATTAGAGAGATTCCTCTTATTTCCTGTCCTGCTGTCACTGGAGAAGAATTAAGGGTAATCTGCAACAGGAACACAAAAAAAAAACAACAAATACACACACACACACACACACGTTTTAGCCCTCCCTTTCTCTACTAAAGAAAAGCATTTTTATTTATGTGTGTTGCTAATGGAGAGTTCCCCTAACTTCCTGGAGAGAAATCTGTCTTTAACCACTTGCCGACCGCCGCACACAGATGTACGTTGGCACAATGGCACAGGCAGGCAAATGGACCTACCATCCCTTGAAATCTGCCGCCTTTTGGGCGCGTGCCCCCCACCGCGGAAGTGTGCCTGCGGGTCCCGGGAGCCTGCGATTGCGGTGTGGGGAGGTAGAATGGGGAAGTGTAAACAAGGCATTTCCCTGTTCTGCCTTGTCATGACAGAGATCCACTGCTCCCTGTGATCGGGAGCAGTGGTCGCTGTCATGTCCTAGGTAGCCCCTCCCCCCCACAGTTAGAATCACTCCCTAGGACACACTTAACCCCTTCATCGACCCCTGGTGGTTAACCCCTTCCCTGCCAGTGTCATTTACACAGTAATCGGTGCTTGTTTATAGCGCTGATCGCTGTATAAATGACAATGGTCCCAAAATAGTGTCAAAAGTGTCCGATGTATCCACCATAATGTCGCAGTCACAATAAGTCGCAGCTCACCACCATTACTAATTTAAAAAAAAAAAAAAAAAACAATAATAAAAATGCCATAAAACTACCCCCTATTTTGTAGACGCTATAAGTTTTACGCAAACCAATCAATATACGCTTATTGCGATTTTTTTTTTTTTTTTTTTTTTTTTTTTTTTTTACCAAAAATATGTAGAAGAATGCATATCGACCTAAACTGAGGAAAAAAAAAATATTTTGGGGGGATATTTATTACATAAGCTCTGGGAATTTCTGCAGCTTCTTCACTACAAAAATGAAAGATCTTGGGGGGCTTTCAGGGTTTCTTGCAAATGACACTTTCCACACAGTGTATGTACAACACATCATACAATCACCATATGAAAGAAATATGACCTAGGATTTACATTACACAGTTGTTGTCAGCGAGCAGCCATCATAAGCAAAATGGAACTAGAAAAACCCCTCTCTTACGTCTAGAATGACAGAATAAAAATAGACCTACAAAAGACTATTATTTTATTTTTTAATTGATTGGTATTTACCCCTCACTAGCTGGAATGCTATTACTAAAAAATGTATTGTTATACCGATTAAAAAAGACCCATATCTCCACTGCAGAGGGCTCATCCCAACCTTCAGACATGTACCGTATATACTCGAGTATAAGTCGAATTTTTCAGCACATTTTTTTTGTGCTGAAAGTGCCCCCCTCGACTTATACTCGTGTCAAGCACTTTTCTGCAGCAAAAAATGTCATTTTCCGAACCGAGTTTGGGGCCCCGTATCTCAGGGCCACTTGGTGCTAGGAACCCCAAATTTGGTGTGCAAACCCAGTAGAACTGGTACCACAACATATCCAAAGCTGAAGTTCCTAGCACTAAGTGGCCCCGAGATACGGGGCCCCAAATTCGGTTTGGAAAATGTCATTCTCTGCTGCAGAAAAGTGCTTGACATTTTCTGAACCGAATTTGGGGGCCCATATCTCAGGGACAATTGGTGCTAGGAACCTCAAATTTAGGGTACAAACCCAGTGGAACTGGTACCATAACATATCCAAGCTGGGGTTCCTAGCACCAAGCAGCCCTGAGATACGGGGCCCCAAAACCGGTTCAGAAAATGTCATTTTCTGCTGCAGAAAAGTGCTTGACATTTTCTTAACTGATTTTTGGGGCTCTGTATCTCAGTGCCACTTGGTGCTAGTAACCCCAGCTTTGGAAATTTTATGGTGTTAGTTCCACTGGGTTTGCACACCAAATTTGGGGTTCTTAGCACTAAGTGGCCCCAAGATATAGGGCCCCAAATTCGGTCAACTGTGTCCATCTGCAGCAATGTCATTTCGGGACCCTTTGGGTTCAGAGACCCCAAATTTTGGCTGCAGCTAGGGGGCATCTAGGAACCCTTAACTACCAAGTTTGAAGTTCAGGGGACCTATGGATGCAAATGGGCACAGTGATGCTGCACATGGGCATTGTTGACCCTCTTTTCCACTTACAGTAGCTGTGCATTTCTCACCCTCGTCTTATACTCGGGTCAATAAGTTTTTCCCATTTTTTTTTTTTTTGTGGTAAATTAGGGCCTCGACTTATACTCGGAACGACTTATACTCGAGTATATACGGTATATCTGCTAGTGTAACACGTGGGCGAACATTATTATTATTTTTTTTTTCTTGTCCATTGAATTCAGCTACAGTGTGGTTATTCTGCCACCTACAGATGGTTTGGACACTGGCAAACAATAAGCCAGGCCCTATATAACTTCTCCTCTACCCGGTATGCCTCAGTTTTTGTGCTACTGTCCTAGTAGGTTAGACCATTTACTCAGGACCCCTCAAAGAACCTAACATCTGCAAGCTTACTCCATATAGGATCTTGCAGGGGTCTTTCATTGGTTCCTGTCACCAGCAGACAAGGCTGTACAGCTTAAACTTTTGCCAAAAAGGTCTAGTCCCTGTGTGCTGAGGGATTCTTTTGTCAGCAGTCCGGGAGAACCACTCTCAGGATGATCTCCCCTTCTATCATTAGTTTTCAGCTTCCTGCTCTATTGCTAAGGGGCTGGACTCTAAGCAACACATCTGGATTGTCTCCGTGGACCAGGTGGTCCCTGATGCTGGGGTGTTCCCACAGCCAGGGCTTCAGTCTTGCTCCCCAGAAAAAGATGGTTCCCGCCTTGATTTGGGTTCCTGGGGTGGACTTCATTGGACATCACCTAGCTGTTGCAATGTCTTTCCCTCTGGGCATTTTCTGAACAGTGCTACCCTCCTAAATGTCCCAATACGACAGATCTGTGAAGCTTCCCAGACATGCCTGCACCCTGTCTTATAAAATGTGGCTGAGAGTGTAATGCATTGCGCCATGATGGATATACACTTAGTACTGGTCTTCCTATGTTTTTAGTAGGGGAAGCAGTGCTCTTATCTCAATGTTATGTAACATTTGTTTGCAAATTCTAATGCCTTATTTTTATTTTTTTTCCCCCCCATATAGAACTACGTCAAAGCTATGAGACTGTTTGTTGGAGACCCTGTCTGGACCCCGTTTAACCGTCCTGCTGATGATTTGGAGGCTCGAACAAAATATCTTCAGTTGCTGGAACTAAAAGCATAGAGAAATATGGCCTTATTATGTTTTACTTTGTAATACTTTGATCATTTATTACAAGAAATTTTCTTTCTGTATGTAATTAATTTAATCTTGTACATTGAACACTATTCCTTTTTTATGTTTTCTGAAAAGGAGTTCAGCTTTTAGTCAAAATCCAACACCTGAAGGGTTCTCTCCCCCTACCCGCATCTCCTTCACACCACCTTCCACAGTGGCTGGTTTTAGGATTGTAAGATCAGCTTTTAGGATGATAAGATCCGGATTAGCTGAAGGCTCTCCTCTGGTGGGACATGGTATTACAACTTATCTAGTCCTATTACATTAGTAAAATGTCATCATAAAGTTATGGGACTTTTTAAGTGCAAGAATGATTTCAGGAATGGACAACACTCAAAATATAAAATCACAACATTTTATTATGTATAAAGATTAAAAGATAACTACTGTGTCATACACATCTAATACACTCTCATAAGTATGTAACATAGTTACATAGTAGGTGAGGTTGAAAAAAAGGACACAAGTCCAACCTATGTGTGTGATTATATGTCAGTATTACATGGTATATCCCTGTATGTTGCGGTCGTTCAGGTGCTTATCTAATAGTTTTTTAAACTGTCGATGCTCCCCGCTGAGACCAGCGCCTGTGGAAGGGAATTCCACATCCTTGCTGCTCTTACAGTAAAGAACCCTCTCCGTAAGTTTAAGGTTAAACCTCTTTTCTTCTAATTTTAATGAGTGACCACGTCTTGTTAACCCCCCCCCCCTTCCGTGAAAAAGTTTTATCCCTATTGTGGGGTCACCAGTACAGTATTTGTAAATTGAAATCATATCCCCTCTCAAGCGTCTCTTCCCAAGAGAGAATAAGTTCAGTGCTCGCAACCTTTCCTCATAACTAAGATCCTAGACCCTTTATTAGCTTTGTTGCCCTTCTTTGTACTTGCTCCATTTCCAGTACATCCTTCCTGAGAACTGGATGCCAGAACTGGACAGCATACTCTAGGTGTGGCTGGACCAGAGTCTTGTAGAGTGGGAGAATTATTGTTTTATCTCTGGAGTTGATCCCCATTTTAATGCATGCCAATATTCTGTTTGCTTTATTAGCAGCAGTTTGGCATCTAATGTCATTGCTGAGTCTATCATCTACTAGGACCCCCAGGTCCTTTTCCATCCTAGATTCCCCCAGAGGTTCTCCCTACAGTGTATAGATTGCATTCGTATTTTTGCCACCCAAATGCATTTTTACATTTTTCTACATTAAACCTAATTTGCCATGTAGTTGCCCACCCATTAACTTGTTCAGGTCTTTTTTTAAGTTTTCCACATCATGCGGAGAAGTTATTGCCCTGCTTAGTATCATCCGCAAATACAGATATTGAACTGTTTACCCCATTCTTCAGGTCGTTTATGAACAAGTTTAAATAGGATTGGTCCCAGCACAGAACCCTGGGGGACCCCACCCCTGACCATTCTGAGTATTCCACATTTATCACTACCCTCTGAACTCGCCCTTGTAGCCAGTTTTCAATTCATGTACTCACCACCCTATGGTCCATGCCAACGGACCTTATTTTGTACAGTAAACATTTATGGGGAACTATGTAAAATGCTTTTGCTAAATCTGGATACACTACATCTACGGGCCTTCCTTTATCTAGATGGCAACTCACCTCCTCATAGAAGGTTAACCTCCCTGGCGGTACATTATTTCAGATTTTTGCGTCTCAAAACGCTACAATTATTTTGCATAGAAATTTGGCATTTTATATTGTAGGTCTGTAAGTCTTAGCAATAACACACTTAAATCTGTCCACCAGGAGTCTAGTAGATATCCCGGGTATGATAAAGTTTGAAACACAAAATCATAAATTATAATAAATAAATATAAATAATTAAATAAAATAATAATATAATAAAATAAATTTCCCCACAATTCACTATCGCTCAATTCCGCAAGTGTTCTAATTTACCATCGCTGTTTTCTAGCTGGTCTAAAGCCACTTTTGACGTAAAGGGACACTTTTTGGTTGCTATGGACAATCTCAAGTTTCCAGGCAGAAAGAACAGTATATATCATATAAAACTGCATGCAGGGCATGGGCCAAAGCATTGGGGACAAAAATGAAGTGAAATGATTTCATACAGTACTGTATTCTGTAAGATTACAGTACTGTATGTGTTATGTTTTTTACAGTTTTTTTAATTTGCCGCCAGGCTCCGCCCCCATGAGTCGCGAAACTCGCAGGGGACAGAGCCTGGCACAGAGAGGCTTCGGGCAGAGGACGGAGCCTGCAGACACCGCGGGGGGACATCGCAGGATCCTGGGGACAAGGTAAATAACCTGCACCAGGATCCTGAGATGTAATCCCGAGTGTGGCTCGGGGTTACCACTAATGGTGCTGAGATTTAACCCCGAGCCACGCTCGGGAATACCGTCAGGGAGGTTAATAGATTAGTTTTGGCAGGAAAGATTCTTCATGAAACAATGCTGATTACTGCTAATGATACCGTTCTCATTACTAACATTTTGTATCTAGTCCTTTATCATCCCCTCCAAGAGCTTGCATACTATTGATGTTAGGCTAACTGGTCTGTAATTCCCATGGATGTATTTTGGGCCCTTTTTAAATATCGGTGCTCCATTGGCTTTTCTCCAATCAGCTGGAAAAATTCCAGTCAGTAGACTGTCAGTAAAAATTAGGAACAATTGTCTGGCAATTGCTTGACTGAGTTCCCTAAGTACCCTCATATGCAAGCCATCTGGTCCTGGTGATTTATTAATGTTAAGTTTCCCAAGTCTAATTTTAATTCTGTCCTCTGTTAACCATGGAGGTGCTTCCTGTGATGTGTCATGAGGATAAACACTGCAGTTTTGGTTACTGAAGCCCCCCGATTCCCTCGTGAAGACTGAGGAGAGGAATAAATTCAATACCTTTGCCATCTCCTCATCCTTTGTATCCAGATGTCCTTCCTCATGCTTTATGGGGCCAATATGGTCTGTCCTCCCTTTTTTACTCTTCCGCTATGTGTCTTTTGTGTTCTATCTTAGCCACCCTAATTGCACCCTTACATTTCTTGTTGCATTCTTTATAAAGTCTGAATGCTGATGATGATCCCTCAACCTTGTATTTTTTGAAGGCCTTCTCCTTTGCTTTTATATGCATTTTTACATTGGAGTTAAGCCATCCAGGACTTTTGTTCACTCTTTTAAATGTATTACCCAATGGAATGCATTGGCTAATGCCATTTTCAATATGCTCTTAAAGCAAACCCATCTCTCCTCCGCGTTCTTTGTTCCTAAGATTTCATCCCAATTCATGCCTTCTGGCAAGGTTAGTAGTTCAGGGAAGTTGGCTCTTTTGAAATTCAGTGTCTGTATTCCACTTATGTTTCCTATTTGTGTGATTTATACTGAAGACAATTGACCTGTGATCGCTGTTTCCTAAATTGGCCCGTATTTCCACATCCGTGATCAGGTCTGTATTGTTGGTAATCAGTAGATCCAGTAATGCTTTATTTCTAGTTGGTGCATCTACCATCTGAACCATGAAATTGTCCTGCAAGACATTTAGGAACTGGCGAACCTTAGATGAATGCATGGTTCCCTCCACCCAGTCTATGTCTGGATAATTAAAATCCCCCATTATGATAACACTTCCCATCCTTGCTGCTAATCCAAATTGTGATAGGGGATCCGTCTCCCCCTCCTCCCTCAGGTTAGGGGGGCTATAGCATACTCCCAGTATTATTTTCTCCTTAGCTTCATCCCGTTGGAGCTCTATCCATAAGGATACCACCTCCTCCCTAGCTCCCTTAGTGATGTCATCTCTCACATTCACTTGTACATTATTCTTGATATTTAGGCATACCCCTCCCCCTTTTTTTACCTTCTCTATCCCTGCAATAAAGGGTATACCCTTCAATGGTTGCCAGCCAATCATGAGAGCTGTTGAACCAGGTCTCTGAAATTCCCACAAAATCCAAATCCTCCTCGCACAACAGTATCTCTAATTCACCCATCTTGTCCGCCAGGCTCCTGGCATTGGTGAACAGGCCACGTAGTCTAGACCGGTCGCATACTATCCTCTTATTGTGTGTTCCGAGATTGCAACTCGGACTTGTTACTATACTTACCTTGGGTTTATGTGCTTTAGTCAACTTACCACTAATGCCCCCAATACTACCCTCTGGAATATGTTCCACACTGACTATCTCTACCTCTGGCGCCCCCCCCATCCCCTAGTTTAAAAACCCCTCTAACTTTTTGGCCATCCTCACTCCCAGCTGATCTGCACCCTCCCCATTTAGGATTAAACAGATTAAAGCCTTCCAGAAATGGAGAGGTTAAGATGAATCTTTAACAATTCTTATCAGGATGTGAATTCTCAACGTGCTTTGCAAATAGTGCTTCATCAGGAAAAATTCTAGTGTGCCAATACATGCACAAAAGACATCAGCATGCCAGTAAGGGAGCGGCCCACACCGGAGGATGAATGCTCAGGGGGTCCACACAACACTAATTCGCCTATCTAAAGGGGCGGGCAGTGTATTGGGGAAGGGAGCCCAGCCCAAGAGCCCACAAAGGATATTTATCCCAAGGTAGGAGTCCCCAGAGTGGGAGACTGGCCAAAAAAAACCTCAGCCAAGAGACAACCAAGTCCTTCTGTCGGAAAGACCGGGCCAAATGAAGGCTGGTTTTGTTTGAACCAGCCCAGGTCTCCTGAAATTTGGCCCACTGGGATTTAGTCTAAGGCAGCCCATAGATTAGTCTGTTTGTTTTCATTCAACTATTGAACGAAAAACACTTGACTTGATTCCCCCATCCACACATTTAATGTGGATGTGGGTATCCTCCCCACTGAGCTATTGTATTCTGACAATGGGGAGACTTCTCCACCATCAGAATACACTGATCAGCGTTGCAGGCCATAGCCTAAAGCACTGAAAATCCAAAGGGCAGTTGGAATTGACTTCTGTACAACCTCACTGCCCATATATGGAATTAAATTAAGCCTGTCCCTGTTCAACCGGCTGAATTTCAATCCATGTATGGCTGGCCTAAGAAGCAGTGCATTAACCCTGCCTGGCTAGATTTGCCTTTATTTTTAATCCAAAAAGATTTTTTACCTGGGACCCCTTCTCTTTAGCAACACAGGGAGATCTCAGTCTACAACACATTGGGGTTGATTTACTAAAGGCAAATCCAATGTGCACTGGAAGTGCAGTTGCTTTAAATCTGAGGGGAAGATCGGAAATGAGGGAAATCTCTGCTGATTTTGTCATCCAATCATGTGCAAGCAAAAATGCTATTTTTTTATTTTTCTTGCATGTCCCTCTCAGATCTACAGCGACTGCACTTCCAAGTGCACTTTTAGTGCAAAGTGGATTGGCCTTTAGTAAATAAACCCCAATATTACCACAGTGCCTTAATTGTGTCTGGACACCTATGGAATAAATTTAATTGCTGCATTTCCTAATTATTCGTTATGGAGAGAAATGTCATCCACTGACACAAGAAATCCTAAAAAAAAAAAAAAAAGCAAAAACTGTATGCATCTCAGTCTAACAAGGGATAGATCCTGTTCAAGTAAACTAAAATAAGATTGGTTTCTGCATGTCGACATTATTACTGCTCTTTGCTATGCTAATAAGCATGATTAACATGGCGCATTAACAAATCAATAGCTTGTTAAACTGCAGGGGGTAAAGATCACGTGGTGGTGAATATGCTACATTACATTGGACCCATTAGTCTCAGTCCAATGTTTGCTTTAGTGTTGCTAGTCTACAGCATGATATTCAAAAACAGTTAAAGCTGGGAGGAGAAGGATTTTGTGAACTTTTTACTGTTCTTTGTGATGCCATTGGGAAAAGATCTCTTCTCACTTCCTGTCCACTTTGGGAAAAGGGAATTCTGGCAGACAGAAATAAAAACAACTGTTCTTTCATAACCTCTGACACTCCCACAACTTCTTGTAGACCTAAATAACTTTGTGTCAGTTATGCTGCTACCACATAGGTAAAATAAAATGCTACCAATGTTACATCTTTGAAAATCTAACAAAGAAACTATTTCAATAAAGATTTTTCAATAAAGATATTTTTAAATATTGCTAACTTTTGTCATATTCAGTTTGGAATGTGTCTTCCAAATGGCACAGAGGCTAATTTGTCCATCAGCTCTTATCACAGACAGTCATTATCCATACTATCCAACAGTGCAGGTCAGACAGCAAGTGAAAGAAAATACATTTTACAGAGATTTAAAAAAAATTTTTTTATAGAATCCTTTAAAGGACACAAGACAGTAATTCTTGGGCCTAAAGGTTACACTGCTGCCTATAGGAGGGTTGAACACTGGCAAAAAAAAGCCCCCATATAATACTACCTCAAACTGTTATGCCTTAGTGAGCAAACAGTACATACGGCCTAATAGCACAGAAAGGAAGAACCTTTGTTCCTCAATGAACTTCAAGAAAAAGATTTTACAGCAAGTACAAAAATATTATTTTCTTAATTTCTTTATTGTCCAGTGAGGGACACAGGACAGTAGTAAGGAGGAGAAGGAATAAACATCTAAACAAAGGCTTAATGGGTAAGAGTCAACCAAATATGGAGATGGCCAGCCTCAAGGGAATGAGACTGAGGATCAAGTCCAGGACAGACAATTCCAGAGGGGAAAACGAGAACCTGAAGGAGCAATGGGCATCAATTAGCAAAGTGGAGGGCAACCAATCCTTCATCTTCAGAAGAAAACCTTTGATCATCCGCTAAGATGATCATCAAAAAGAGGAATTCAGACTTACCTGTAAATTCTATATTTTGGAGTACAGTACAGGACACTGGCAAAGTATTCATAGACCCCAAGTTATAGGCTCTTGAATTCACGGAAAGGAAGCATGGACAGACGAGGTATGTTTACAATAATTGTTAATCAGTTAATAGCTGGAGGCTGAAAGTTAAAAGGCAAAACATTTTTATCTTAATAATACAGTGCAGGACATAGAAATTGATTCTTAGACTATGAGCTATATTATTATACAGGATTTATATAGCGCCAACAGTTTAGGCAGCGCTTTACAATGTAGAGAGGGAACAGTACAGTTCAATACAGAAGAAATAGGAGGGCCCTGCTCATGGAGCTTACAATCTAAAGGAAAACTGGTAAAAAATAGAAGTGATCCATTACCTAAAGACACTGGCGGGAAAAAAAAAAAAACGGCATGGATATACCAGAAGCAGTCTCGGCAAAGATTTTACCAGTGTCCAGTTATCTGAAGGTAGTGACATATAACTTGCCCAGTTTTTGGGGGTTCTTTTCGTCAGTGTCTTTAGGTGGTGGATCACTGCTATTTTTCACCAGTTTTCAATCGTACTCTTCTGTTAAGATCTAACTGCCTTCATGGCTCATTAGTAGTTTCTGGATCGGTTACCCTCACTGTACAAATTGGGAACCATAGCCAGATCCTTGAATGGTGGGGCTGGCCTGTAATGTTATATTTGTTTCAGACACTGAATCCTGCATTCAACCCTCATTTTGGTACGTCGTGCAAAAATGGAAAATTGTATCAAATACTTACCATAATTTTCCTTTCCTAATGCCAATACATGGCAGCATACATATGATATAGCTCTGTCCCTATATTTACCCACAAGACCTGTTTAGCTCTATAAAAGTCTGACTGAGAGCTACCTCCCCCATTCCTCGTATAAAGCACAAAGATCAGAGGGAGGGTTTGTATGCTGCCATGTATTGGCGTCAGGAAAGGAAAATGACAGTAAGTATTTGATACATTTTTCCGAGGCCAACTTGGCAGCATACATATGATAAATACTGAGCTTTTGAGAGGTAGAGTTTAATGTTGCAAACTTAGTCTTTATTTGACAATAGACATAGAAGCTTGGATAGTTTTCCTCCCAAACTCTACTGTAATGAGAGCTGCTGGATCCACCCTGTAGTGTTTTAAGACTGTATGATGTGATGACCAGCAAGCCACTTTGCAGACTGTCTCCAGAGACACTCCTACCCCTGCTGCCCAAGAAGAAGACATTGCCCTGGTTGAGTGAGCTCTAACCACCTCCGGAGGATCCTTCCTGGCCGCTCTATATGCCCGGTGAATAGTTTTTACTATCCAGGCCGAGATGGTGCTGGCCGACGTCTCTTTCCTTTTACATTTTCCGGTAAGTATGATGAAAAGTCTGTGAGAACGGCTGAATGCAGAAGTAGCTTGGAGATTGGCTTTGAGGACTTTTGGAAAGTCCAACTCATGCAGGTCAGCATCTGATTCTGCTGGGAAGGCTGGAAGCACCCATTCACTGGAGAGATGAAATACTGAAGCCACTTTGAGGACAAAGTGATCCAATGGTCTCAGCACAACCCGGTCTGGGAAGAATAAGGTTCAGCTACCCCCAATGCTTGGAGTTCCGACACCCTTCCCCCTGAAGTTATGGCTATTAGGAAAGCCATTTTTAAGGTGATATCCCATAGTGAACAGTCTTCTGTAGGAGCACAAGGAGGGTTTGCTAGAAAATTGAGGACTAATGCCAGGTCCAATTGAGGGAACCTATTTCTCTTGGGAGGGTGTAATCTAAGTACTGCTCTCATGAAGCACTACACCAGCAGGTTTGCTGCCCATTTCTTTTGGGTAAAAGCCAAGATGGTTGAAATTTGCACCTTAAGCGAACTCAGGCTGAGCCCCCAATCCAATCCGGATTGCAGGAAAGACAGAAATGGAAATACATTTGGGTCACTAGGGTCAAACGGACGTCCGGCTGCAAAGCTCATGAACCTATCCCATATTCTGGGGTAGATAGAGTTGGTTGACTCCTTTCTGGAACTCTGTAAAGTTCTAAAAACCTCTGGAGAACATCCTAACCCTTGTAACCCCTGCCTTTCAATCTCCAGGCTGATAAGGCCAGTTGTGATGGTTGCGAATGTAGGATATCTCCATGCAACAGGAGATAAGGAGTCACCGGCAGAGTGATCGGTGGGCATATGCTGAGATCCATTGCCGGAGAGAAACATGGTCTGCGAGGCCAGTAGGGTAATAGTGCAATGACTGTCAGATTATCTGCCAACAATCTCTTCAGAAATTTCCAGTTTAAAGAAACTGGAGGAAAGGCATAGGCTAGTTGCGCAACCCAAGGATGGGGTCAAGGTGACTGTCTCCTCCCCTAATGGATGTGGGTAGCGTGAGAGGAACCGGCTCACCTTGCAGTTGGTTGATGAGGTGAAAAAGATCCAGTTGCGGACCTGGCCTGGAAGATATATGGTCCTCAAACCTTATTGTGCCAATGTCATGATCAGTTCCACCTCTCTCAAAAAGGATTGGCTGTGCGTACTGCCTAGTCGCTGTATGTTTGACACTGCTGTCGTGTTGCCCAGACGGAGCAGGACTGGGTGACCCTGTATGTGAGGCAGCAAGGTAGCCAATGCCATAAATGCTGCATGAAGTTCCATAATGTTGAAAACTATGCCCTAAGTGGGAAATTCCCATCTGCCATGGATCTTGTGGTGTTCGCAGGTGGTGCCCCAGCCTGCTGTGCTGGTGTCTGTTGTAACAATGATCTATGGCTGCAGACCTAATGGACGAAGCTGTACTAGTGTTTCCTGTCGTGTCCACCACCAGAGACTCCGGTGCATCCGGCTGGTGATCCTGATTGGCTGGGCAAAGAAACTGTGGCCACCTGAGAATTGAATTGGGCCCCTAGGTAGACCATATTCTGGTTAGGCTTCAGCTGGCTCTGGTAATGCCTGTCCCCCAACGCAATTCTGAGGAACTGCTGGTATGACTGAAGGATTGGGACATGCCGGTAGGCATACTGCAAGTCCACTGAAATCATCCAGTCTCCTGGTTGAATAACCTGGATTATGGTATGGAGAGACTCCATCTTGAGTCTCTCTATCCAGATAAATGGATTCAGCCTCTTGAGGTCATTCTGGAGGATGCCATTTGTACAGCCAATAATGGCCTTTTGCCACTGTGGACTGAACCCACCAATCTTGTCAGTAGTCTTTGCCAGAACTAGGCAAATTTGGGCATCCTGGCTCCAACCGCTTCCCCCCTGGCGGGCCTGGCATCAAAAGGGCTTCTGGGTACCTGAGAGAGCCACAGTGGCCTTAGCTCTCTGCAATCTTATGAAGGTTGACTGTGTACCCCTCCAACCCCTTTTAGAGTCCTTGGATGAGTGAAAATCTCTGAAATTCTGGTACCTGTTTGGCGTCCCTCTGGATGGTTGCCCCATCTGGTGTCTGGACCTTCGATCTTGGGGCAGAAGACCTGATTTTCCTCCTGTAACCCTGGAGATTGCAGTCTCCAGTTTTTGGCCAAACAGTGCCTTCCCATCAAAAGGCAGTTTACAGCAATTCTGCTTTGAGGATGGGTCAGCCGCCCGCTCAGGGTTTTAGCCACAACGGTTTTTGGCTGTGGCTAAGCATGGCTCTGGAGGACCATCAAATGATGTCTATAGCTGCCTCGCCCACAAAGTCTGCAGAGAGTTTTATCTCATCAAGAACCTTGATGATTTTTTTTCTTTTGGCAGCTGGTTTTTGATCGCATACTTCAAGTTCTGCTCCCACACTCGCATATTGCTTGCTACTGATGTTAAAGCCACGACGGGGCTTGCAGGTACTACCTGCCACGAGGTAGGACTTTAAGTTCGAGTTGATCTAAGATATCACGAAAGGAAGAAGAATCTCTCATCGGGAGTGTCACATTCTTGACCAGCCTAGTAACTGCTGCATTCACCGTTGATGGGTTAGATAAAGGCGACGCATCCTCCTCCATGAGTGGATACAATTTCTACAACCTATTGGTTGAAAACAATGTTCTCCCATTCCTCCTGAAACAGGCCTCTTATTTCTGTCATAAGAGGAAAGGTATCAACCTGTTTCTTTAGGTTAGAATAATACGTTTTCTCCTTCTTCAGAGGTTTCTGGATCCTCTCATTCCAGTGCAGCTTTAACTGCCTTAATGAATGGTGACACCATCGTAAATTTAAAGCCTGAACCTTCAGGATCCTCTGCCGAGGAGGTGGCATCTTCTCCCTCTGCCTGGAAGGTTGGCTGTAATACTATGTCTGGGGAATTAGCCCACCGAATCCGCTGGGCTGGACTCACCCCTGAAATGCCTGGTACCTCTCTAAGTAGAGATGGTTGAATGGCTTGGCTTAGACCTGGTGCAGGGCCCATACTCTGTTCGTCCGCCCCTGTCCCAGGTTGTCCGAGACGACCGGAAAATTCTGCCAGGGAGTCGCGGACTACTTTCTTGGGTAAGATTGACACCTGCTGACTCTCGTACTGCTGGTCTTTGGCAAGCTGCCTAAAGCAGTTGCTGCAAACTAGCTTTCGCCGGCATAGGTTCATCTCCACATGACCAACATTTGCCCTTGGGGTGCTGAGCCCTCAGAGGAGAAGCTGTGTGCTCTCTCTTAAGCGTGGATTTGCGCCCTTAGTACTGGGGTCTGCCAGAACTGGAGGAGTCACTCTCTGCCCTGGAAAAATCCTGACTCTGGACCTCCTAGAGCGGGAGTGTGAGCGGCCAGGGCTGAAATAGACAAGAAAGCATGCAGCATGCTCGGGCATAACGCACTCTTTTCTCCTGCATTTTCATACTTACCCAGAGGTGGCCCTTACCTGATATTGTGGTGGTCTTGGTTATGTGGTGTTAGGCTCATGCTGGTGGAAGAACCGAAAGGTGCAAACTGGACTGCATGGCAAAAGAAAGGAAAATAAGAAAAGAAAGAGAACAGAAAGAGCGAGAGAAAACGAAAACAAAAATAAAAAAACATGCCCTACAAATACACATACAGTATCTCACAAAAGTGAGTACACCCCTCACATTTTTGTAAATATTGACCACTGCGTGCGTACCAAAGAGCAGGACCGCTCAAGGCTGATGTGGCCGGTCCAAGGGGGGGGGAGAAGAGAGCCGCGCGCATGCCACTGGGAGCTGTCAGGAGGGACAGGGGAGCTGGGGAGGCCTGGAAAGTAAATAAAAATGAACTGGAGCAAAGAAGAGAGAGAGAGAGAGAGACAAAGGACATGCCACAAGAGGGATATTGTCTCTGATTAGAGAACACCTCGGCCCCAAAAGACCACCAGAAGCGTCTCCCCACATTGTTGTTGCATTTAGCAGCCTAAGATGTGAGACTGTGTTCTGGGAGAGGCTGAACCCAGACGGACAGCAACATATTAGGCAGGTAAGAGCTTATCCTGAGTGTAATGGTCTGTAGGTGTTGATCTTTGAGGACAAAAAGGAAAATGGGGGAGGTCCTGTGGGTGGATAAAGGGGCGGAGCTATATCATATGTATTCTGCCATGTTGGAGTCAGGAAAAGTGAATTAGCCGGAGTGTGCTATACAGGTCCAGAGCTGTGGTGCATTCCTATGGCACCTAGACCCTAAAGACATCTTTGGGGGTATGCCCACTGTGACAGGTGGAGTCTGGACCAGCAATGTGGATAAGGCAAGACAGGGATTTCTTCTACCCTTACAGAACAATTCCTGGTTATACATGTTTTGTTGGATTATTGCTTGGTAGTACACACTACATTATATCCTACGAGACCAACTAAGTATGCAAGCCACTTTGAAGGCACAGGTTATGGGTAATCTACTAAGTGTTTTTTTTTTCTTTAGCTCTCATTGTCTTGCTTATTCTGCCTTATAGGTAATGTTATTATAGAGTACACCTAATTAAATTTGGTGGTCTTTTCTTCAACCTCCAAACAGGAAATTTCTCTCTGGCTAGTGATGTGGTGCATATAAGACTGTTAAGTGTGCACATCCGCCTGCCATTTTCTGCCGATGATGCAAGCTGATTTTGCTTGCTGTCTCATCAGAGACATAGCCACAGGAACTCAGTTAGCACATGGGTTATTGAAATTCATTCATACTGGACATGCTGAAGCCCCTCGATCCACTTCCATTCTTTGACTACCCTGCAGGGGAAGCTCCTCTCTTAGCAATGGTAGGTTACAGGCGTTTGGGATCTGAATCACATGGGACAAATGGTGGGAATTCTGCTGCAGGCCCTGTATAAACTTCAAGTTCCATTCAGGTGGACAGCAATTCCCTTGTTCTGGAACAAGGTCTTCCACTGACACTGCTCCATCCCAGCTCCCTCACAGATGTGACACATGCGGGGTGACTGACTAAAGCAGAATTTTATGCCACTATGATCTAATCTAGAGGCTAATCACTACTTTTAGAAATGGCAGGTGCCAACAGCTGCACACGCTCTTCGGACTTTCGTACCCATGTCTATATCGCTGGAATACATCCTGAATAGCCTAGTGCACTTACATTTGCAGAAGGCTGCTGAAGATCTTTCACCATCAACATTTTTTTTTAAATGAGCTTCTTCACCTTCTTGCTACAGTGGACTCCACATACTCCTATAGACAAAAAAGCAATTTCCTTATTCTTGATCAAGCTGATTGGGTTCTGTATGATTGTCCCAATTCTGAGAGGTTATTTACCTCTCCTGGAATTTTTTCTGCCTTGTACCCTATGAAAGAAGAATTTAAAGAGTTGCACTATTCCCACTGTGAACCCAGCCATTCTTGCACTAAATCAATCTACTGTTTCTATTGAGGGCATTTCACCTTTTGCTTAATTTGATAGACATTTGGTCACTCCTTTTGAAGCGATCCCTTGCTCTAATAGGTCCTGAAGCCAGCTATAGCCACTTTATCTGTTGCCCAGATGAGGGCTAACTGGACTGGACTGGAGGGCTCAATACTGAGCTGTATCTTGAAATCAATAATACTGTTGTTTCTGCAAGAGAACAGCTCTTGCCCTCGACCATTCTATTCTGCAAAGACGCCATGGCGAATGTGGTCCATCAAAACTTCCTTCTTTTCTGTGCACATGCACAGCATGTTATGGCTTATAGCTTGGTTGGCTTACCCTGTTAAGGAAAGATGTCCTTTGAAGGTAAGCTTCTCTTTGGAAAATCCTTTGAGGAAGGGGGTTCGTACCCCTCTATCCGCAATTACCCATCACTTTTGATTTGTACCCCTCTACATTACATGTACAATCTGTTTTTCTACTGCAGGCCCTTACTTTCATGGCAGATCTTCCACCACTAAGCCCACCAGACCTGCGCAGAAGCCTTCTTCACATTGAGGGTTCACCTCCACCTCTGGAAGTGGTGGAAAATCTACTGGCATTTGCTTCAGCTTAGAGCAGCAACATCCCTGCCTCTGTCTTTTAGAGAGGTACACAAAAAGGTATTGCTGTCCTCTCTCCATTCATTTCTACCAGCCATTGTTACTTGCTGCTTTACAAGAGGCGGTTTCCCTACCCATTGCAGCTTTTCTGTCAGAAGAGATAGTAATTTCCTTTCCTTTAAAGAAGAATTACAAGGACTTTCCATAATCTTTTCAGGGACCCCTTTTCCATTTAAGAATGCATGATCCATCATACCCTTGAAACATCTAAATTTCTGGGGTAGGCTCCCTCAGGCTGGGTTCACACTGATACTACACAGCAGTCATCCTACTTTGCTCTGCGACATCAGTCCTACATTGGTCCTACATCCATCCGACTTGAATGAACAGGATACTACTTTGATCCGACTATCTGATAGTATGACTTGTCTTTTGACCAATCAAAACAATACCAGTGTGACATAAATTCCTTTTACTGCTGCTGTAATCACCATGTCGGATGTTACAAGTCGAATGGTTAGGACAAGGATCCTACTTTGAACTGACTTCAATGATATTCAATGGGCTGAAGTAGGATCAAAGTCAGACCAAAGTAGTGTAGGGAGCATTTTCAAAGTTGGACCGACTTGTGTCAGACCAGTTAAGACGGCTCTCATAGGGAAACCTTGATTTTCACACGTCATGCGACATGGCGACATGATCTCCCAATGTCGGAGCGTTTTTCGTACCAGTATGAACCCGGCCTCAAGGTCTCCTAAAGAACTGACACTATGTCTACTACATTAACTAGGCTTTTTCCTGATTGCCTGTAGACCTGTCACTATACCTCTTATATGAGAGATTTTCTACCTTTTTAATAGCAAATGCAATGTAATGGGCATTCTTCCTGGCATGGCATGGCGTGTCCTGGAGCTCTGTGCACAGGCGCAGCCCGGAACACAGAGCGTCTCATAAGTTTCAATAGAAACTTCTGCTTCCTCTAGTGCGCAGGCGCAGAGCGGGGGAAGCCTCGGCCACCATCTTTCTTGTGGGAAAAAACACTCCACTTTCATTCCTGTTGCCCACCCCCTCTCTCTTTAAAGGTTTGGCTCATTTTGGGCTCAGGGCTGCTCCACATAGCCAGTGTGTGCCCTGCAGCTCAAAATCATTTTAGATAACAGGTATGTATCACTTTTTTTATTTTTTTGCTTTTATACTTTAGACATGGTTTTTTGTTAGTTCTCCCCTTTGGGTTCTACTCTTTCTTCATATTTCTGCAGCTGATCCTCCTGCCCATTTCGCCATTCGTCTCGCAGTCAAGATCCTCTTGTGTCTAAAAAGGTATGGGATCATCTTTTAGGTGAGTATAAAAAAAAAAAATAAAAAAAAAGGAAGAGTGCGCCACTTACAAACAAAACCTGTTTGTTGCAGATCTGTTCCTGCTAAGCGGTCCAGAAAGTCTTCAAGACGCTATGACAACGACGACAGCCCTGAGCGAGAGTCACGTTCTTCACATCATAAGTCTTCCAGGAGATCTGGGTCTAGAAGACATCATCACTCTTCTTCACCCCCATCTCCAGGGTTAAACAAGAAGTGCTGGGCATGTGGCAATGTACCACTCCCTGATAAATTGGCCTGTAGGGACTGTCTCAGGGACTACGCAGCCAACCGAGAGCTAGGGAGTCGTCAGGTGGTCAATCTGCTCAAACAGACCATGAAGGACCCTTTCTCAGAACTGGCAACCATAATTCCCACCCATGCGGCTTCTCAGACTGTTCAGGCACAAGGCCTAGACCCCGACATCCCGGGTCCTTCATCGGGCAGTAACCCGCTACCTACTTCAGGAAGCACAGTCAGACATTCTTCCCCTGAGGATCCTTCTGGAGAGTCATCGGAGGAAACTGAACCATCAGCTTTCAGTTTTTCCTTGGTCCAACCATTTGTTGAGGCAGTGAAAAACGCTATTGGTTGGGAGGATCCGGAAGAGCCACCTCAAAAGTCAAAGACTCACTTTCCTTTCCTCAAGAGAAAACAAGGTTTTTTTCCTGTTAATGGGAGAGGTTAAGGAAATCAGAGGATGAAACAGTCAAAAAGATTTTCATTAGCCCGTCTGTCCAAGTTGTATCCTTTAGTTCAGTGGTCATCAACCCTGTCCTCAGGGCCCAACAACAGGCCAGGTTTGCAAGATAACTGAAAAACATCACAGGTGATATAATTTGCTGCTCAGTGATTGCACTATTCTAGTCTGCATCTCCCCAAGGTAATACATAAAACCTGGCCTGTTAGTGGGCCCTGAGGACAGGGTTGATGACCACTGCTTAAGCTGATAAGGATACACAATCTTTAAGTTCAATGCCTGTGGTTGACGCAGCTGTTTTACGGCTAGCAAAGAACATGACATTGTCGATGGAGGATTCAACTTCATTCAAGGATCCCCTGGACAGACAAATTGATTTGGATCTCAAGAGGAGCTATCTAGCTGCAGGAGCAGCTTGCAGACCTGCCATTGCACTTACGTCTGTTTCTAACGCCATTAGGTCATGGACAGAAAACATAGAAGCAGCCCTCCGCCAGGATGTCCCCAAGGATGATTTAATCCGGACTCGGGAGGAGCTTAAGTTGGCGGCAGATTTTGCGGGTGAAGCAGCCATTGACCCGGTCCGCTGTTCGGTCAACTCAGTGCTACACTCGGTCATGCCAAAGAGGGCCCTATGGCTGAAACCATGGACTGCTGATCTTGTGTCAGAACAGAATTGGTGCAAGATTCCGTTTGATGGCAAATCCCTCTTCGGAGAGAGGCTGGATAAGGCAATTTCCAGAGTAACAGGGGGGAAAACCGGCTTGCTTCCTCAGGACACTCACTGCTCCCTAAGAGGGGACAAAGTCTTTTTGATGCCAGAGGGGCGGAGACGCCCCCAGTAGGAGCCCGACTAAAATGTTTTTTCCCCAGTCTGGGTTGCCAGATGACAGGACCTATGGTCCTATCAACAATTCGGTACAGACATTTCTGGACTTTTTTTCATCAGCCTCCACACACATCCTTCAAGGAAAGCCAGATTTCGACCTCCCTGGAGAAAGCTCTGGCCTTAGGTCTGTTTATGAAGTCGCTACAGCATCAGGGGGCAGTGGTACCTGTCCCTCCATCAGAATGATTTACAGGTTTTTATTCCACCCTCTTCCTGAAAAGAAAATGGACGACTGGAGGCCTGTAATAGATCTGAAGAGACTCAACAGGTACATTCATCTCGAGAGTTTCAAGATGGAGTCGCTGCAGACAATCACTTAAGTCATACAACCAGGAGATTGGTTGATATCAGTAGACCTGCAGGACGCCTACCTTCATGTCCCTATCCTACCATCTTTTCAAAAGTATCTAAAGGTTTGCAGTGGGTCATGTCCACCTGCAATTCCAGGCTCTACCCTTCGGGCTGTGCACCTCCTCTTGGGTGTTTACGAAGGTGTTGATATCTGTCCTGGCCCCTCTAAGGGAAAGAGGGTTAAGAATTTACCACTATCTGGACGACATCCGATTGTTATCAAACAATCCGGATCAACTTATAGCCCACAGAGAAATACTTCTGCGATCATTGTCAGAACTAGGTTGGTTAGTGAACTACCGAAAGAGCCAGCTGATCCCAACACAACAAATGATTTACTTAGGAGCAATGTTCGATACAGATCTGGCCACAGTCTCTTTACCTCAACAGAAGATGGAGGGCATCATTCAAAAGATGTTGAAGACCATACGGAAGTCCCACTTGTCAGCTTCACAATGTCTGAGCCTCATAGGCATGATGTCTTCTTGTATTCCTCTGGTCCCGTGGTCTCACTGGCATCCGAGACACTTCCAGACAGGTTTTCTAGCACAATGGAAAAAGCAACGTCTATCTCAGACAATTCTGTTGTCAACCCTGATGTCCAGGAGCCTGCACTGGTGGACCAGACCAGAAAATCACTCCTGTTATCATCTGGGTTCTCATTCTTGGACCACAATTACATCAGATGAGAGTGGTCAAGGGTGGGGTGCCCATTGCAGAGAAGTCAGGGTCAGATGGTCCTTTCCCACCAGGGGGATAGTATCCAATGTATTGGAAATCAGAGCAGCTTTTCTAGCTTTAACTTCGTTTGCACCCCAAATCAAGGGATAGAGGGCGCTTCTGCGCCTGGACAACAAAGCTGCAGTTTCATATCTTCAGAAACAAGGGGGCACCCACAGCAGGACGCTTCTGAGGAAAGTGAAACCTATAATGGTCTGGGCCGAAAGGAACCTGATGGACCTCAGAGCGATATATATCTCCCAGGCAAAATGAACACAGGAGGCAGACGTCTTGTCGAGGGGATTTGGGGACAACGAGTGGTCACTCCACCCCCATGTGTTTGACCAGATTTCCCATATATGGCAGACCCCACAGGTGGACCTCTTTGCTTCCCAGGAGAATTCCAAGCTGAGGAGATTCTTTTCTTGCCTTCCACACGCCCAAGCAGAGGGAGTAGACGCGTTATCGTGTCCTTGGAACTTCAAGACGGCCTACGCCTTTCCTCCTCGTCCGCTCATCTCAAAGTTTCTCCTCAGACTCCTAAGGGAACCAGTTCAAATACTGGCAGTATTACCTTATTGGCTGAAGAGGCCTTGGTTCCCCCTAGCCTTGCACCTCAGTGTGAATCCTCCTATCAAGATTCCCCCCTTCCCGCAGTTGTTGACCCAGGGCAGGCTAATCCATCCAGATCCACAGAAGGTGGATTTTCGAGTATGGGGATTGAAAGGAGGTTTGAGTTGTTAGAATGTTCCCAGGAAGTCATATTCACCTTGCTGAAAGCCCAGAAACCAGCAACCAATGCAATATATGCTAAGATTTGGGAAAAGTTCCTATCTTACGCCACAGGAAAGGGTTTTGATCCAGTCTTTCCTACTGTTGATATTTTGAGTTTTCTTCAAACAGGTTTCAATTTGGGTCTCAGCCAGAGTTCCTTTAAAGTACAAGTGTTGGCAATCTCTCCAGCAACCAACACAAGGTGGGCAGAAGATTCTCTAGTGGTCACATTTCTCAAAGGTGTACTGAAGATGCACCCTCCAACCAGGCGTTCCTTTCCGAAGTGGAACCTTCCTCTAATAATAGAAGTCTTATCCGCTTACCCATTTGCACCTGTAGATAAAATCGAAATTTGGAATCTAACCTTGAAAACAACCTTTCTCCTGGCTATCACATCTGGCAGGAGGATTTCAGAGATTCATTCCCTGGGAGTGGGAGATGAACACATTTCCTTTTTTACAGACAGGGAAGAACTTCACCCTCTCCGAGGGTTCACACCTAAAGTCACCACAACGACACATCTATCGGAACCATGGGCATTACCAGTCTTTTCTGACCCAGAATCAAGCTCCTGTCATGAGTTAAGATATCTCCAAAGTTCTTAGGGCCTACTTGGAAGCCACAGCAAATTTTAGGAACTCCGACAGACTTCTCATCATCCCATGGGGCAAGAATAGAGGAAGGGAGGCTTCCCCCAGAACCTTGGCCTCCTGGGTTGTCAAATTAGTACAAAAAGCTTACAGGGTTAGGAACTTGGATCCTCCGGCTCAGGTGAATGCTCATTCAATAAGAGCAGCATCTTGGGCAGCAAGGGCAAATGTTTCCCTTTAAAAAGTATGCAGGGCTGCCACTTGGTCTTCTCGGCACACGTTCCTTAAAACATTATCGTATTGATCCCGGGGCTATTACAACAGTAAAGTTCTGGAGAAGATTGCTTTATGCCGCTATGTCCGTGTCTAATTAAAGTTTTTTTCGTTAAAGCATTAAACCCACCCCTGTGAGCTAGTTATATATCACATGTATGCTGCCACGGAGGCACCAGGAAAACAGAAAATTGTATCATACTTAACATAATTTTCCTTTCCTGGTGCCTATCCATGGCAGCATAAACTCCCACCCTTGGTATTCTATATTACGAAGAATGTTGGGGGAGGGGCTATGCCCTTTAATTTATGCTATTCACTAGTCCTGAAGGAGGAGTAGAGGCGGAGCACTATCACATGGATGCTGCCATGGATAGGCACCAGGGAAGGAAAATGACGCTAAGTATGATACAATTTTCCGTTATTTGATTCTCTATCAATCAAAAAAATTTCTGTCTCCCAGGTGTCCTCTATACAGATAAGCTGAGATTAGGAGCACTATCTTAAAGGGCGTGCTCCTAATCTCAGCTTGTTACCTGTATAAAAGACACTTGTCCACAGAAGCAATCAATCAGATTCCAATCTCTCCACCATGGCCAAGACCAAAGAGCTGTCCAAGGATGTCAGGGATGAGATTGTAGGTCTACACAAGGCTGGAATGGGCTACAAGACCATCGCCAAGCAGCTTGGTGAGAGGGTGACAACAGTTGGTGCTATTGTTCGCAAATGGAAGAAACACAAAATAACTGTCAATCTCCCTCGGTCTGGGGCTCCATGCAAGATCTCACCTCATATAGTTTCAATGATCATGAGAACAGTGATCAGCCCAGAACTACACGGGAGAATCTTGTCAGTGATCTCAAGGCAGCTGGGACCATAGTCACCAAGAAAACAATTGGTAACACACTACGCCGTGAATGACTGAAATTCTGCAGCTCCCGCAAGGTCCCCCTGCTCAAGAAAACACATGTACAGGCCCATCTGAAGTTTTCTAATGAACATCTGAATGATTCAGAGGAGAACTGGGTGAAAGTGTTGTGGTCAGATGAGACCAAAATCAAGCTCTTTGGCATTAACTCAACTCACCATGTTTGGAGGAGGAGGAATGCTGCCTATGAACACCATCCCCACCATCAAACTCTGAGGTGTAAACATTATGCTTGGGGGGGGGGGTTCTGCTAAGAGAAAAGGACAACTTCACTCATCAAAGGGACGATGGACGGGGCCGTGTACCATCGAATCTTGGGTGAGAACCTCCTTCCCTCAGCCAGGGCATTGAAAATAGGTCCTGAATGGGTATTCCATTATGACCATAACCCGAAACACACAGATATATATATATATATATATATATACATACACACACACTGACTGTGATTCAGTCCTTTCCAAATATGCTGCAGAAATCTCCTTCCACCAAGTCTGGCTGCATCCATTTTAACTGTGAGCAGCTGAAAGCTGCTGCCTGTTCACTTCCTGGATTTACATAGCGGCACACCTCTAGCTCTGAAGCTCTCATTAGCCCTTTTATGACTCATCCCAGCCTCCCTTCCTGGCAAACTCTCAGGAGAGAGAGAGAGAGCTGTGCATGATGTCATAAGCCTAGGCTTTTTACCAGACAAGAAACAGGAAATGGGCTGTATAAGGTATTTACTGTCAGAAAAAAAATCTTTTACTATTCAAAGTTAAAACAAGGGCAGAAGATTTAATAGATGGAAAGATGAATAAATAACTGAAGTTCCGCTTTAAGTGTTCAAGTAAAAAGTCCTTATAATAGACAAACCTGAAGAGATCTATTAAACCTTAAAAAAGATTTAATAGATAGAACGTTGAAAAATTGACTGAAGGTCCGCTTTAAGGTCCTAGAGTGGCCTAGCCAGTCTCCAGACCTTAATCCCAAAGAAAATATGTGGAGGGAGCTGAAGGTTCGTGTTACCAAATGTCAGCCTCGAAACCTTAATGACTTGGAGAGGATCTGCAAAGAGTGGGACAAAATCCCTCCTGAAATGTGTGCAAACCTGGTGGCCAACTACAAGAAACGTCTGACCTCTGATTGCCAACAAGGGTTTTTACAACAAGTACTAAGTCATGTTTTGCGAAGGGGTCAAATACTTCTTTCACTCATTAAAATGCAAATCAATTTATAACTTTTTCTAAATGCGGTTTTCTGGATATTTTCGTTGTTATTCTGTCTCTCACTGTTAAAATAAACCTACCATTAAAATTATAGACTGATCATTTGTCAGTGGTAAAATTTACAAAATCAGCAGGGGATCTAAAAAAAAAAAAGAAGAAGGACATTCAAGGTATACTGGCTTCAGTGCCTGTGTGAATAAAGCACACTTAATTGAATTAGTTATAGGGTAACACCTAACTCTTAACACATGTGGTCAGGAATATTGATGCATCTTTTTTTTGCATTCTTCATAAACACAAATGTGAGGTAAGTACAAACCCTCATAAAATACATCTTTCACTAATTTCAACTACTTAAAAGCCCAAAGGAAAACAAAACCATTATCCCAGCAGGCTTAGCTAATGATCAGATACGAAAATCCACATATAATTAAAGTGAAACTCTCACTGTGTTTAGGAAATATTCCCCTGCAGGCCATTTGCCTATCTTGTAAACATTTTGATAAACTTTTATTGCTGATCCTAATCTGCCTCTGTTCTGTATATACTATGACAGCCCAGTCTAGTGCATTTGCTGTGCATAGTACACATTTTTAATAAACGTACTGTATGTATACACATGCTTACATTGAACAGTAAACAAATGACCTCTTACACACTTCCAAAACTGTGTGGTCTAGCCACAAATTCCAGCAAGCATTTTCTGGTAAACCTAACATTGCAAAGATTGAGCTCATGGAAGAGTAAACACTGACCCTTACCCTAACAATTGTCTACCTTCTGTGTCTGCCCCCATAGAAAACGGCTTGCTTTGGGAGCGTGCATGCAGGCTTGCTCCCAAGTCGGGCTGTGTGTGTCCATACACATACAAAGCTTGGCCTGGCCCCGTCCTCTGCTCCCTCCTCACAGGATTTAATTGATAGTATCGTAATGCCAATGTCTCCCTATGCTGCTGCTGTGTCCTATGAGGATAGGAACACAGACCAGCTCCGCACAGCGGAATTGAGATAGGACGCAGCTAAGTATATCGGGAGGTGAGGGAGCAATAAAAGTAGTGGAGCATTTACCTTAAGGACTGCCCCACGTACATATACTGTGGCAGGGCGGCCCTTAAGCGCAAAATCATGTACCTGTATCTATTCCTTTCTTTGGTTCTGAGTGGATACATTAGGAGCCAATCAAGTGGTCCGGAGGACTAGATGTCTTCCGGAAACTCAGTGATCGTTCAGAGAGGGGCAGAACGGCGGTCTGCCTATGTAAACCAGGCAGATTGCTGTTCTGCTAGTAGGAAAGACAGAGATCTTGTGTTTCTGCTCAGCAGGAACACGGATCTCTGTCTTTCTTCAGTTAAGTCATCCCAAACACAGTAAGAAAGCACTCCCGGGGAACACAGCTAACCTCTTCCCTGCCAGTGTCATTAGTACAGTGACCGTGCATTTTTTTTAGCACTGATCACTGTGTTGGCATCACTGGTCCCCAAAAAGTGTCACTTAGTGTCAGATTTGTCCGCCCCAATGTTGCAGTCCAAAAAAAAACGCTGATCGTCGCCATTACTAGTAAAAAAAAAAAATTCCATAAATCTATCCCATAGTTTGTAGATGCTATAACTTTTGCACAAACTAATCAATATATGCTTATTGGGTTTTATTTTACCAAAAACATATAGCAGTAATACATATTGGCCTAAATGTATGAAGAAACTAGATTTTTTTTTTCTTATTGGAAGTGTTTTACAGCAGAAAGTAAAAAATACATATATACTTTTTAATTGTAGGTTTTTTTTTTTTTGTTTATAGCGCAAAAAATAAAAAACGCAGATGTGATCAAATCCCACCAAAAGAAAGCTCTATTTGTGGGAAAAAAAGGTCACCAATTTTCTTTGGGTACAGCGATGCACGACCGCGCAATTGTCCATTAAAGCAAAGCAGTGCCATATCACAAAAAATGGTCTGGTCACGAAGGGTAAAACCTTCTGGGGCTGAAGTGGTAAAAGAATAACTAAAGGCAAAACATATATTTTTTTTTTTTAGTGTTGGATGGAGTGGAGATGGATTAGAACCCCTATCAGTTTTTATTGTGGTCTGTGCCCCCGTTAGGGAGATTCACCCTCTCTATTTGTCCTGTTTACTATTATCATTGAAAGTGAAAGTAACAGAAAATCCCAAATTTTGGGTTGTCCCCACAACAGTAATAGAGGAGAAATCTTCCAATAGGGACACTGGTTCTGATGACCTGGGGGGGCAAGAAATTTCCCTAATTTGGAGGGATTTCCTCTCACTTCCTGTTTGGCTATGGGACAGGAAGTAAAGGACAATCTCTGCAATAGGACACCGATGGAGGGAAAAAAAAAATCCGACAGGGTTTTATTTAATTTATTAAAAAAAACAATAAAAAATAAACATGTTATGCTTACCTGCTCTGTTGTTTTGCAGAGCAGCCCTGAACTTCTTCTTTTTGGGTCCCCTGGCTCCTTCCCCCTTTCCAGTGCCCTCAAATTAATAGTAAGCCTCTATTGTCCATTCACAAACAGAGCGTGACTAGGCCCTGCCCCCACTCTCTCTTCATTGGCTCACTGACTGTAAATGACAGCTGTGTGAGCCAATAAAGAGAAAGAGACCCAGGAGAGCCGCTGCACCCATGACCATTGCTGTATCGAGATGGAGCTCAGGTAGGTATAAAAGGGAAGGCTGCATCTAGAAGATTTTTTTTATCTCAATGCATTAAGGTAAAATACCTTCTACCTTAAAAAAAAAAACCACTTGGTAAAAAATGTGTTGGCTTTATAACCACTTTGCGCTTGGTATTGACTTTTAGAGCCGGCAAAAGACTTTAAGGTAAAAGGGATTTGAGAGGCTCTAGATCACTTTTATGGGGCTCTGAAGCACAATCTGTGCTTCATTAGCTGCAGCACTGGGAAGGAGAGACATTGGCAGTCTAAAAGATTCCCGATATCCCCATAAAGACAACCTATCACCTGGCTAAAGGGATAGCAATAAAAATAGATAGTCAATTTAAAAAAGTGTTAAAATCTAAAATTATAAGTGTGTGAGTGTGTTAAAAAAAATAAATAAATAAAAAAAAAAAAAAAAAAAAAAAAAAAAAGCACCACCCTCTATGCACCCAATGCAAGTGTGGAGCACACAGACATGCATGTAAACATATATTGAGTCATATATACAAGTCCATCAGTGTGAGAGCAGCACATCCAGGGTCATTATTCACAGTTAACTCCAGACTTATAACCTTTTAAAGCGTCGGCTATGAAGAATTTCGGATACTATTGTTTTTTTGAGATTTCACGGGCACACACAATTTTAGGTCTTTATGTTTGGTATCCATTTACTCTATGGAAATCCCATTTTTTATATTTTTGGCAAAAAAGTGGGTATATTATTGTTTTTGTTTGCACTAAAATGTATTTTAGTGTATTTTTCCTGAAAATATGAGTTTGATAAATAGCTGTGCAAATATGCAACATAAAATATAATAAAACGTAAAAAAAGGTCAACTTGGCATATGTAACCAATAGTACGTGTTAATGTTTAAAAAAAACTTGTTGGTGATGATATATGTATATGGGGGTGGCAATATTTATTACATATGCAGACTGTACTTCTTGCTTTTGCTAGTGTTACACAATAGTTGTGCTACATAACGCCTGGTACACACTAAGTTTTTTTTATTTTTTTATAATCTTTATTTTATAAATTTTTCATTTTAGACTATATACATAAAAGAAATGTAATGAAAAAAAAATGGTTCGCTTATAGAAAGAGCAATTTCCATCATCAAATATCCAACCATAGACTCTCAATCTACTTATGTACCACAAATCTTATGTTCCTCTTCTAACCTAAGTCTTTTTTTATATTCAACCCAGCAGACTGAGCAAAAAAAAACCCCCCCAAAAAAACAGAGCAGCTCAGGAGGAGACCCTGTACTAACAATCTGATGTTAGTAGAGCGATCTCCCGGCTGAGCTATTGTGTTCTGATAGGGGGACTGCCCCCCTTCCAGGACACACCGGTCTGCGCTCACAACCATTGGCTGCGAACGCTGATCAGATGCTCGTTTTCTAGCATGCCCGTTTGGCCAGCTTCTTTCGGACAGGCTGATGTAAACACTGGCCGAATGTTGGCTGGTTTCTGTTGATCTGGCTGATATTTGACCCCTGTGTACCAGGCTTAATTGTGTGGCTGATATCTTTTTCTCAATAGTTCAGAGAGACATGAACAGTAAAATGCGCCAAGAGCTCCCTCTAGTGGCTGAACTAAAAATATCTACATTTAACCCTTCACTGCCAGGGCCTGCTCTCCACTTTTCATCTCAGGCGGCCAAACCATTTTTTCACTTACAGCTTTTAGAGTTTGTGAAAGACCTCCAAAACCATACATTATTTGAAAGCACAGGACTGGTAGAATAAAAGATAGTGCTACGGATTTTGTATGTCCTGTGATGGCTGTGTAAACCTGGTATTAAAATTATTATTAACTCACACAGACACAACATGATCTACAAAATTCCCAGTAAATCTAAATGTTAAAACTGGATTGAGTAAATAAATACAAATATTTGTAAAATGTTAATTGTGCCTTTTTGGAAAACAGTGAAACAGCAAAGTTGCATAAAACTGTATATAAGCAACGTACCCTAAAAATCTGGAGGTTGGCTTCACATCTATGCATTGTGGTAAGGCCTGATTCCACAGTGCTGTGTGTACATTGCAATGGTGCGTGTTATGAAAAGATGATGCATTATCACAATGCAGAATGTTACGATGGGAGGCAAAAATGTCACAGTGTGCTACCGCACAGAGGGTTGGATGAATGCATTTTTATATAAGAAAACAAAAATCAAGCAACACTGCAGCGCATGTGTACAGCATACACCAGCATGCACAAACTTGTACACACGCATTTGTTGTATATGCGTCATTTTAGGATAGCTCATTCTTTGTAATGGGAAAATGATAGCCCATTAATTTTTATTAATGAATTGTGGAGCGTTGCAATACAGTGCCTTGAAAAAGTATTCATATCTCTTGAAATTTTCCACATTTTGTCATGTTACAACCGAAAACCTAAATGTATTTTATTGGGGTTTTATGCGATAGACCAACACAAAGTGGCACATAATTGTGAAGTGGAAGGAAAATGATAAATGTTTTTTTTTTTACAAATAAATATGTGCAAAGTGTGGCGTGCATTTGTATTCAATCCCCTTTACTCTGAAACCCCTAACTAAAATCTAGTGGAACCAATTGCCTTCACAAGTCACCTAATCAGTAAATAGAGCCCACCCATGTGTAATTTAATCTCAGTATAAATACAGCTGTTCTGTGAAGCCCTCAGAGGTTTGTTAGATAACCTTAGTGAACAAACAGCATCCTGAAGGCCAAGGAACACACCAGACAGGTCAGGGATAAAGTTGTGGAAAAGTTTAAAGCAGGGTTAGGTATAAAAAAATATCCCAAGCTTCGAACGTCTCACAGAGCACTGTTCAATCCATCATCCGAAAATAGAGAGAGCATGGCACAACTGCAAACCTACCAAGACATGGCCGTCCACCTAAACTGACAGGCCGGGTAAGGAGAGCATTCATCAGAGAAGCAGCCAAGAGGTCCATGGTAACTCTGGAGGAGCTGCAGAGATCCACAGCTCAGGTGTGAGAATCTGTCCACAGGACAACTATTAGTCGTACACTCCACAAATCTGCCCTTTATCGAAGAGTGGCAAGAAGAAAGCCATTGTTATAAGAAAGCCATTAGAGGTCCTGATTGCAGTTTGTGAGAATCCATGTGGGGGACACAGCAAACACGTAGAAGAAGGTGCTCTGGTCAGATCAAAGAGTCCAAAATTGAACTTTCTGGCCTAAAAGCATTAACACCATGTGTGGTGGAAAACGAACACCGTACATCACCCTGAACAGTGGCAGCATCATGTTGTGGGGATGCTTTTCATCAACAGTGACAGGGAAGGTGGGGGGTTGGGAAATATCAGGGGTGCCTCTGATATTTTACTTTTGGAGGTAGAGAAAGTTTAAAGACACATAGTCGCCAGTCTCTTTCTCCTCTGCAGCCCAGGAAATACTTCTTGCAGAGCACTACCCGTTCACTGACACTTGGAAGAGATAGTATACATGCCATTAATGCTTATGATCTGTTCAGTTGAAAATGCACACTAGAGTGCTCAGCACATTACATGTACATTCAGGAAATTCAAAGCATTGGTAAATATGAGAAACATTTACTGATCCTCCAGTCGCCATCATGTCCTTCCCACATGAGAACCCGCTGTCTTCTCCCCTTCACAGCTTGCTGTCCCTGCTGGGACAGGGGAAATGGAGGACGAGCATGCAGCTGACAGTGGTTTGTGAAGGCAAGATGATTGTGGGCACACTGCAGGGTGGATGTGTGTAAGGGAACCCTTCTGTTGTAAGTGGTTACAGAGGCAACCACCTACTTAATTAAATTATATAACACAGTAGGGTTCCTATGATTATATTTCTGTACAGTGTCTAGAAAACTCATTGGAACCCCACAGACCTGAAGAGGCTTCATGACCATTGTAAAGCAGCTGACTGGCAGGATTTCTACTTCTCAGATTAAAGATACACTCTAACCATCTTACAATGTTGCATTTACAATGAGTCAGAGGACACCCTACCTGTTGAGTGGCTCCCGTTTTCATCCTGGTATTGATCCTCTGCAGCTGGCTGCCGATTTAGTAAACCTCTGAGGTTGCCCATATACAGGTGGAATCTGAGTCCATAAGAATGCAGGCTACCACTGTTATTACTTACAACACTGCACTCTTTTTTTTTTATATGGACTGTAATCCTGTGACAAGAGTCTGCAGTCCCACCTTGAAGCCCTGTGAAAAGCTCGTTGAATATCTCCAACAGGTAATACAATTTTTGGTCGGGATGAGACTTCTTTCTCCTATAACCTAATCTCCTAGCACCGATATAACATGCATATTCAAAAAAAAAAATAAAAATGCAGGAATTGTTCAAATGAAGAAAGTGCTACAAGCTGACAGGTCCTCTTTAACATATCCCCCTAAATAGGATGAAATATAGATGATACGTTATAAGCAGTACAATGTGATACAAAAAGAGACCCTGAAAAAAAAGAGAATATCCATTGTTTATTAGACAAAGTACATAGCATAGACAAATTTCAATCCTATTATCCTATTTAACCTGGGAAGCCCATTTACATTTTCCAGCAGTAATATATACACAGGAAGGACTTTTTCCTTGCAGTCTTTTCTCAGTGTGAGGAGATGTAGCAGCAGCAGAATTATAGCAGCTTCAGACATTGAGTGTTAAAGCTGTCACCTTCCTTGACAGCTACTGCCTCCAGCAGGGCTTGCTTCTTCTGCATACTGCGTGAGGACTCCAGCTCATACATAGTTGTCAAATTGAAGAGAACGCTTTCGTGAAGATAGTGTTTGGGATCCTGCTGAACCAATCCTTCCAGATGCCTGAGGGATTCCTTTAATTTGCCCAAATAAAGCAGGCAAACGGCTGCATTGTTATTTGCCTGGGAAAAAAAAAAAAAAACAGTTTTGGGAATGAGGTGGAACAATAAAGCAGAGATCGATAACCTCATCAATGTGCTCACTGCGGCACAGCGCCACACGGCTTTGCTGCATTCCTAAACCAAGCAACACTACGTAATCAGATCAACCGGTGCTAATGTTTGAGGAACACCAGTCCTGTTCAGAACTGATAACTCTATACCAGCATAGGGGGAGCTGGGAAGCTATGTCTGCTCATTACACACACAAAATACTGTATATTACATATATACTGCACACATACACACACAAACCGTGTCTTCTGCTGCAGCACACTGTTTTACAATTCCTCAATGCAAGGCTATGGGTCTGTGCAGACTAACTGAAAACAGAACAGTAAGGAGTTGATTTACTAAAACTGGACAGTGCAAAATCTGGTGAAGCTCTGCATAGAAACCAGAAACCAGCTTCTAACATCAGCTTGTTCAGTTAAACTTTGACAAAAAAAAAATCTAAAAACTGAATAATTGCTATGCAGAGCTGCACCAGATTTCGCACTCTCCAATTTTAGTAAATCAACCCCCCCCCAGTGTAACCTATCCAGTAAATGATTTTATCTCAGCGCTACCAAGTGAGGATGTGGACTGTGCTGTGTTGCCTAATATACAGATGACCAACAATAGGAGTACTCAAAATATGATAACAGTACATGTAAACCCTGACATTCAGTCCACTAAAGCAATGTGTAGCAAACAACTGCTATTTTCTTTGTAATAAAATATTTGTTTTTGTCTTTTCATCCTCTGTTGTATCTCAGCACTGCTGATCTCCCTCAGCCTATTTTCAGGCACTTGCTACCTACATGCATGCACTCCAGAGATGGCTGTGTGCCACTTCTAAGAGCCCGTTTTCTGATTGTGACAACAAGGGATCATGCCAGTGCAATGTGTTTGGTATGGTCACTTTAAAAGTAAGAGAGTGTGACTGGTTAGCAGTTAAGTGTTAAGGGTCGGCTTCAGATATTCAGTGTTCATGTCTGCTGAAAGATGTGGTTTACCCTGTACTCCTCTGACGTACCAACATGGGCAGTCTGTGTAGTGCTTTGCAGTGCTATTCATTTAAGATGATGAACAAAAGCGCCTGCAACACCCCCATAATGCAGTGTACCATAATGCACATGCCATGCATTGTGGTGTTCTGCATTAAACATAGATGCTGATCCAGGTTTTCATATGTTGTTGTGCATTCATTTGGAATGGACAACCTTAAAGCAGAACTCCAGTGAAAAATGTTATAGTACATTAAAAGATGAACTAAAATGGGCAGCTTTTGCTGCAATACTTGCCTTCTATTCAGAGCACCCCCCCCCCCCCGCAGTACATCAGTATCACAAGCAAATGCTTTGATTGGTCACTTAGGATTGACTATATAGCTTGAGACTTTTCCCAGTAATACAGCTCTGCTAAACACAACCAAGTAGGGAAAGACTTTCTATGATTAGTTCGCAAAATATTTTTCATGCTTTCAAGTATCCTATAGGAATGATGTGCTTTCTATTTATAGGATCACTAGAGAAAATAACATTTAGGCTGCATGATTTTTTATTTTTATTTTTTTTTGCATTATTTTAACATATTTGTACCACATGTAACAGCAACGCAAATAAACATAAGGGGAAATGTGGTGCGCTGTCACTTTTTAAATTGGTGCCTCAATGCACATATACAATCAGCAAAAAGGTACCAGCACTATGCAGGGTTCCCCTCCACCACACACACATACATAAAATATATACATAAAATATATATATATTATATATATATATATAAAAGATAGAAATATGTGGCGCTAGTCTAAATTAGCCAATCATCATACCTCTCCGAAGAAATCTCAATGTTTCCTTGATGCACAACAACCAATAATATCTTCTCCCATTAGGGGGCAGCTAAATCAGCCAAAATAATAAATACCATAATCCTCACATTAAATCATCCTAATAAATAATGGGTTCCTCAATCAAACCAAGTATAAAAAATGTGGCCAAAAATATTAAGTGATACTAGTGGGAATTCAACAAAGGTTCCTCAAGCTGTGTCATAAATAGTGCTAAATTTCCCTCACCTTGATCCGTAAAAATAAAATTACAAAATACATAAATTAATAATGCTGATGAATAAATAACATGCAATAATAAATATAAAGTGCAACTCAATATCACATGTGTGAACAAAAGTGATCAAGTGCAAAAAAGTGATGGTAGTGCAGAGCTGTGCATATATAAAAAATCAGATTCCGAACTGCACTCCAATAATCTATATATAGCACCTCTTCCGCCTGAAAATTAATTCTTAAAATCTGAAAAACTGTGACATAAACTGTGATCAAGTCCAAAAGTAGTAATGCTTCATGCAGTGTATTTTAAAATGTCCAACCAGATGGTTAATAATCCAATGCCAGTAACGTGACTTTGTGCTGGATTCATTCACTTGACAAAACTGGTGCAGCACACAGGTGTTTCCCCCAGCCTCTCACCTTAAGCAGCGGCCTCCATTGGGCCAAGTCAGGCAGATAGTAAATGTTTAGCCGTGAGGGATGATGATCCAGCAGCCGTCCCCTTCCTCCAACGGATGTGCGTGGGTCAGATTTTCACTAACTAATCACCAACACTCTCACCGACCCCAAAATGAAGAAGGAGATGCTTCCATAGTGCAGTAATTTCAATAACGTTTATTGTAAAAACATAGTAACTTGCATGTATAAAATGGAACTGTCAGCTGAAGTAAACCGCAGAGACAATGCAAGCTTCTGGGTACGGCCGTCCCCTGGAAGCGTCGGCACCTGGCTCCTCCTACGCTGACGCGTTGCGTCACACCACGTGACCTTTGATAAAGTCACAAGGTGTGACGCAACGCGTCAGGGTAGGAGGAGCCAGGTGCCGACGCTTCCAGGGGACGGCCGTACCCGGAAGCTTGCATTGTCTCTGCGGTTTACTTCAGCTGACAGTTCCATTTTATACATGCAAGTTACTATGTTTTTACAATAAACGTTATTGAAATTACTGCACTATGGAAGCATCTCCTTCTTCATTTTGGGGTCGGTGAGAGTGTTGGTGATTAGTTAGTGAAAATCTGACCCACGCACATCCGTTGGAGGAAGGGGACGGCTGCTGGATCATCATCCCTCACGGCTAAACATTTACTATCTGCCTGACTTGGCCCAATGGGGGCCGCTGCTTAAGGTGAGAGGCTGGGGGAAACACCTGTGTGCTGCACCAGTTTTGTCAAGTGAATGAATCCAGCACAAAGTCACGTTACTGGCATTGGATTATTAACCATCTGGTTGGACATTTTAAAATACACTGCATGAAGCATTACTACTTTTGGACTTGATCACAGTTTATGTCATAGTTTTTCAGATTTTAAGAATTAATTTTCAGGCGGAAGAGGTGCTATATATAGATTATTGGAGTGCAGTTCGGAATCTGATTTTTTATATATGCACAGCTCTGCACTACCATCACTTTTTTGCACTTGATCACTTTTGTTCACACATGTGATATTGAGTTGCACTTTATATTTATTATTGCATGTTATTTATTCATCAGCATTATTAATTTATGTATTTTGTAATTTTATTTTTACGGATCAAGGTGAGGGAAATTTAGCACTATTTATGACACAGCTTGAGGAACCTTTGTTGAATTCCCACTAGTATCACTTAATATTTTTGGCCACATTTTTTATACTTAGTTTGATTGAGGAACCCATTATTTATTAGGATGATTTAATGTGAGGATTATGGTATTTATTATTTTGGCTGATTTAGCTGCCCCCTAATGGGAGAAGATATTATTGGTTGTTGTGCATCAAGGAAACATTGAGATTTCTTCGGAGAGGTATGATGATTGGCTAATTTAGACTAGCGCCACATATTTCTATCCTTTATTACGTTACCCCTTAGGGTGGGTGAGACCACCTCTTATGTTGGCAGCTTCTCTAATCTGTGTAACCTTGATCTTTTGAGAACGTGGTTGTGCACATTAGTTTTCTATTATTTCGATTATATATATATATATATATATATATATATATATATATATATATATATATATATATATATATATTACACACACACACACACACACACACACACACACACACACACACACATATATATATATATATATATATATATATATATACATATATATACACACACACACACAGTGTATATATAGGTGGCATCTAACCTCTGTTCGCCTAGCAAAATTCACAAATATTGATGACAACTGATGCCGGAGAGGATGTCCAGGGCCGACATACTTTGTGGAACTGCATCTAAAAAGACTTCTGGAACAAGATATTGACACTTATCTCTGAGGTCACAGGTTGTATGATAAAACGTAACACTGCACTTGCTCTACTTCTCATAGGAGTGGATGACTTCCCTGATGAATTTGGATCAGTGGTAGTCCACATACTGTTTGCTGCCAGATTGACGATCCTTTGAAGGTGGAGAGGTTCCTTGGTTTCTAATGTTTCCAATGTAAAGACCCAGATGAACCTTGCGGTGAGCTATGAACATTGTCTGGCACTCCAGGTCAGGAAACAGAGTCAGTTTCATAGAGCCTGGGATCCGTGGATTGTTACTCTGACACTGAATAAGAGTATATTGGTCTAGTAGGCTATTATTAGCCAATTCAATGTTTAGCTGTGGAGGTGTTGCATTCCTGTCTCAGGACATTTTTCCCCCAGGAGTTCCCTCCTCTGAGATTAAGGTCTATGCTACTAATTTACAGTGCAAAGACTTCTTTTTTGTGTCCACTAGTTCAACATGCAAATTGAGTGATTGGCAATTATTCACTTCTCCTGTTTAATTGTTCTCAATTCTCATGCCAAGCAGGTATACCTTAGAGTTACCACCTGTCCAGGATTCACCCGGACAGTCCGGGGTTTTGAATTGTGTGTCCGGATTTCCGACCACCTGAAACCCAGACACAATATTCAGAATGGACTGTGGCTCACAAAGTACCACAACTGCCGAGAGCACAAGTCTGCACACGGGCCCCACCCCCATACACGGACAGGAGGGGAGAAAGGGCTTGGTCTGCTCCTCCTCCTCAAGCTCCTTCCCCTTTGTCTGCTCACCCACACTCCAATCTCCGGCGTTTTGTGCCTCAGGAAAGGGATATGTGGGCTGGAAGTTTGAAGCTCAGCAACCGGCAGATACATTGTGGATGAAAGGTGCCTGAGCCTCAATCCTCGGGTGAATGAGCTCACCATCCAATGTCTGACTGAAGTCTCCCCCCTCCCTCCCTTCTCTCCCCTGCCTCCAAGCGAGTACACTAAGAAAAGGGGGGACTCAGATGTAAGGGGTGTCCTGTGGACTCTGATGTAAGAGGGACTTTGGGAATCCTAATTTAAAGGGGAATGCTGGGAACTGTAAGTGGGAGGATTGGTAAGCAGAAACCACCTTACATCAGAGTTTCTCTTTACACCACAGTGTTTCCCCTTAGAAAAAAAATAATAATTGCAGTGATCCGCTAAAATTTTCAGGTTTGGCTTGAAGAAAAGGTGGTAACCCTAGTATACCTGCCGATCATTGTTCTACTATACGTTTTCTGCTTGATGCTCGATTTACTTTGTATTGTTTGATAAAAGAATATTTAACACTATGCTTGAAAAATAAATAGTAAAAAAAAAAAAAAAAAGCTAAAAAGGCAAACAGGAAGAACAGGCTAACAGACAAGGCAGGACGAAAAGGTGGACAGATAGAAAGGACAGTAGAATGTAGGATACATGACAGACGGAAAATAATGGGTTTGGTTGTGACAACAAAGATTCACCACTAGATGGAGCTAGAAGAGCTGTAAATACAACTCTATAGAGTCCCCAATGCAGCATTTGCTTCTTGTGCATATTAGGAGCGCAGACAGATCCAAAATTTCTCTGTGGAATTTGGTGACATTTCCAAAAAATGTTCCAGCGAAGAATGACGCGTTATTAACAAAAAGAGAAATAACACTATGCCTAAAAGTATGTCCTACTTCTGTAGATGTCAGTGTAATTAAAGTAGAAGCACTCCATCTACATATAACCCTGAGTGGAAGGCTCTTTTACAGAACACAGTTGAACAGCACTGAGCTCCGGCGTGATGCTAATCAGATGTAAGTTTGATAAATTATACACTACAGACCCTCCTCTCTGTACTTCTACTAGGACTGAAAAATGCATTTCAATAGCTTTTCCATTCTCCATGCTATGTTTTATTCACATTTTTCTTACAAGTCAATGTTTTAATGCAAGAGACCTGCCAGTCTAGAACATTCCGTTACCCTGAATGATCATGTCATATGGATATGAAAGGAAGCTTCTGTTACCTGAAATTATACTGTAGACCCGAAGGCCAAAAACAGGTGCATGCTGGGAGTTGTACTCCAAAGCCACCACCACCACCAGGGAATTTGCAGGAAAATAGCTGACACTAAATTTTCTATTGGCACTTAAAGCTGCACATACATCAGTCATTTCTGTTTCGTTCAACCAGAGGCACGAAAAAAATTAATTAAAAAAAAAACGGATTCAATTCCCCCATCCACAATATCGTTGAGCACGGGGTAATCCTCCCTGCTGAGCTATTGTATTGTGACAGTAGGGAGACTTCCCAGGTGTCAGAATACAATGATCAGCACTTCCGGCTATAGCTGGTGGCTCTGGTCAAGCGGAAATTTTCCAACAGGGCGGTTGTACAGAAGCTGATCCATAGATCGACTTTTATACAATCACCCTGCCCATACATGGAGCAAAATTGGGCTGGTCCCTGACGAATTTCAATTCAGATATAACAGACTTTAGATTCATTCACTAAACAGCAGGGATTCATCAAATACAATAAAAAGAAAATCCTTTTTTCCCTGAGAGATATGATTGGCTGCTGTGGGTTACTATACTTTGCTCTTCATCAGTGATCTTTGCACCACTTTACCTCCGGAAGGTTTACCCCCCCTTCCTGACCAGGCCATTTTTTTGCAATACGGCACTGTGTTAAGTTAACCGCTTGCAGACCAGCCGCCGTTGGCTCTGCTGTGCCAAATCAAGTTTTCGTACGTCCTCTCACAAGTCCAGATAGCAGGTGTGCGCCGGCCGCGAGATCCGGATAGCAGGCGCGCAGCTGCAAAGAGCTCCATGAGTCCGACCGTGGAGATACCCGCGATCATCTCACAGAGAAGAACGGGGAAATGCTGATGTAAACAAGCATTTCCCCATTCTGCCTAGTGACACTGATCACAGCTCCCTGTGATCGGGAGCGGTGATCAGTGTCGTGTCACACATAGCCCATCCCCCCACAGTTAGAATCACTCCCTAGGACACACTTAACCCCTACAGCACCCCCTCCTGGTTAACTCCTTCACTGCCAGTCACATTTACACAGTAATCAGTGCATTTTTAATTGCACTGATCGCTGTATAAATGTGAATGGTCCCCAAATAGCGCCAAAAGTGTCCGCCATAATGTCACAGTCACTATAAAATTCGCTGATCACCGCCATTACTAGTAAAAAAAAAAAAAACATTAATAAAAATGCCATAAAACTATCCCCTATTTTGTAGACATTATAACTTTTGTGCAAACCAATCAATAAACGCTCATTGTGCTTTTTTTAACCAAAAATATGTAGAATACGATCGACCTAAACTGAGGAAAAAAACGTTTTTTTTATATATTTTTTGTGCGTCGGATTTGTGTACACACGATCGGAATTTCTGACAACGGATTTTGCTGTTGGAAAATTTTATAGCCTGCTCTCAAACTTTGTGTGTCGGAAATTCCGATGGAAAATGTGTGATGGAGCCTACACACGGTCGAATTTTCCAACAACAAGGTCCTATCACACATTTTCCTTCGGAAAATTCAACTGTGTGTATGGGGCATTAGAATTAGGGATGTTTAGGTGACTTTTCTGCTTTTCACTTTGAGGGCTCATTCATACCAGATGTGTTGTGCTGTGTTGCTCTGCTATGATCAACACAGAAACAACAAATGTTCTCTATTCACACCATACATGAGTGTTGGTGTGTGTCATGTAAAAATGCAGCATGTCTCCACTTTTATCACAGCCCAACACACATATAGCACATATATACAGAGGATATAAAAAGTCTACACATTCCTGGCAAAATTTCAGGTTTCTGTGATGTAAAAAAAAATGAGACAAAGATAAATCATTTAAGAACTTTTTCCAGTTTTAATGTGAACTATAAACTGTACAGCTCTTGAAATCTTTTAGGTGGAGGGAAGTAAAAATAAAATATGGTTGCATAAGTGTGCTCACCTAAATTTATACTTTGTTGAAGCACCTTTTGATTTTATTACAGCACTCAGCCTTTTTGGGTATGGATTCTATCAGCATGGCACATCTTGACTTGGCAATATTTGCTCACTCTTCTTTGTAAAAACACTCCAAATCTTTCATATTGCGATGGCATCTCCTGTGCACAGCCCTCTTCAGATCACCCCTCACATTTTCAAATCAGATTCAGATCTGGGCTCTGGCTGGGCCATTCCAAAAAACTTTAATGTACTTCTGGTGAAGCCATTCCTTTGTTGATTTGGATGTATGCTTCGGGTCATTGTCATGCTGAAAGATGAAGTTCCTCTTCATGCTCAGCTTTCTAGCAGAGGCCTGAAGGTTTTGTGCCAATATTGACTGGTATTTGGAACTGTTTATAATTCACTCTACCTTGACTAAGGCCCCTGTTCCAGTCCCTGTTCCAGCTGAAGAAAAACAGCCCAAAAGCATGATGCTGCCACCACCATGCTTCACGGTGGGTATGGTGTTCTTTTGGTGATGTGCAGTGTTGTTTTAGCGCCAAACATATCTTTTCGAATTATGGCCAAAAAGTTCAACCTTGGTTTCATTAGACCATAACACATTTTCCCACATGCTTTTGGGAGACTTCAGAGTTTTTGCAAAATCTAGCGGGGCTTGGATGTTTTTCTTGGTAAGAAAAGGCTTCAGTCTTGCCACTCTACCCCATAGCCCAGACATAAGAAGAATACAGGAGATTGTTGTCACATGTACCACACAGCCAGTACTTGCCAGATATTCCTGCAGCTCCTTTAATGTTGCTGTAGGCTTTTTGGCAACCTCCCTGACCAGTTTTCTTCTCGTCTTTTTATCAATTTTGGGGCGACGTCCAGTTCTTAGTAACGTCACTGTTGTGTCATATTTTCTCCACTTCATGACTGTCTTCACTGTGTTCGATGATATATCTAATGCCTTGGAAATTCTTTAGCCTTCTCCTGACCTATACCTTTTAACAATGAGATCCCTCTGAAGCTTTGGAAGCTCTCTGCAGACCATGGCTTTTGCTGTAGGATGCGACTAAGAAAATGTCAGGAAAGACCTACTAGAGCAGCTGAACTTTATTTGGGGTTAATCAGAGTCACTTTAAGGGATGGCAGGTGTGTACCGACTCTGATTTAACATGCCTTTGAATGTGATTGCTCAATTCTGAACACAGCTACAACCTAAGTTATAAGAGGGTTTGCACACTTAGGCAATCGCGTTAATTTTATTTTTACACCCCCCCCCCCCTCCAAAAGATTTCAGTTTGTTTTTCAATTGAATTGTACAGTTTATAGGTCACATTCAAAGGTGGAAAAAGTTCTGAAATGATTTAGCTTTGTCTCATATGTTTACATCACAGAAACCTAACATTTTAACAGGGGTGTGTAGACTTTTTATATCCACTGTAGTTGAATGAGTTGTCTTTTAATAATGCTGAATAAATCTTAAAAAAAAAAGAAAAAAAAAAAAGAAAAAGTAAACAATGCATTTTAACAACATATTGCACAGCCCCTCTACAACACACACCAGCAGGCACACATCAAATGGACCATATTGTGTGCTCGCTGGTGTAAATGGGCCCTAAGTGCTAGTATCACCTCAGTTTCTCTCCACCAGGTACAGCATCTCCCACCCTCCTCTCTCTTTGGTCACGGTGCCTTTCTGCAGCAAAATGCACCTTTGCCTGTGTAGACAAAAATCCTTGCACTGGCCCTGCATTGCATCACCTGCTTTGATTGTCCTTAGGCCACTTTCACACTGGCACCTCTGCTAAGAGGAATCTGCTTGCTCAGCGTGGGATTTCTTTGCTGATCCCCGCTGAGCAGGCTGATGACAGGTCTGTGTCTGCTCTGCTATGCAGACACAGACCCGCTATGCAGACACAGCCCCGCTCTCCTCTATGTGGACCTCCTGTCCGTTTCTATCCGACTGTCATCAGATCCGCCAGACAAATGGGAAATAGAACCACCATACGTCTGTTTTTGGCAAAGAGGATCTGATCAGATCGGATGGCGGCGGGTGTCAGCGGACACTTGTCCACTGACATCCGCGGCACCATAGAAGGGACTGGAGGGTCTGATCAGGTCCACCTGAAAAAGTGACAGGCGGACCTGATCAGACAGCCCGTGTGAAAGGGGCCCTATAGATGGACACATCGTTTACTGAACTAGATGCCTATTTTGGCAGCTGTTTATGTACAATAAGCAGTCCAGAATTTCACTGCAGGGAAGTGGGTGGTCCTCTATCCATAGGTCAGCACTTTTACAGCTGTTCTGCAACAACAGCCCAGAAGCTTACCACCATGTTTGTAGGGTCCACCTTCAGTACCTCTGTGAAGAACTTGTGTGCTTCTTCAAAGTTATTCTGACCAAGATGTTGGAAAGCCCTGAAAGATAAAATGTTTTATGAAAATAAACATGTTCTGTGGATGTATATTCTGAGCAAGCATGTCAGCAATTTTAAAAAGACATGCGTTTTTCCATCCTAATTTATCCTGTGGGGTCACATCCTTTTTTTTCCTTGGGCTTCTATGTGCACTGTGATGCGTTGCAGTGCAGTTGCATGCGTTTGCGTGCATTTTTGCATGTTTGTGGTGCGAAAAAATGCAGCATGCTCTACTTTTTTTTTTTTTACTGAACTGCACTGCAATAATGTGAACTATGCCCATAGGATTACCTTGAATGTGGACTGTCTATGCAGTTGGAGTGCAGTCAAAAATGCAAGCAACTGCATCCCACTGCGTTAGGTGTGAATGGGTCCTTTGTGAATATTTTTTTTAATAACCCTCCCCCCCAATCCCCTGAGTGCATCCCACCTGGGATTATACTTCCCTTCATCCCCTATCCAGCGATTTGTGCTCAGACAAGATACTGGCTGGCTCCTCTTCCAGCTCCACATGTGCTGCAGCCTCATTCATCCCTGTGGGTGGGCTGATGGGGGCCAGCATGAATAAGGCTTACTCATAGGAAAGAATAGGGCTTTGGCAGGCACGTGCGGTATGATAAAGGAACCAGTCAAAACTTTGTTGAAGGAAAGATTCAGAGTGAAAATATAGTAAGCCTCCTGTCAGTTTTTTTTTTTTCGTTCAGCCCGCAGGGTTGAATGAAAAAGAAAACTGCAAACACATGTTTACATCTTTGAAAGTTCGCAATGCGAAGGTTCATATGTAGGGGCCTTACTGTAGAGAGAAAGGTAAGTATTATCCCAGGTGGGCTGCACTCAGAGGCACAAGGGGACTCATTAAAAGATTCAATTCATTAAAAGGTGAACGCATCTTTAAGCCTCTAAAATTAGAAGAGGTGCCATAGCCTTTCTGCTATAACCTTTATTAAAGGTCCACTTATCTGAAAGAAGACCATATAGGCCCTAATTAAAAGAAATTCTTAGTGACAGCCATAAAAATAAATTGAAATAATGGATGAAGTCACAGGGCCTCACTGCAGGATCTTGGAAAAATGAAGAATCCCAGAGTGTGAAGATGATCCAGCACTGTGCAGAAGTATATTTTCATGGGATTTGGGATCCTCAGCTTTCCTGAATCTTGTGACGCGGCTCAGTAACATCCCTCCCACCTGTTGGAAGCTAGGATGTAAGGCAAATATTCTTTTACTTTTTTCTTTCATTTGGCTCTCATTTAGTGTTTTTAATCAGGTGGTGGAGGGCCTCCAGCTAAGCTAACCTTGCATTTTCATGCAAAATCAACTTTAATTAGAAACCTTCCCTCTGCAAACTCCTATGAAATCAAGGATTTGTCTTCCCTAATTTCAAGGCTAGGCCCTCCTTGCACTCCACCCTTCTTTACAGAGACAGCACCCTTAGGCCCCATTCACACCTGAGCGTTTTGTAGCTTGAAACCTGAAGCTACAAAATTCTGGAGTGGAAAAAATCAATTATTCTCTATGGAGGTGGTTCACATCTCCACTCCAAACGCCTGAAGCGAGAAGCTCCAAAACGCCTGAAGCTCAAACAAGTCCGGGAACTATTTTTTAGGCAGATTACAGGCGTTTTTCTGCTTTTTACATTGGTGACCTTTTGACCTAAAAATTGCGGCAAAAATCGCTGCACAATCGCGGTAAAATCACGTGACTTTCTGCCTGAAAATGATACGCTTAGGTGTGATCGGGCCCTTAGGCTAGGTTCACATATGTGCCAACTGGATGCAGTTTCCAATTCGCATGACATGCAAGTGTGACCGCCTCTCAATGGAGCCGGTGCACACATCTGGGATGGCCGCCGTGCAAATTCCAAAAGGGTCCTATGTGTTTTTGGGTCCAGTTCAGGTGTGAATTCAAGCAAACATTTGCACTTAAATCACACCTGAAAAAAGGTCAACAGGAACGCACCGGACCCCAGGCTGGTGACCGCGGGCGCATATATGTGAACCCGGCCTCACTAGTCACTTTCTGGGGACAGGGATATGCCAGGTAGGAGGGGCCTAGTTCCAAAGTCAGGGAAGTCAATCCTTCAGTAAGTTAAAAGCATGGTTCACCTTTACCAAAAAAACTGCCTACATAGGTAAAGGGGGGGGGGGGTGTCTGTATTTAAAAACAAACTGCGCAGTGCAGGAGCATGCTCTTTCTTGGATTCTAACCCCCTCCTGCTTTCTCTTCTCTGATGTAGTAGCTCTAAGCTCAGCATTTGAGAGCTCAGTCCTCTGATGGGTGAGGTGAACATTAACAATTGGGAGTGTGTTAGGTCATAGCAACAAGGCAGGATGGAATGGCAAGAGCATTAATCAACCTTGGACAAAGTTGCAGTTTGCTTTTTTTCTACAGACACCCCTTAGCTGCACTTCAGTTTTTTTTGTAATGGTGAACTATGCCTTTAAAAGTTATTAAAGTGTAACCCACACACTCTACAGAAAAGCCTTCCGTAATGTGTCTCCGGACTGACAACAAATGGCACCTTTACAAATCATCCATGATACAGTAATTGCCAGAACTGCCGTGTGGAAATAACCTGCATTTTTCCCTATAAATCAATTCTTTAAATTACAAACCTCACTACATTACATTTTTCAGGCTATGTATTAAAGATCATTTCAAGGACAAAAAGTTTTTGTTGTAATTTTATCAGTCTGATGTCTGGAGTGAGAAGAGACCACACATGAATAATTTTAGAGACAGATTTGTTTCTTTTTTTCTTAAAAAGGGATTGAATGCATAAGACCCCTTTCACACTGGGGCACTTTTTAGGCGTTTTAGCTCTAAAAATAGCACCTGAAAAGTGCCTCTCAAGCCACCCCAGTGTGAAAGCTCGAATGCTTTCACACTATGGTGGTACGCTTGCAGGACGGGAAGAAAAGTCCTGCAAGCAGCATCTGTGGGGCGGGATCGGTGTATACACTGCTCCCGCACCGCTCCTGCCCATTGAAATGAATGGGCAGCGCTGCCTAAGCGCTTCAGCATCTCCGCTATTAACCCTTTCTTCGGCCGCTAGCGGGGGTTAAAAGCGCCCCGCCAGCGGATGAAAAGCACTGATATAACAGCGGTAAAGCGCCACTAAGACTAGCAGCGCTTTACTGCTGATGCCGGCACCGCCCCAGTGTGAAAGGGGTCTTAGGTGGTATCCTTGGCACTAGCTGTGCTGGAAGTATACCAAGCTGTGTGGCAGAACACACATGAGAATGTAGCAAAGTGTTTGCTTTGCATTGTATATAACTAAAACGAACACAGGTCAGCACTGATTTATGCTGACATTGAAGTCCTCAATTAATTCAAAAGCTAACAGGACACAACACACAAAAAATAAGCCAATAATACATTTGTCAAGGCGCTTACCGGTTCATCAAAACTATAATTTTCTTCTCTGGCTCATCTTTATTAACTAGATTCTGTATTACATTTTCAGCATCCTGAAAATACTTCTCAGCAGTTTTTATGTCTCCAATCTAAGGAACAGAAAAGAAAAATATAAATTTTCCAATAAAAATGCATCATAGACATGAAGAAGAATTCATAGGGTCAGACCTTTATCACGCTGGACTGGGTGATGATTTAAAGCCCATTAGCAAGCCAACATACAACATGGGGGACAAAGTGATCAGACGAGATGGGAAACTGCCTGATTGCGATAGTGTCCCCCCCCCCCCCCCCGAGATATAGTCAGAACCCTTCTTCACCTAAAGGAATGCATGTGCGACCCGAGCATGCCTAAAGTCTATGAGCAGCTTAAAGCTGAAATGAATTTGAGCACCACAATCTGAAAATGCTATTTAATTCATTTTTAATATTCAAAGCAACCTCACCCATCCATCCACATCTCTATGCTTTATTTTGTTGGGAAATTACTTTGAAAAACACCCCCCCCCTAGCATTTCAAGCCATGGCCATCTTGAGTAAAGGCAGATGATTCAAATAACACTTCCTGGAGTCCATCTGCCCTTAGCTGAGGCATGCAGACGAGGGGTTGTGCTTAAATGAGAAAACCCCTCCTACTCTCCTCCAGATGAAAGAAAAAACATGTCCATGAAGACTCATAGGATGTATGACATTTTGGCCTAGGCCAGAAACAAGGAAACAACTGAAGAAATGTAAACAAAAGAAGTGTAACCCTTTTGCAGCCAAGTTTATACATCGTACAGACCAGACAGCGGGGGGGGGGGTGTTGTACACACATTGTGCGTGAATCTGACACGCATCCACTCTCCTCCCCTCCTTGTTGCTGACCCGGAAAGCGATGTGTTTGATGTCAGTTCCGAATCAGCCTCTCGGTGTCCCCAGCCAGCATACCAGGGAAAGAATGTAATGCAATGCTATGTGCATTACATTACATTTAGTGGAGTACAGGGCAGACCTGCAGGGTCTTTTAGACCCTGCATGTCTCATTAAAGACTTAAAGAGTCCTGACCTCAACCCGATAGAACACCTTTGGGATGAATTAGAGTGGAGACTGCGAGCCAGGTCTTCTTGTCCAACATCAGCACCTGACCCCACAAATGCGCTTCTGGAATAATGGTCAAACATTCCCATAGACACGCTTCTAAACCTTGTGGACAGCCTTCCCAGAAGAGTTGAATTAGAGTTGAAGCTGTTATAGCTGCAAAGGGTGAGCCAACGTAATATTGAACCCTAAGGACTAAAACTGGGATGCCATTAAAGTTCATGTAAAGGCAGGCTCCCCAATACATTTGACAATATAGTGTATATTATATATAAATACTTATTTGCAGTTTATCAATAAAGCAATGAGTTTAATTATTTATATGCAGTTGTGCAGACATTTTTCCAGGAACAACTGAAGCTGTAGCAATTATTGAAAAGGCCAATCAGTGTGTTCTTTACACATATGAGTCCGAGACCAGTCCTATGTATCCTGACTCTACTTATCCTACGTAGTTATCAGAACACAGATACAATTTCACACTGGTTTGTGTTTCCATGATGGATACAGACACCAGGAAGAAGAGAGTTAATGTGATCGGGTGTGCCTTCATTTGCTGGTAAGCCAAATTACATAAGGAAGCTTAAAAGCGGCTTTCAGCTTCGATCATGTTAGAATTGGAAAACAGCAGGGGTGGTTCTTGCAGAACATCCACAAGTAATGAGCTAATAAGCAGCACGCAAAGTTCTTCCACTTCCACCAGTCCTCTGAAAGTCATGAAATCCAACCAATAGGTTACCGCGAATGACGTACAATATATCAATGCCACTAGTTATTTCCAGACATGGTGACAATATGAAATACAGACCAGTATGAATGATACTTTTCCATTCCATTCAATGAGCCTCTATTAAATTATCTATGTCCAAGCGTATTTGCGGAGGTCATACAAGTTATCTCAGATTTAAGAGTCACCCAGAAGTTAATGTGCATAATGCGGGGCCCCACTCACTGTCCAGTGTGTTACGACTACCGGGGACTTCAGCAGTGACATGCAATACTTTCTGGCCATCTTCTTTCCCATCTTGAATTTTTGGGGTGTTGTTCTACACTGTTGGATATACCCACAACTTCTGCTACATAACGCTTAATATAAATAAAGGGACCCTGTTAGGGTTGCCACCGTATCCATTTAAAACCAAACACATTCATTACACAGGTTCTGAGGCTAATTTAATGCAGATAAGACACTAAATGGGTTTAATTACCACCATAAACAGCCACAGAACCTGTGTAATTATTATGTATTTGGTTTTAAAGGGATGAAGTGGCAACCCTAGACCCCATGATGATGATAATGACAGGCAGGCAAACAAGCCTGGGAAATCGAGTTCACAGATTGTACCACCAGAGTAGTGCATCAAAGGCTGCTATTTTAACTTTTCTTCACCGCCGAACTTTCCTTAAAAAGTGAAGTTCTACCCATTCTTCTCGCTCTCATTTCTGCTTGGCTCGCCTAGGCACGACTCGTGCATGCGCAGTGGGAAGACAGCTGTGAAGCCACAGTTAGACACCGCTGGCTTTTCACAAGCAAAATGGGGCACTGGATACCCAAAGACCTAATGGAACCGGCCCAGTTGAGGTCAGCACTGGATCCCTGGACAAGTCTTTTTATTTGAAGTCAGCAGCTACAGTATTTGTAGCTGCTGACTGATTTTTTTTTTGTGCCCCCTAACCCCTTTCTCCTGATGCATGCTGGGGGGGCTGTACCAGTCACAGTGTGTGTGGGACTGGAAGCAGCAGCATGATACTTAGAGGGAGACCGTTTGTATATGACTCCTCCATGTAAGAATGTACATCGCTTTCTGAGTGAGTAATAAACCCTTCCCTGGTTAAGAAGTGCATCCAGCCTGTGTGTAACTTGCTGAGCGGTTACTGGCAGCATTGCTAGCAACAACCCTGAGAGACCCCGTGTCGAAGGGACATAACAATGGCGACGAGGGTCGTACATTTTAGCACACATGGCTTTCATAGGGTTTATTCAACCATTTGATCCTGCTGTTGAATCACGGAGCTCCTGGGTGGAGAGGCTGGAGCAGTAAATGAAAGCAAATAGTGTGGCTGTAGAAAAGAAAGTTGCAGTTTTCCTCAGAGCATTGGGTCAAGCTGCATATGGCACTCTCAGAGACCCAATTTCTCCAGACAAGCCAGCCTCTAAGCCTCTGCCTGAGTTAATTCAGAGGCTACATGAGCACTACAACCCGAAGCCTCTAGAAATCACAGAGTAGTTTAAATTCTACAGTAGGAGGCAGCATGCCGGGGAGGATATAAAGACTTAGCTGCCACTTGTCAGTTTGGAGACTACCTGCAGATGGTTCTCCGCGACATGTTTATCATGGCACTCTGCGACCCATGCCCCTACTCCCCAGAATGTCACACAGCTCAGGTCCTACCTTGGCCAACTAAATTACTACCACCGTTTCTTGCCAAACCTAGCACACCAGCTCTACCCATTACATCGCTTACTGGATGCAAGAGCTAAATGGATATGGACATACAAATGTAAAGAAGCTTTTTGGCTTTCTAAAGAGCTCATTCTGTCCTCTCAATTTCTGGTCCACTACGATTTAAAGAAACACGTCACCTTGGCTTGTGACACCTCGCCTTATGGACTGGGTGCCCTGCTTTCCCATGTCATGCCAGATGGCACAGAGCGCCCCATTTCTTTTGCCTCCAGGTCTTTAACCTCCACAGAACAAAACTACTCCCAGACAAGGAAGCTTTGGCCATTGTATGGGCCACAAACAAATTTCACACGTATATCTATGATCGGGAGTTCACACTTATCACTGACCACAAACCTCTGTTGTTCAAACTGAATCCTCAGAAAAGAAAAAACGCATCTCGCTTACAAAGCTACGCTTTATTCTTGGGAGCTTATACTTATTCTATCAGATACCTCTAACATGAGGCCCATGGCAATGCAGATGCATTTTCCAGATTGTCAATTGGAGACCACCCACCTAGAGACATATGCATAGTGGAAGTACACAAGCCACGGTCCTGCATGTCCACCTAACTAATTGCCAGACATACAGCCACAGATCCCTTCCTGTCTCAGATATTCTTGTATGTTCAGGCTGGATGGCCAGAGAAAGTCCCAGGTGAATTTTGCTCAAACTTTGTTCGGAAAATGTGAGCTTGTGACTAATGCTGGTTGCCTACAGTGGGGCAATAGAGTGATTATACCTCAGTATTTGCAACCAACCATGCTAAGGATACTGCATGAGGGCCATCCTGGGGTGGTGCGCATGAAGCAGCGAGTCTGGAGCTATGTTTGGTGTCCACAAATGGATACAGCAATTGAAGATTATGTGGCTCAATGTCCTGGGTGCTGACAAGCTCAGCGACCCCAAAAGAAAGGAACCCTGCTACCTTGGCCATGGCCGACAGACCCGTGGTCAAGACTCCATCTTGATTTTGCTGGCTCAATCCAGGGTAAAATGTATTTGATTGTGGTAGATACATTCAAAATGGACAGAGGTATTTCAAATGCCTTCTATTACCTCAGCTGCTACCATTCTATTCTTAAGGAAGATCTTTGCTCAATATGGCTTGCCAACAGCCATAGTCTCGGACAATGGAACTCAATTTACATCACATGAGTTTCAATCCTTCCTCAGTGGCTTGAACATCCAACACTACAAAACAGCTCCTTATCACCCAGCCTCGAATGGGCTGACAGAACGGTTTGTGCAGACGTTTAAGAAGCACTTACTGTCCACTCTGGAACAGGTCGGACTGTCAGAGGAAAAGCTGCTGGAGTTCTTGAGCATGTACCGAAACACAAAACGCGCTACTACTGGGCTGTCCCCTTCTTTTCTTATGTTTGGCAGGCATCTCCGCACCAAACTTGATTTAGTCCGTCCACAGGAACAGTCACCAACACCTCCTCCACCAGGCCGTCCTGGATTCCGTGCCAGTGATCTTGTATGGTTTTGGAATTACAGAATTTTGCCTCATTGACTTCCTGGCATTATTGATGGACCTCTTGGAAGAAGAATGTACCTTGTTCGCCTGGAGAATGGCATTTATGTTTGATGACACCTTTCGCAATTGAGGAAGCGCATTTGCCAACCACTAGAGACAAACCCAACCCCTCTTTCTAACCAACCACCAGAGTCTACTCAGGGCTCTACTGGTAACATATGGCATGGTGTCTGGCATGATCCCACAAGTTTACAACCAACCCTGAAACGGTTGGTGACCATATTCCTGAGGAGTCCACACATGTGCCTGGAGTCGCAGAGACTGATTGGTCTGTTGGAGACCCACGGAAATCTCCAGAACCCTTGACCGACTCTATCCCTTCCAATCCTTTTCCACTTTGTAAGTCTGCTCGCCAAAGACATCAAACTCCTTTTTGGCAAAGCACTGAAAACTTACGAGACACATCGGAAATCTTACGGGAAACATCGGAGGTCAGGAAACGGAGACAAAGCGCTCCTGAAGCCACAGAACTGAGTGGGAGATACTACTTCCTGAACTGATCCTGTTTGCCTTGTTCTTTATGTGTTGAGTATTTTATGTGTGGAGTATTTGTTCTCTTGTTTTATATATATATATATATATATATATATATATATATATATATATATATATATATTAGAGGTCGACCGATATATCGGCCGGCCGATATATCGGCCGATATTTGCCGTTTTTTACTTAATCGGCATCGGCCGATTGTGCTGATAAAAAAGGCCGATTGTAACTTCAGCCGTGACTTGCAAATGACTTCTCTAATAGAAGTTAATGCAAGTTTCCCGAGGTTATCTGTAGAGAGGATTCTCCCCTCCTCTGGGCAGCCTGCCAAGTCTGATAAGAAGATACATTTGTATCTTTCAGGTTCTTTTTATCAATAGACTGAACTCCGTGGAGACGTTCTCAGTTTAACCATTTAAAGACTCAATCTTTTCTGACACTTGTTGCTTACAAGTAAAAATCCTGTATTTTCTGCTAGAAAATCACTTAGAACCCCCAAACATTATATATATTTTTTTTAGCAGAGACCCTAGGGAATAAAATGGTGGTTGTTGCAATATTTTATGTCACACGGTATTTGCGCAGCGGTCTTTCAAACGCAATTAAAAAAAAAAAAATACAGTAATGAATTAAAAAAAAAACCTAACCAGTAAAGTTAGCCCATTTTTTTTTGTCCAAAAGTTTTGATTACCTGTTTTTGTGTATTTAATATTTAAGATAGTTTTTTTTTTTTTTTTCTAAATTATACATACAAGTGAACTGATTGGAGGTTTGTTTTGTTTAATGTTTAAATGAAAAAAAATTCTGTATTACTTAAGGCTGCTTTCACACTGGAGCGGGCATGCGTTGATGGTAAAACGCTGCTAGTTTTAGCGGCGCTTTACCGTCATTTTAGAGGCGCTATTCGGCTGCTAGCGGGGCGCTTATAACCCAGCTAGCGGCTGAAGAAGGGGTTAAATGCGCCCCTGAAGCGCCGCTGCCAAAACGCTTTGCAGGCGCTTCGGCAGCGGTGCGCATTCATTTCAATGGGCAGGAGTGGTGGAGGAGAGGTATACACCGCTCCAAAGATGCCGTTTGCAGGACTTTTTTTTACATCCTGCCAGCGCATCGCCTCAGTGTGACAGCACTCGGGATATCACACTGAGACTGCAGGGGAGCCACTTTACAGGCGCTATTTTTAGCCCAAAAGTGCCTGAAAAAACGCCCCAGTGTGAAAGGGGTCTAACTGTTAGATTTTATGAGATGAAGGGAAAAAAAAAAAAAAAAAAAAAATCGGCCAAATATATCGGCCCAAAAAAAATCGGCATCACATATCGGCCATCGGCCACCGCGATTTTTAAATATCGGCATCGGCCAGAGAAAAACCCATATCGGTCGACCTCTAATATATATATATATATATATATATATATATATATATATATATATATATATATATATATATATATATATATATATATATATATATATATATATTTATTTATGTTTTATATTTTTTCTTCGAGAAAAAGAGGATGTGTAATGTTTGTGCAGAATCACTGTGACCCTTAACCCCTTTCTCCTGACACATGCTGGGGGGGCTGTACCAGGAAGTCAGTCAGTCAGTCAGTGTGTGGGGGACTGGAAGCAGCATGATACTTAGAGGGAGACCTGTTGTATACGACTTCTCCATGTAAGATTGTACATCACTTTCTGAGTGAGTAATAAACCCTTCCCTGGTTAAGAAGTGCATCCAGCCTGTGTGCAACTTGCTGAGCAGATACTGGCAGCATTGCTAGCAACACCCTGAGAGACCCCGTGACGAAGGGACAGAACATTCATCATTTCGGTTAACCATTTGTATCCCGATACTGTCAAATAAATGAATTGCAGGCAAACAGAAGAGGAGCTTTTACTGCTGAAGAGCTATACATGTTATCTTTGCCAATAACAGCCTACCAGGAATGTTTCATAAAAAGACTTGAATTCGACTTCCTGTCCTTAGCTTGTCCCTGAAGGAGAAGTGGCACAATAATGAGATTTGTCTACCAGTCATTCTGCTCTATCCCCCTATCAGCATGTTACTTCTTAACTGCAGCACACCTAAATGACTCCCAGTCTGAGCTTTGCTGCACAGGGATTCCAAGATGCTAATCTCAAGAAGATTATATATATGAGAGAGGCCTGTAATTGTCATCATATTTATGCCTCGACTATGAGAGACAAAATGTGGAAACAAATTCAGACAATCACATTGTCTGATTTTTGAAAGAATTTATTTGCAAATTATGGTGGAAAATAAGTATTTTGTCAATATCAAAAGTTCATCTCAATACTTTGTTATATATCCTTTGTTGGCAATGACAGAGGTCAAACGTTTTCTGTAAGTCTTCACAAGGTTGTCACACACTGTTGCTGGTATGTTGGCCCATTCCTCCATGCAGATCTCCTCTAGAGCAGTGATGTTTTGGGGCTGTCGCTGGGCAACACGGACTTTCAACTCCCTCCAAAGGTTTTCTATGGGGTTGAGATATGGAGACTGGCTAGGCCACTCCAGGACCTTGAAATGCTTCTTACGAAGCCACTCCTTCGTTGCCCGGGCAGTGTGTTTGGGATTATTGTCATGCTGAAAGACCCAGCCACGTTTCATCTTCAATGCCCTTGCTGATGGGAGGAGGTTTGCACCCAAAGTCTCATGATACATGGCCCCATTCATTCTTTCATGTACACGGATCAGTCGTCCTGTTCCCTTTGCAGAGAAACAGCCCCAAAGCATGATGTTGCCACCCCCATGCTTTACAGTAGGTATGGTGTTCTTTGGTTGCAACTCGGCATTCTCATTCCTCCAAACACGACGAGTTGTGTTTCTACCAAACAGTTCTACTTTGGTTTCATCTGACCATATGACATTCTCCCAATCCTCTTCTGGATCATCCAAATGCTCTCTAGCAAACCTCAGATGGGCCCAGACATGTACTGGCTTAAGCAGGGGGACACGTCTGGTACTGCAGGATCTAAGTCCCTGGCGGCGTAGTGTGTTACTGATGGTAGCCTTTGTTACGTTGGTCCCTGCTCTCTGCAGGTCATACACTAGGTCCCCCCGTGTGGTTCTGGGATTTTTGCTCACCGTTCTTGTGATCATTTTGACCCCATGGGGTGAGATCTTGTGTGGAGCCCCAGATCAAGGGAGACTATCAGTGGTCTTGTATGTCTTCCATTTTCTAATTATTGCTCCCACAGTTGATTTCTTCACACCAAGCTGCTTGCCTATTGCAGATTTAGTCTTCCCAGCCTGGTGTAGGTCTACAATTTTGTTTCTGGTGTCCTTCGACAGGTCTTTGGTCTTCACCATAGTGGAGTTTGGAGTGTGACTGTTTGAGGTTGTGGACAGGTGTCTTTTATACTGATAACAAGTTCAAACAGGTGCCATTAATACAGGTAATGAGTGGAGGACAGAGGAGCCTCTTAAAAGAAGAAGATACAGGTCTGTGAGAGCCAGAAATCTTGCTTGTTTGTAGGTGACCAAATACTTATTTTCCACTATAATTTGCAAATAAATCCTTTCAAAAATCAGACAATGTGATTGTCTGGATTTGTTTCCACATTTTGTCTCTCATAGTTGAGGTATACCTATGATGACAATTACAGGCCTCTCTCATCTTTTTAAGTGGGAGAACTTGCACAATTGGTGGCTGACTAAATACTTTTTTGCCCCACTGTATGTATATGTATATATATATATATATATATATATATATGTGTATATGTGTATATGTGTATATATATATATATATATATATATATATATATATATATATATATATATGTATGTATGTATGTATGTGTGTATGTATATATATATATATATATATATATATATATATATATATATATATATATATATATATATATATATATATATATATATATATATATATATATATATATATATATATATATATATATATATATATATATATATATATATATATATATATATATTATATTACAAAACATGTACCTGAATGTTTTTTTTTTGCCTCAAGTTCATCTTCAAACATCATCAGTTCAAACACTCAGTCTAAAAGCAACTCACAGATCAGTAAAAAAACATATACACCCTTCACATTCACAGAATATAAAGAAAAATATAAGCAGATTGTATTTGTAGTTAAAAAACAAAACCTTGCAGAGATCTCTCCATCTGATCATGCTTGGACTGATAGCACGAAATGTGACAGCATTCTCTGCCACAATGAACAATGTATCTATTACATGGCAGGACTTGTCAGCACACACATCTCACAATCTTATCTGGCTGAACCAGGCCACAAGAACAGATTGCATATTGTGTCTTCATCTGTTTCATATGACTGACAGATTAAAGAGAACCTGGTGCCTACAAGAGGGATGGGGAGTGTGGCGGGGATGGGGAATGTGGCGGAGGGGTGAAACCATGTGCCATTTATTAGATATAAGAGAGGGCACACGTGATATCATAAGACATAAGGGGCATTTTTTAAATTATCTTAACAAAACAGATGCATAGGATTTATAAAGAATGTACACGTTTTTCTTTATACTTTGGCTTTGCACAATATCAGAATTCAAGAGATGGTGTAACTCAATGGCCGCCTACTTGATGGAGTAAGATTCAAGGAGGTGGCCATTGCTGACCTTTCCTTTTGAGAATGCTTGGTCCCTGGCTGTCTAATGCTCTGAAAATACTGCCATCACAAGTATAGTGATAAGAAATTCTGACACTCTTTTAAAGAATGCTTTTTCCAGGTCTGTGACTCAAAAGTCAGACGCAGCCAGGCAATTAGTATTTTGGCTGCATTGGCAGCCCCAGTACTTCTCTTATGAGAGAGTCACTAAGTGCCTGCAGGATTTTATTTTTAATCAGTAGCCTCTCTATGTTCTAGTATCTACAAAGCATAAGTGTATCTATTCTCCGTGCTCAGTGATTGCGTCCAGTCTGTAGACTCATACAACCGTCAGCCAATAAATCCATGAAGAACTAATCATATAACCACCGGTCTTACTTTGTCCCAGTAAATTCACAGGCTGCAGTCTCTCAAATTGGTACAGTGCTTTCATTTTGAATGGGTTGTGGACACACCACAATACACATTTTATTAGACATGGTGCAAACATCTGTGCATTGTGCTGAATTCCCGAGGGCAGCGATGGCTCACTGGCCTAGGGGATTTTGAGTACCATCAAGAATAAATGGAACCATACGTTTCATGCATTAAGCTGGCCATACATTATACAATTTTCTTGTTCAATTTCCTTTAGATCTACCTTCAACTATGTAGTGCGAGGGCCTGCCTGACTGCATACAAATTGAAAGGGTTTAGGTTTTACCTCATATTCTATGGTTTTGGTAAATCTAAAGGAAATTGTACAAGAAATTTGGAGATGGTATGGCCGGCCTTACTGTGCATTTTACCACAACGCAATAACCTGAGTGGACCCCGACAGTCTTATTTAGTAAACAGAGCAAGGAGAAAAGCACCAAAAGCCAATGGGGTATACCTCACAGCAACCAATAGCATTTCATTTTACTGGAGTCAGAAAAGGACAAGACTGATCCTGACATGTTGCTAAGAGAGGTATACATTGTACTGAAGTCTAACAGAACCCTCTTAATGTATTACTGTCAGACTGCACATACAGTAATAATTAGCAGTTTTTATTTTTATCTGCCAAGTGCTGCTGCAAGAAATTAAAAGAACATGTTGGCAGCACTAGGAGAGTCCGACAACCCAGAGCTCTAACACAACCCCCTAAACCTGCTTTAAAGTGATACTAAAAACACATCGTTTAACTTACATTATCCCTTCTCATTCTGTATGTGAATGATAGCACTGTTTATTTTAATTTAAAAAAAAAAAAAAAAAAAAAAAAAAGCAACTAATACTTTTTTTTTCTAATCGATATACAGCTGTCACATGGCCCAGCTATTTCCCAGTCTGTCTGCAGTGAAGCAGGGAAACAGTGACAGGAGGAGCTTCTAGTCCTCCACTGCTGGTCACGTTAAAAATAAGCTTAAAAAAACCCAAAGATCCTATGGAATGCAAAGTAAAAATAAAGAATATCAATAAAATGTTTTAAATTCTCATACAAATTTATGTTTGAAATCAAATCTCTATTATTTTTGGCAATAACACAGTGTGGGTGGATTTCTGCCAGTCACGGGCTGTGTCATGCCCTTCCAACCCGTGTTTTAGAAAAAGAAGGAGGTGAAGCCTATTTCAATAAAGATGTAATATCCTGCCCCCATTGCATAGACCTGTTTAGAAGACATGGTGGAGGGAGTGCGCTGTCATTAACCACTGTGTATACGCCCCCATATGTGACTCTACAGTCACATGGGCTGCTCAGATGTGGTAGGGAAGAAATGCTCAGCATAAAAACTCACTGAATACTGAGCATGTGCACCAGCTGCCAACACTGCTCCGCAAAGTCCCCAACTGCAGTGGGGACATAGACAGGAGGGGGAGACCGAACAGCAGAATCAACCAGGTTTTTTTTTGCAGAAAACAAATCCCATAGTGATCGAGTATGAAGAGCATTTCATGATAATTTTTAATGTGAGTTTAATGACACTTTAATCAACCACACTGTTCAGGGAGGAATAACAAGGTTAATTAGAGCAGTGTTCAGTGGGGAGTGTCGGACCACAGAAGAGTGTGAAAGCTCATATCTAAGTGCTGGTTCACACTTGTGTGATGCCAGACATCGCATGTGATTCGCAACACATTGCTGTGCAGATCACATGCGATGTCTGTGCGATGCAAATTCAGACAGTTTGTATGGCCGAATTTGCATCGCCTTCGCACCGAAATGGTGCAGGACCCTATTTTTGGTTCCTGCACCATTTCACGGTTCACATTGCGATTGGATCTGGGGGTGTCATTAACTATGTATTGACACCCGCAGTGGTTCGCGATGGGCTGGCGATTCAGGTGCGATGCGGGAACTGGCACTAGAATCACGCTGGTTCCCGCATTCCACAGGTGTGAACACAGCTTGACTTTAGGTCCTGACAGCACAGAGATATTTTAGACCTTGCATCAGCACAAAAAAAAGTTGTGTTTTTTTTACAGGATATGCACTAAATATTATTCATTTGGGCTTTAATGCTTTGCTCCTTGTACTCAGCAGATCTATAAAACACATGCATGAGATTATTTACAACTGATCGCATTCACACATTTATCAAACGGTATTTTACAGATTACAGCTAAATATTCTGTACATAAATAGCTGTGCATTGTGCATTCAAGGCCAGACTTTGCACATGGCACCAGCAGAATCTCCTGGGAATGCAGCACATAAGACAGGAATATAGATTGTGGCCTTGTATGGCCCGCTGAAGCCAGGAAGGTCACAGTCAGCTGCAGGCCTGTAGCATTGCCACAGTAATACAAGAGATTGTGGACACCTGTCAAGACTGATATGCCAGGCTGTGTAAGAGACTGGAGTAACTCTGACAAGGGGATTACAGAGGAGTTTCATAAGCCTGGAGCTTACATCTCTCTGTAACACAGAACAGAACCCCTCCTTCTCCGTCCAGTGGGAGATCTCACCAGCTCCTGCTCTGTACCTGTAAAGAATCTGGCATCAGCGCATCATTCCCAGACAGGCTCCTCAGCCTACTAATCATTAGCTAATAATTGTAATGTCCGATTTACAGGATAAACACCAGAAAAAATGAGCTCCCCTGTGGCTCCTCTACGGCAATATTTCACGTTATTTAATGACCACATAACTAAATGGGAGAAAACGGACTGGTTGTGAGTTCTGCAATTACCTGAAGAAAAATCCTTCCGATACCGCTCAGCAACTGTGGCTCCTGCTGGGGGTAATACTTTATAACGGCATGATAGGCTTCCACCGCCAGAACGTAATCCTGCAGAAGGGCGGAGGAGAAAGACAATTATTGGTATTTGTTTTACTTTAACTTTCAGACAACTAAAGCTGGACTTATCCTGAACAACCTCCCCAAATCAGCTCCCCCTCCCGAAACATGCAGACTGCCACATGGATGTGTTTCACGGGGGGCCAGTAATTTGTTATCTTTGCACACAGTTCAGGTCTATTTCAATATTTTTGCTGAGAAAACTTATTTTTATGGTGAATGCTGGCCTACTACACATCAGATGTTCAAAAGGTCAGTCCACCCAAAACTAATATTCTCCTTATGGATGGGTGCTAGTGAGCGAAATCACCAAGGTTTAGGTATCTCTCAGAACTTGACAAGATTTTTTGCCTGGAGTTCACAGCTCTTCCCTTTAACCATCCTGAGAGAGCTTTGATAAAGCTGTATGTAGAATTCTAAATACTAACAACAACTTACTAAGCCATTCACAACTTGCCCCCCAGCTAAATCACTAACCTCGTCTCAAAATACTAAACAAATCATTCTCTTTGCTCCTCTTAAGACCCCCTGCTCTCTAGCTCCCTTGTCACCACCTTCTATGCTCACCTCCAGGACTTCTCCAGAGGCTCTCAAACTCCTTATCCCAATTTGTCTGACTATCTCCTACTCTGTACACCTTTAGGCGATCCCTCAAAATCTATCTATCTCTTTAGAGAAGCCTATCCTGCCTCCACCTAAACTTTTATTTTTTCCAGCAGCTCATCACCAACAGTTATTTCCTTTTATCCCTCCCTTTTTGATTGCAAGCTCTAATGAACAGGGCCCTCTGAAGCCTCTTGTATTGAGCTGTACTGTAGCTATATTGTATGCCTTCAATTTACAAATAGCTGTGCAAACTGCTGGCGCTGTATAAAACTGTATAATAACAATGATTAAAAAAAAAAAAAAAAAAAGAAGAAGCCTGTGTCTACTCAAAATGTCAATTTTAGATGGATTACCATCAATTTGGGGTAAATGCACCTGCAAAGAACAAGCAGCATTCAAACAACGTAGTGTGTTTCAACAAACAAATGACACACAGACTGGTGCACTGTGAACAGCATGTAGATAGACTGCCACTGCGTGCCCACAATAACTCCGATACAGAGAGGCTGAGCTTGCAGCAGGCTTGGTTTGATTATCCTCAGTCATTAACAACAGCTATCCCACAAATACAAACACTTGGCCAAGGCTTCATATTTATGCCCATAGGGGAGTCAGGGAAGGTACTCAAAGAAACCACTATCACTTGCTATGTGAAATCAACAGCATTTAAACAAGGGTCCCTAACCAATCCGATCACTCAGTCCAGGAACGGTGTGAACTGGCACCTCAAGTTGTAGCTCAATCCAAAAAAAACCCTGTATCAAAGTGATTGTAAAGTCTTGTTTTTTTTTAATTAAAAATAACAAATGTCATACTTACCTCTTCTGTGGCAGTGGATTTGCACAGAGCAGCCTGAATCCTCCTTCTCGTGTCGCTCTTCTGTGCTCCTGGCCCCTCCCTCCTGTTGGGTGCCCCCACAGCAAGCAGTTTGCTATGGGGGGCACCCAAGCCAAGTCACAGCTCCCTGTGTCCATTCAGACACAAAGCTGCAGTCCGGCTCAACCCCCTTTCTATTCTCATTGGCTGACTGACTTTGACAGCAGCAGGAGCCAATGGTGTGGCGCTGCTGTCTCAGCCAATGAGGGGAGTCCCAGAGGGCCAAGACATTCCTACATCGCTGGAGCTAGAGGGACCTCAGGTATTAGGGAGGGGTGAGGGGGGCTGCTGCACACAGAAGGCTTTGTATCTTAATGCATAGAATGCGTTAAGATGACAAAACCTTCTGCCTTTACAACCACTTTAAAGTGGTCGTAAACCCTTGCATATACCCACCGAAGGGACTATCCTCAGGTGATACACAGATGAAACAAATCCTTCTACATAAATTGTACCTGTCTATCTGCTGCAGGCGTCTTTCCACTATAGCCATTCAAACTGCTGAATATTTAAAGCTTGTCTGAGAGTTAAAAAAAAAAAAAAATGTCCAGAGCTCAGTGAGGAAAGCTAAGAGCTGATTGGAGGGAAAAGACACACACCCTTCACTCAGCACACAGGAACAGAACTGAGGCTGACATTTAGCTGGAGATCCCTCCCCTGTCACCATTTTTCTCTTGGTGTCAGGAAAACTTGTCAGAAGTGACTCATGTTAAAAGCTCCTGAGTACACAATATAGAAGATGCTTTGTTCATATTTCATGTCTGAGGTTTACACCACTTTGAAGTCAACATGAATTCCTCTTAACTTCCCATGTAAGACAAAAACAACCTAATTTTCACTAGAAATGCGTAGCTGGCTATGATACCAACTAATAATGGAGGAGTATAGACAGCAACTGACAAAGAAGTGTAAAAAGATCTCTGCACAGGGATGCTAGGCTGTTATATGACTAATCTAGTTTTCACCCAGTGGCATAATAATGATCCACATGTTTAAATTAGGCGATTTCAACAAAAATAATAAGGAGGGTACAGAAAAGGGGCAAATGATGACAGTGTATAGCTGGACTCCAGAGCTCCAGGTTCTTGATGCCGTGCGTAATCATAACAAAAAGGCCAAAATGGCCAATTTGTGATGTAAATACTAGTAACTAAATTAAGATGTACAATAAAATGTCGGGAACCCATTTTGTACAATTATGCAGTTCTCAATTTTACCCAACCAACGATTTCTTACAATAGGAAAAAAAAAACAAAAAACAGGCACCACCATGGTCTATGCTGTGCTGGGTTAATTCCCTTTTTAGATACTAATTTCCTGTATATTTTTTGCAGCGATTGCTTATGTATCGTCCTGATCTAGCAAAGACCGTGTGGCATCATGTAAGCATCCAACACCAACTAAGCCATGGTTACATAGGAGGCACTATCTGATCTTTCCTTAAGGGTCATTTACACCTATGTGTGTACATTTCAGCCTGCCAATACACACACATGAATGGGCCCTTCAAAAACAGTCAATCGCAAAGAACAGATGTGATCAATAGATGTGAACCAGCTACAATGGAAAGAATGGGATTTCTACTTCAAAGTTAATTTAAGTATAGATAGAAAGATTTTTCATGCTATAAAATCGGGTCTTAATGGTATATGAAGAAACATTTACTACAAAGAACATACATTTCTCACATTTAAAATGATGTTTTTAGTAGATATCAAAGGATTAAAATAATCTCCGAGCAGAGATTCAGGTTATGTTGCTTAGTACATAAAAGATCTTTCTTGCATTTGGGTACATCAACCCACTAAAAAAAGCACATAATTATACAATCTCTTGATTTCAAACATGAGTTAGACGTAAAAAAAAAAACATCCTTGTTAAAATGAAAGGGAACTTTCATGCGTTTCACAGCAAGAAAACATACAAAAGGGAAAGATTGTAAGCTCTAAGGAGCAGGGCCCTCTGATTCCTACTGTATCAAAGTGTATTGTATTTGTACTGTCTACCCTCAAGTTGTAAAGCGCTACGTAAACTGTTGGCGCTATATAAATCCTGTATAATAATAATAATAATATAATCTTAGATTTCCTCACTGACTTCATGCTTTCGTCACTCCAGCCCTCCAAAAATCCCAGTGATTTTGCAGGTGGTACACATCTAAAACATGTCCCCCCAGCCTCCCCAATGCATTGCTAGGTGTCTAAGCAACTTATCGCCAGGCCCAATTGCGGTCATGCAGAAGGCATCTGTATGCCAATAACATCCTTCAGAAATGCTCTACAAAAAGTTTCCTTAAGCTTTAAGCTAAAATCAATGCTAAGACTATTCTATGCGTTTTTCAATATATAGCATGACAAATTTTTAACAATAAGTGTCCAACTTTTCAAACTCTGAACTATTTTAAAAAATATTCGCTAACATCTCAAACACAATATAGCAGTTGAGATGAAATAAGCTGGACGTTTCTGAAACATATAGAAAGCACATACTGCTTACCATTTTGAGAACCCCCCCCCCCCACTTTTTTTTTTTTTTTTTTTTTTTACAAAGCACACCTTGATGCAAGGCACATACCTTGTGGTAACCTACTGTACTTTTACATTATGAATGAATGGCGGAGCGCTGTAACGCACAGAATGGCTTGGGTTAGCATCATGGTAAAACCAACATTACCGAAAAGCATAGTTCTGAAGGAGGACGAAAGACCAACTACCCTTTCAAAAAAAGTATTCCTCATGTCTTTCCTTCCAAAGCCTAACTAAACCCTCTGGACACTTACCTTAAACCAGCAGACAATGCAATCCTGGAGCATGCACAATACTGGGTGTAGCTCTATATGAGATGCTTCCCTACAACATTACCATTTAATCACTCCTACCTCCTAAACTACTGAACCTTCTATATTATTATTTTGAACTTGCAATCTCTATATCAGCCTGAAACTAAGGGGAAACATAAACCTCATTTAACTTCATATATTATCTGTTTACAATAAGCACAGGATAGGATTAAAGAAGAAGTGACAGTGTCCCTTTAAGTCTTCCGTCTACATGGAATGCACAATTTATGTTATTCAGATAAGAAGAAAGCGGCCCATTTCCCATCTTCAATAAATCCTCTCATTTGAGTTTCTCACATCTGATGTTGATCTATTATACAAGGAGATTAGCACCCTCCGAGATACGGTACATTTTGTAATTATTGTAAGAGCAGAGGAGCAAGCGGCACATTTTATCTCCTACAAATTAAATACCTCCCAAACTTCCTCCGGATACATAGATTGCACACAGATAATGGAGCCATCACCTGGGAAATACAGAGCTCAAATGAAACATCTTTACATCTTTCAGATGAGAGGAAGAGCAGAAAAATGGTGAATTAAAGCATAGATCTGTGTTTTTTCCCTCTTATCTGACTTCAGTATATGCCTGAAGTCTTGCAATGTAGGACATTCACAAATAAGACAAATTTACTGAGGATGCTTTCATAGACCACCCAATGAGTTCCAGAAGACCCTAGGAACAGGTAGAAGCCCACCCTGAAACATAACCACTCTGTTTAATCCAGGGAACCTTTCTTAAGGGTGTAGGATTTGTTGCCAATCTATACAGCTTGTGTCAAAGGCAAGCATCAATTTTATTGACTAAGCCCTTCACTGTACAACCTTTAATGAGGGTTTAACGAGAGAAAGTCTTCTCTCAGGACAGAGGAAGACAAAAGATATATTGCATGCATTCTCCCCAAGAGTGGAGGATGCACAAGAAGCATGTCAAAAAATTAAGGCTTTCCTAGACACATACAATCAGATGATGGGATGCTCTGCCCTCTGACCGGTCACTCAAGTTTAGTTTCATACTAATATACTGCAATATGGCAATATGGAAGGAATTTTGTGCTAGCTCTATGTTAATCATGACGTATTGAAAACAATACACACAATATATTATATTATATATATATATATATATATATATATATATTATATATACATACACACACACACACACCGTATATATACACACACATACATACACACACGCAAAATACATACATACACACACACCGTAGCTCAGTTCCAGGGCCTAAGCAATCTTCTTATAGCCTAGGCCATCTTTATGTAGAGCAACAATTCTTTTTTTCAGATCCTTGGAGAGTTCTTTGCCATGAGGTGCCATGTTGAACTTCCAGCGACCAGTATGAGAGAGTGAGAGCGATAACACCAAATCTAACATACCTGCTCCCCATTCACACCTGAGACCTTGTAACACTAACGAGTCACATGACATCGGGGAGGGGAAATAGCTTAATGGGCCCAATTTGGACATTTTCACTTAGGGGTGTACTCACTTTTGTTGCCAGCGGTTTAGACATTAATGGCTGTGTGTTGAGTTATTTTGAGGGGACAGCAAATTTACACTGTTATACAAGCTGTACACTCACTACTTTACATTGTAGCAAAGTGCAATTTCTTCAGTGTTGTCACATGAAAATATATATTAAAATATTAAGAAAAATGTGAGGGGTGTACCGTATATACAAACACATACATACATACAGTGGGGATGGAAAGTATTCAGACTCCCTTAAATTTTTCACTCTTTGTTATATTGCAGCCATTTGCTAAAATCATTTAAGTTCATTTTTTTCCTCATTAATGTACACACAGCACCCCATATTGACAGAAAAGCTTCCTGATGACGCAAACCATATTGCAAAATGCTTAGAGGCTGTTGGGGACTTTCCCATCACTTCTGGTCATACGGGTGTGAGGCCTGGAACACAGGCCGCTGTGGGGAGACATTGGAATTGAGTGGGAGATAGACTAAGACTCCGCTCTCCACACACACTGCTGGATTAGCTTGATACTGGCTTAGGGGCACCTTAACATGTGAGTTTGACTATGTTTTTAATTAAATTTTAAATAAAATGAGAGTTACATACTACACTATGATGGCTACCTATATGTTTTTATGAGCACTAAACAGAGCAAGGAGCATTATTATACTGGTTGGACAGGCTGCTATTGGATCCATCATAAACGGAGTGGTTATCCTAAATGAAACAAAGGCGCATATTCTTACCGTATCTGGTGAGTGGCCATTGCACTAGGTGGTGGTGAAGTCTAGATAAGTGGTGAATTAGGAGCACTTTATATTGAAGAGGAACGTTATTACTGCACAGAAGTGATCACTCACTGTGTACTGTGTAATCCAGTGTACTGTGGTTTATACGTACATGATGGGGACATTTTTTTGCACTGTGCAGCACACATATATATTGTTATGTGAATTCTATGACCAGCAAGTAATATTGGCACATAGTATGACTTTCTAGGTACACTTGCGAACAGTTTTTGAAGGATCTCGTCAGGTAGATTTGTTCTTAATATCTTGGAAAACTAAACAAAGATCATCTATGGATGTAGGCTGCTTCCTTCTGTCTCTTCGTGTAATCCCAGACAGACTCTATGATGTTTACATCGGGTCTCCATGAGAGCCAAACTATCACTTCAAGGACTCCTCCTTTATGCTGAAGATAATTCTTAAATGACAATGGCTGTATGTTTGGAGTTGTTGTTCTGCTGCAGAATACATTTGTGGCCAATCACATGCCTCCCTGATGATATGGCATGATGGAAAAGTATCTGCCTATATTTCTCAACACTGAGGACCCTATTGATCGGGCAATGTTGAGGACCATAGACTCAGTGGTCGGCCAAGGAAACCTAACGCAGCAGATGAAGAATACATCGTGATTACTTCCCATTGACATCTGAAGGTGTCCTGCAGTGCCATCAGCATAAATCTAGAGGAAACTAGTGGGACCCAGGCTCACCCCATCTACTGTCTAGAAAAGTCCGGTCATAAGAGGTCTTCATGCAAAAATTGTGGCCAAAAACAAGGCCAAATCACTCAACTATGCACGAAAACATAGGAACTAGGGTGCAGAAAAATGGCAGCAAAAATGGTCACAAAGCCCTCATCCCAACATCATCAAGTCTGTCTGGGATTACATGAAGAGACAGAAGGATCTGAGGTAGTGCAAGTGGTGTTTTTTTTTTACCTTGTAATGTGACTAAATAGTGACTAAGAAAATAAAAAGAAATATTTCTTTTTATTTTCTTAGACACAATTTAGTCACGTTACAAGGTAAAAAAACACCACTTACATTTTCTAATCCTTAAAGTGGCAGCTTTATATTTATTTTTCTTTTCAGTTTTATTTTTACTAAGCATTTTTCATCCGAGGTGCAGTGGTGGTAGTTGAAGTATAGATGGGCTGTGTTACTTTAATACCAACAACTAGTTAAGGATCTGAGTTAGCCTACATTCACAGAAGATCTGTGGTTAGTTCTCCAGGATGTTTGGAACAACCTACCTGACGAGTTCCTTTAAATACTATGTGCAAGTGTACCTAGAATGAATTCCATTTCGAAGACAAAGGGTAGTCACACCAAATATATGATTTGATTTGTATTTCTCTTTTATTTATTTACCTTCCATTTTGTTAATTGGTAAAAATAAACTATTAACACTTCTATTTGTGAAAACACTCATAATTTACGGCATTTCTTCACAAATGCCTAAATGTTTGCACAGTACTTCCGGTGTGTGTATGTAACTAGCTAGATATCTATCCATACACACACTAGGGGCGTTCAAGTGAAACCTGGACATTTAAAATTTATAAAAAGGTATAAAAAAGGGATGCTAGCCTGGCGGTGCTACATGCAGCAGTAAGTGGCAATTGTGTCCTATTACGGGTAGGCACCACACATCGCGGACCAGTCCAATGACCATTAATCAAGATAGCACACAACAGTGTTAGTGCGTGCATGGAACAGTGTGTAGTGATGAAGTTTCTTGTGATAGAAGGCATAAAACCAGTTGATATCTACATCTCATCATCGCATAGTGCGATGATGAGATGCTCAACTGCAGTAATACATTTGAATGGTGTAAATGTTTCATAGATGCCCGCACGTCCATCAGTGACAATCCCGGCCGTGTTGGTTCTACAGCAATCATTCCTATGAACATTCAACACGGTTCGGAACAGCGTTGGAATGCATCAGGCATCACATGGAAGGCCTGATCCTCAATAATCGACGCAGTACCTGCCTTGAAATTGCAAAACAAATACATATACATATATACAGTGGGGACGGAAAGTATTCAGACCCCCTTAAATTTTTCACTCTATTTTGAGGGGACAGCAAATTTACACTGTTATATAAGCTGTACACTCACTACTTTACATTGTAGTAAAGTGTCATTTGTTCAGTGTTGTCACATGAAAAGATATAATAAAATATTTACAAAAATGTGAGGGGTGTACCCACTTGTGTGAGATACCGTATATGCAAATACATACATACATACATACAGTAGGGATGGAAAGTATTCAGACTCCCTTAAATTTTTCAATCTTTGTTATATTGCAGTCATTTGCTAAAATCATTTAAGTACTTTTTTTTTCACATTAATGTACACACAGCACCCCATATTGACAGAAAAACACAGAATTGTTGACATTTTTGCAGATTTATTAAAAAGAAAACCTGAAATATCACATGGTCCTAAGTATTCAGACCCTTTGCTTAGTATTTAGTAGAAGCACCCTTTTGATCTAATACAGCCATGAGTCTTTTTGGGAAAGATGCAACAAGTTTTTCACACCTGTATTTGGGGATCCTCTGCCATTCCTCCTTGCAGATCCTCTCCAGTTCTGTCAGGTTGGATGGTAAATGTTGGTGGACACCCATTTTTAGGTCTCTCCAGAGATGCTTAATTAGGTTTAAGTCAGGGCTCTGGCTTGGCCTTTCGAGAACAGTCACGGAGTTGTTGTGAAGCCACTCCTTCGTTATTTTAGCTGTGTGCTTAAGGTCACTGTCTTGTTAGAAGGTAAACCTTAGGCCCAGTCTGAGGTCCTGAGCACTCTGGAGAAGGTTTTCGTCCAGGATATCCCTGTACTTGTCCGCATTCATCTTTCCCTCGATTGTAACCAGTCGTCCTGTTCCTGCAGCTGAAAAACACCCCCACAGCATGATGCAGCCACCACCATGCTTCACTGTTGGGACTGTATTGGACAGGTGATGAGCAGTGCTTGGTTTTCTCCACACATACCGCTTATGCCCCGTACACACGGTCGGACTTTGTTCAGACATTCCGACAACAAAATCCTAGGATTTTTTCCGACGGATGTTGGCTCAAACTTGTCTTGCATACACACGGTCACACAAAGTTGTCGGAAAATCCGATCGTTCTAAACGCGGTGACGTAAAACACGTACGTCGGGACTATAAACTGACCATGCGTGGCACTTTGTCCGTCGGATTTGTGTACACACGATCAGAATTTCCGACAATGGATTTTGTTGTCGGAAAATTTTATTGCCTGCTCTCAAACATTGTGGGTCGGAAAATCCGATGGAAAATGTGTGATGGAGCCTACACACGGTCGGAATTTCCGACAACAAGGTCCTATCACACATTTTCCGTCGGTAAAGCCGACCGTGTGTACGGGGCATTAGAATTAAGGCCAAAAAGTTCTATCTCGGTCTCATCAGACCAGAGAATCTTATTTCTCACCATCTTGGAGTCCTTCAGGAGTTTTTTAGCAAATTCCATGCGGGCTTTCATGTGTCTTGCACTAAGGAGAGGCTTTCGTCGGGCCACTCTCCCATAAAGCCCTGACTGGTGGAGGGCTGCAGTGATGGCTGACTTTCTACAACTTTCTCCCATCTCCCGACTGCATCTCTGGAGCTCAGCCACAGTGATCTTTGGGTTCTTCTTTACCTCTCTCACCAAGGCTCTTCTCCCCCGATAGCTCAGTTCTCCGGACGGCCAGCTCTAGGAAGGGTTCTGGTCATCCCAAACGTCTTTCATTTAAGGATTATGGAGGCCATTGTGCTCTTAGGAACCTTAAGTGCAGCAGAATTTTTTTTGTAACCTTGGCCAGATCTGTGCCTTGCACAATTCGGTCTCTGAGCTCTTCAGGCAGTTCCTTTAACCTCATGATTCTCATTTTCTCTGACATGCACTGTGAGCTGTAAGGTCTTATATAGACAGGTGTGTGTGGCTTTCCTAATCAAGTCCAATCAGTATAATCAAACACAGCTGAACTCAAATGAAGGTGTAGAACCATCTCAAGGATGATCAGAAGAAATGGACAGCACCTGATTTAAATATACAAGTGCCACAGCAAAGGGTCTGAATACTTAGGACCATGTGATATTTAATTTTTTCTTTTTTAATAAATCTGCAAAAATGTCAACAATTCTGTGTTTTTCTGTCAATATGGGGTGCTGTGTGTACATTCATGAGGAAAAAAAGGAACTTAAATGATTTTAGCAAATGGCTGCAATATAACAGAGTGAAAAATTTAAGGGGGCCTGAATACTTTCTGTCCCCACTGTATATACACACACACACACACACACACACACACACACACACACACACACACAGCGGGTTAAATAAGTATTGAACACGTCACCATTTTTCTAGGTAAATATATTTCTAAAGGTGCTATTCACATGAAATTTTTTTCACCGCGTCAGTAACAATCCATAAAATTCATGCAATCCATACATACAAAGAAACCAAAACAAATACGTTCAGAAATTAAGTTACGTGTAATAAAATGGAATGACATCCTTTGTTGGTAATGACAGCTTTAAGACGCCTACTGTATGGAGAAACAAGTTACATACATTGCTCAAGTGTGATTTTGGCCCATTCTTCCACACAGTCTTCAAAACTTGATGGTTCCGTGGGCCTCTTCTATGAACTCTGATCTTTAGATTTTCTATTGGACTCAAGTCAGGTGATTGGCTGGGCCATTTTAGCAGCTTTATTTTTTCTTTGAAACCAATTGAGAGTTTCCTTAGCTTTGTGTTTGGGATCATTGTCTTGCTGAAATATCCATCCTCGTTTCATCTTCACCATCCTGGTAGATGGCAGCAGATTTTTATCAAGAACCTCTAAACTTCACTGTTGGTATGGTGTTTTTGGGGTGATGTGCAGTGCCATTTGACCTCCACACATGGTGTGAATTATGGCATCCAAAGAGTTCAATTTTGATCTCATCTGACCAGACTATATCCTCCCAGTATATCACAGGCTTGTCTAAGTGTTGTGCAGCAAACTTTAAAGCTATACTAAAGTCTTTTCAATAAAAAACGTTATACTTACCTGCTCTATGCAGTGATTTTGCACAAAGCAACCCGAATACTCCTCTTCTCAGGTCCCTCACAAGCACTCCTGGCTCCTCCCTCCTGTCGGGTGCCCCCACAGCAAGCAGCTTGCTCTGGGGACAACCAACCGGCGCACTCCCGAGCCACGGCTCTGTGTGTCCATTCAGGGGGGGGGCTGCTGCTGCACACAGAAGGTTTTTTACCTTGTGCCTTTGCAACCAACCACTTTAAACGAGCTTCACAAGTGGTCCTTGGCTCTTGGACAACTTTTCTGATAAATATTTTCACTCCTCTGTCAGAATGCTTGCAAGCACCTGGTCGTGGCTGGTTTATGTTGAAATTATGTTCTTTCCACTTCTGGATTATGACCCCAACAGTGCTCACTGGAACATTCAGAAGTTTAGAAATCCTTCTGTAACCAACCAATGCCATCAGTATGTTTTGCAACAATAAGGTTGCAAAGATCTTGCGAGAGCTCTTTGCTTTTACCCATCATGAGATGTTTGTGGGACACCTTGGTAATGAGACACCTTTTTATAGGCCATCAGTTGAGATTGAACCAGCTGATATTAATTTGCACTGACAAGGGGCAGGATTGCTTTCTAATTACTGAAAAAATTTCAGCTGGTGTCTTGGTTTTCCATGCCTTTTTGCATCTCCCCTTATGTGTTCAATACTTTTTCCCTGTGTCATTCCATTTTATTACACATAAATTCATTTCTGAATGTATTTGTTTTGGTTTCTTTGTATGTATGGATTGCATGGGTTGTTACCAACATGTGGCAACAATTTCATGTCAATAGCACCTTTAGAAATATATGAATATATAGCAATTTCCGCGCTTAGGGTAAATGTGGGTTGCAGCCTCCCCTATTAGGTTCCCAGGGGAACTTACAGGAATAAGTATAAAAAATGCGGTGATTGGCGCTACCCTGTAACCACTGAGTAAATAACTGAAGAGTTATGGAAAATGTGCAAGTGCTAAGCTTATGAGCCAAACTTTATCTGTATGTATCCCACTGGTGGGTGTGGTAAACAAAGTGGGCGTGTGACAAGTGTATTAGATCATAACTGAAATCATCAAATAGTGAATAACAATGAAAATAAATAATGGTTTTATGGCATTTTTGGACAACAAAGGGTGGAGCTCTCTACTCATGCATGCTGGATGCTTATGTGGTCATTGTTTGCAGAGGCAGCCCAGGAGGAAAATTTCCATAATTTAATCAGTAGTCACCAGTTCCCAGCTGTGAGTCAACACTTAAAGCCAGGACCCCACCACCTGCCGCTGTGGAACGACCTGGGAGGTCCTGGTTGGAGCACACCCCGGAGCTTGAACGAACAGGTGGTAAAGCCCGATAGAGGAACGGATGGCATAGCACAGTTATCAAGGAGAAGGCTCGCCCACAGTCACCCACTCTTTGCCCACTACCCCTGCAGGGGTTACCACATCTGGTGAGTGGGGACCCAGCGGGGGGAGCACCAAAGTCACACTGCGTGCTGTGCACTGAAGTCACCTGTCATATGCAATAGTGGACACTCTGGGATCACATTTTTGGTTTTCTTTTTGTCACTTTCAGAAGAGGGACCTGGGTCTTTTTACATATAAACATTTTTTTTATTGATTACACATTTACTTTTATGTTATAGGTGTGGACTTTATTTTCACCTCATTTTCAGTGGTGTGGCTACTACTTATTTGTCACATAGTTTGTGGTATTAGGAATCGAGATATCATATAGATGATGGCTGGGTATATGGCTGGTTGATTAAGGGAGTACATGTGCCTTATTAACAATCTAAGTGGTTTTCCCAGCCTTACCTAGTTACACATTTAGACATACTCACCTTATATATCCTACCTTTATTTATTTTTATTGTTATTCACTATTTGATGATTTCAGTTATGATCTGATACACTTGTCACACGCCCACTTTGTTTACCACACCCGCCAGTGGGATACATACAGATAAAGTTTGGCTCATAAGCTTAGCATTTGCACATTTTCCATAACTCTTCAGTTATTTACTCAGTGGTTACAGGGTAGCGCCAATCACCCCATTTTTTATACTTATATCTTTATAAATATATATTTACCCAGAAAAATGGCGACGTGTTCAATACCTATTTTAGCCGCTGTATATACATTGCATCCGGAAAGTATTCAGAGCGCTTCACTTTTTCACATGTTATGTTACAGCCTTATTCCAAAATGAAGTAAATTCATTATTTTCCTCAAAATTTTACAAACAATACCTCATAATGACAACCTGAAAGAAGTTTTTTTAAAATCTTTGAAAATTAAAAAAAAAAAAAAATCACATATACAGAAGTGTTTACAGCCTTTGCCATGACACTAAAAATTGAGCTCAGATGCATCCTGTTTCCACTGATCATCCTTAGGATGTTTCTACAACTTGATTGGAGTCCACCTGTGGTAAATTCAGTTGATTGGACATGATTTGGAAAGGCACACACCTTTCTAAGGTCCCACAGTTACCAGTGCATGTCAGAGCATAAACCAAGCCTTGAAGTCCAAGGAATTGTCTGTAGGCCTCCGAGACAGGATTGTATTGAGGCATAGATCTGGGGAAGGGTACAGAAAATTTTCTGCATCATTGAAGGTCCCAATGAACACAGTGACCATCATCCATAAAGGTTTGGAACCACCAGGACTCCTCTTAGAGCAGGCCGCCCAACCAAACTGAGCGATCGGGGGAGAAGGGCCTTAGTAAGGGAGGTGACCAAGAACCCGATGGTTACTCTGACAGAGCTCTAGCGTTTCTCTGTAGAGAGAGGAGAACTTTCCAGATGAACAACCATCTCTGCAGCACTCCACCAATGATCAGGCCTGTATGGTAGAGTGGCCAGACAGAAGCCACTCCTCAGTAAAAGGTACATGACAGCCAGCCTGGAGTTTACCAGAAGGCACCTGAAGGACTCTGACCATGAGAAACAAAAATCTCTGGTCTGATGAAACAAAGTCTGAACTCTTTGGCCTGAATGGCAAGCCTCATGTCTGGAGGAAACCAGGCACTCATTACCTAGCCAATACCATCCCTACACTGAACCATGGTGGTGGCAGCATCATGCTGTGGGGATGTTTTTCAGCGGCAGGAACAAGGAGACTAGTCAGGATCGAGGGAAAGATGAATGCAGCAATGTGCAGAGACATCCTTGATAAAAACCTGCCACAGAACGCTCTGGACCTCAGAATAGTGTGAAGGTTCATCTTCTAATAGTACACAGCCAAAAAAAACAAAGGGCTGGCTATGGGACAACTCTGAATTTCCTTGAGTGGCCCAGCCAGAGCCCAGACTTGAACCCAATTGAACCTCTCTGGAGAGATCTGAAAATGTCTGTGCACGTACGCTCCCCATCCAACCTGATGGAAGCTTGAGAGGTTCTTCTGCAAAGAAACTGCCCAAAAATAGGTGTGCCACGCTTGTAAGATTAGAGGCTGTAATTGGTGCCAAAGGTGCTTCAACAAACTATTGAGCAAAGGCTGTGGATACTTATGTGATTAATGTGATTTTTTTGCTTTTTATTTTTAATAAATTTGCAAAGATTTCAAACAAACTTCTTTTATGTTGTTATTATGGGGTATGTTTTGTAGACTTTTGAGGAAAATAATAATTTTAATCAATTTTGGATTAAGGCTGTAACATAACAATATGTGGAAAAAGTGAAGCGCTGTGAATACTTTCCGGATGCATTGTATATATAAACACACACACACACACTTGAGAGAGATGACAAGCAATTTAAAGACACTGTATCTCAACAAGATAACAATGCGATCACAACATCATGTAAGGATTATCTACTGTTCAGCCAGAAGGTGCATGCTTGGAGCACATCAGAGGCAGAAAGGTGCCTGGCCTTGAATCGTGCCACTGACAAACACCTGGCTTAATGGTCAGTGGGCAAAAAAGATAATTTGGCAGTAGCAGCATAGACTTTTGGGGGAAGTGGTTCACTGTTGCTTTATTGATAAAGGCTAGTTCAGGTGATTATTTTGTATATTTTTTGGGGGTGAGGGGCAGCATAGTTAAGTTGTGTCTTTAAGGATAAGTGTACTTGTAATACTTATCCTTTATTTATACTTGCCCTTGCAGTCCACATAAAAAAGTCAGTTGCAAGGGCTTCTGGATTTGCTAACAAACAAGGAAGGGTGAGTTAGGGTTAGAAAAGCCAAAGGATGAACTGCTCATTTATAATACAAAGCTGTTCTCCAGCCTTTAGCTCCCTCTATTGGTGGCTGGGAGTAGCTACAGGAAAAGAACAAGACAAACATAGTAAAAGGGTGCTGCAAATAAGCAGGGTAGACAAGTACAAGGAATGTCAAGACAAGGTCCTAAAGCACCCAAAAACTACCTCAGCAGTGTAAGCTTCACGCCATGCCTTTTTTGCACACTTCTCTTGGTGAAGTGCCCAAAGCAGCCAGGCATCACTTCTGCCTACTCCTTGGCTTTGTGTCAAGTATAGGCCCTTTTTCCACATTTATAAAGTTTTAGGGTATTTAAAAAGATAACGTTAAAGACCCATTCCTTTACTTTTAAACAATAAATGCACCATTTTGAGCACTTTTTTTTTCCAACATTGCCCATAAGTACTGCAAAATGTAATACATATCGCAATGGGGATGGTGAGGTTTGAGCTAGACTCATTGATATTAATGAACAGGAAGCAATAGAGTTCTTCATGGCTATCCCACAGCTACAGCACAATGGGGTACAGTAGAAGAGGAAAGAAATAGAAAAGGAGAGGCCAGTGAAACAAAGACTTTACATTCTCCAAATACTTTATCTTACTTTCTACCATAACTGCTATATCAGTTAAACTTACCTCAACCTAACCTAAAATGTAACCTGGATGGGGAAGAGCTTAGATGGCGGAACTCAAGCCATTTGTTTTTTTAGTCAATGAATAGTGAAATTTTCCTTGCCAATGTCTCTTATGGCTTCTAATTATATCACTAGGACAGGAAGTAAGGCTAATCTTCCCAATGGAAATAGATGGCAATAAAACACTTCAGTACAGTGAAGAATGGTCAGAATGACTTTCTACCGCTATTTTTAACCTATTTGGTAACAGTGGGGATAGATATGAGGGAAAAAAAAAAAAAAATAAGATTGAGGTTTCAAGTATTCCCACTCACACAAAATAAAGACATTTGGCCGGAGAGACATTTCACACAGGCTCCTAGCCAGGGCAGTGGCCCTGTCTTTATTGTGGGGCCCAAAGTAGTTGCCCCATGAGCCCGCGCTACCTGCAAATTGGGGCCCCAATAATGGCACTGCAGAGTGCACCAGGGACACGGGAAGCAGCGCTGTATTCCTGAGCCAGCAGAAAAGGGGCAGGGCCGGGAGCTCCACTGACACTCTGACCCCACACCATGCAGTCTGTATGCTCAGTCAGGAGGGAGGCAGCGCTGTATTCCCAAGCCAACAGAGAAGGGGTGGGGCCGGGAGCTCCACTGACGCTCTGACCCCACCCCATGCAGCCTGTATGCTCAGGAGGGAAAGTAGCAGGAACAGGGAGCCCATCCCTCTGAACTTCTGAAAGTGCATGGTAGGCCCAGCTGGCCAGGTATGTCCTTCCCCCTATAGATTGCCTGACTGCTATACTAAATCCTGAGCTGTTGTTCAGCTGTAAAGCTGTGCATTGCTGAAAGGTCTCTGACCATTTCCTGTAGTGTGTGTCTGCAATCTCCGACTGTCTCCTGTAGTACGTGCGCAGTCTCTGACCGTCTCCTGTAGTACGTGCGCAGTCTCTGACCGTCTCCTGTATTATGTCTGCAGTCTCTGACCGTCCCCTGTAATACGTGCGCAGTCTCTGACCATCCCCTGTAGTACGTGCGCAGTCTCTGACCATCCCCTTTAGTACGTGCGCAGTCTCTGACCATCCCCTGTAGTACGTGCGCAGTCTCTGACCATCCCCTGTAGTACGTGCGCAGTCTCTGACCATCCCCTGTATTACGTGCGCAGTCTCTGACCATCCCCTGTAGTACGTGCGCAGTCTCTGACCATCCCCTGTAGTACGTGCGCAGTCTCTGACCATCCCCTGTAGTACGTGCGCAGTCTCTGACCATCCCCTGTAGTACGTGCGCAGTCTCTGACCATCCCCTGTAGTACGTGCGCAGTCTCTAACCATCCCCTGTAGTACGTGCGCAGTCTCTGACCATCCCCTGTAGTACGTGCGCAGTCTCTGACCATCCCCTGTAGTACGTGCGCAGTCTCTGACCATCCCCTGTAGTACGTGCGCAGTCTCTGACCATCCCCTGTAGTACGTGCGCAGTCTCTGACCATCCCCTGTAGTACGTGCGCAGTCTCTGACCATCCCCTGTAGTACGTGCGCAGTCTCTGACCATCCCCTGTAGTACGTGCGCAGTCTCTGACCATCCCCTGTAGTACGTGCGCAGTCTCTGACCATCCCCTGTAGTATGTGCGCAGTCTCTGACCATCCCCTGTAGTACGTGCGCAGTCTCTGACCATCCCCTGTAGTACGTGCGCAGTCTCTGACCATCCCCTGTAGTACGTGCGCAGTCTCTGACCATCCCCTGTAGTACGTGCGCAGTCTCTGACCATTCCCTGTAGTACGTGCGCAGTCTCTGACCATTCCCTGTAGTACGTGCGCAGCCTCTGACCATTCCCTGTAGTACGTGCGCAGTCTCTCACCATTCCCTGTAATACGTGCGCAGTCTCTGACCATCTCCTGTAGTATGTGCACAGTCTGACCATCTCCTGTCTGACTGCCTCCTGTAGGTGTGTGTCTGCAGTCTCTCCCCTCCCCTGTAGTAGGTGTATTAATGTGCTTACTTACTCAAATATTTGGGATTGCTCCACTGCTGTTAGCAGTAATGATGTGCAGTAACCCCTAGTAATCAATCAGTGAGCGGTAATGATGTGCTGTAAACTATAGCAACCAATCAGTAAACAGTAATAATGTGCAGTAACCTCTAGCAACCAATCAGCAATTATGAGTTGTAACCTCTAGCAACCAGGCAGTGAGTGGTAATGATAGGTTGTAACCTCTGGCATCCTATTGTAATCGCTGCATGATCTGCTGCAGCAAACCGATATTGAGTCTACTAGCTATCCTAGGAGAACATTATGCTTCAAAAAGGGAGCAAAAGATGCATAAAAGGAGCATGAGCACTATCTGTATTTCCTACTCATCTACCCAACAACATATCAACTATTACTAGGTGCAGGTTGGCTAGTGATTGCTTGTCTGTGTATACGGTGGGATGTCACACAAGGACCTTCCCATCACTGTGGTCGAGGTATAGGTATTATTTTAGTGAAAATTCAAACAATACACCATGCTAGAGGTCTGTTCAGTCTACAGAGAAATCATTATAGATTACCGGCATGTATTCAATCAGCTTTTGTGGTGCAGTCAAGCACTTCTTACACTGATGCAATTAATGAGCACCTTTCTCTTCGGTGATAATTTATAACATTGTGAAAAAACTACACCGCAAGCATGGAATACTACAAGTGACCTCTAGATGGCAATACATGGTACAGCTTAAGATATGAGCAATCTTACTTCAATCCTATATTTGCCTAGCAAGACAAAAAAAAAAAAAAAAAAAAATCATCACAGCCCTAAAAACTTGCTAGTAAACATTTTTTAAACAAACATACCTTGACTATCTCACTATAGCAGGTTCTTCCTCTGCTATGTTAGATGACAAACACAAATTAAGTGGAACAACAATAATTTCAGCTATAGGAAGTGTATCATATAATGAGCCTGTTAATCGGTGTTTTTGGTTTTCTGTTCAATGGGCGTTGATGGCAGGCACCATGCTGTCTACATGCAGTTTATTACACTGGTGCTCAGAATATAGTGTAGGAAAATGTATTACAGAGATATGATCATGGTTTGCTTTGATCTAAAGCAACTCGATGTAAAAAAATAAAATAAAAAATAAAGCCGACTATTATATAGGATCATTAATACTGAGCCCTGCAGTGGCTGGTAAGTCCTATGTTCTGCTGAAGAGCTATAGCCACAGAAGAATTTTCTGCTTCCGATACACTTACGGATTGGATGCCTGGTTGTCTGTCTGTGGTTCCATCCCCTGGACCCCACATTTTCTATAGAACACCATAGTAACCTAAGGGTTGGTGGATGGAACCACAGAGCTCCGCAGGGCACCAGGCATCTGACAACATAGGGTCCGGTGGATAGAACCACAGCGCTCAGCCGGCACTAGGCATCTGACCTATCCAAAACTGTGTTATATGCAGAAGATTTTTCAACAGAACAAAAAGGCAGGGCTTGGCAGCCACCAGAGAGCTCAGAATGAATGATCTTTAAATGCAGGGTACTATTTATTTTTTGTGTTTTTTTTGGTAGCAGCGTTGCCGATGACCCTATAGCAGTTTTACTGCTACAGGGTGGCAGCTGTGCGTCATATATACGTGATTTGGCATTTCTCCCTGCAGGAGGCCTATGCACGCATATCGCTTCTGCTGTGAATATTGACAGCAGAAGCCGATCTGCAGGTGCCTGGGTTCTCAATGTCCTCCAGCACCTGCCGCCTGTTGGTAAAGAACACAGAACCACCATCTGCCTATGTAAACAATGCAGATTGCCGTTCTGACGGGAGGGAGGGAGGGAGGGAGGGGGGGTGGATTCTGTGTCTCTGCAGAGACTAGAATCTATTTCTTCCCCTAGTAAAAACATCACACAGTGTACATCAAAACACTGGCTTGACACACAGTTAAGCCTTTGATCGCCCTAGATGTTTAACCCTTTTTCAGCCAGTGTCATTAGTACAGTGAGAGTGCATATTTTTAGCACCAATTACTGTATTAGTGTCACTAGTTCCCAAAAAGTGTCAAAGGTGTCAGTTATTGGCTGACTGCGCACCGCAATATCGCAGTCCCGCTATGAGTCGCTGCTATTACTATTCCAGTATATATCCTATAGTTTGTAGACACTATAAAGTTTGTGTAAACCAATCTTTATAGTCATATTGGGATTTGTTTTTACCAAAAACGTGCAGCAGTATACAGTATCTCACAAAAGTGAGTACATCCCTCACATTTTTGTAAATATTTTATTATATCTTTTCATGTGACAACACTAAAGAAATTACACTTTGCTACAATGTAAAGTAGTGAGTGTTTAGCTTGTATAAAACAGTGTAAATTTGCTGTCCCCTCAAAAGAACTCAACATACAGCCATTAATGTCTAAACCGCTGGCAACAAAAGTGAGTACACCCCTAGGTGAAAATGTCCAAATTGGGCCCATTAAGCTATTCCCCAATGTCAATATTTTGTGTGGCTACCATCATTTTCCAGAACTGCCTTAAACCTCTTGGGCATGGAGTTCACCAGAGCTTCACAGGTTGCCACTGGAGTCCTCTTCCACTCCTCCATGATGACATCACAGAGTGGGTGGATTGCTAGAGCCCTTGCACTCCTCCACCTTCAGGCGAGGATGCCCCACAGATGCTCAATAGGGTTTAGGTCTGGAGACTTGCTTGGCCAGTCCACCACCTTTACCCTCAGTTTCTCAGCAAGGCAGTTGTCATCTTGAAGGTGTGTTTGGGGACGTTATGTTGGAATACTGCCCTACGGCCCAGTCTCTGAAGTGAGGGGATCATGCTCTGCTTCAGTATGTCACAGTACATGTTGGCATTCATGGTTCCCTCAATGAACTGTAGCTCCCCAGTGCCGGCAGCACTCATGCAGCCCCAGACCATGACACTCCCACCATCATGCTTGACTGTTGACAAGACACACTTGTCTTTGTACTCCTCACCAGGTTGCCGCCACACACGCTTGACACCATCTGAACCAAATAAGTTTATCTTGGTCTCATCAGACCACAGGACATGGTTCCGGTAATCCATGTCCTTAGTCTGCTTGTCTTCAGCAAACTGTTTGCGGGCTTTTTTGTGCATCATCTTTAGAAGAGGCTTCCTTCTGGGACAACAGCCATGAGGACCAATTTGCAGTGTGCAGCGCATGTCTGAGCACTGACCCCCCACCCCTTCAATCTCTGCAGCAATGCTGGCAGCACTCATACGTCTATTTCCCAAAGACAACCTCTGGATAGGACGTTGAGCACGTGCACTCAACTTCTTTGGTCGACCATGGCGAAGCCTGTTCTGAGTGGAATCCATCCTGTTAAACCTGCTGTATTGGTCTTGGCCACCGTCCTGCAGTTAATTTTCAGCGTTTTGGCAATCTTCTCAGATACCAGGGTGCCTTGACGAGGCTCTGTGGCTTACTCATGCATTTGCAAATGTGTGCAGACTAAACCCCCGCTTTTAACGCATACTGTTAGATAGGTTATTTGGTTGTCTGTGGGCTGGTCGGTAAGTTAAGCTTGTTTTTTTCCTTGGATTTATCCTTGGCCTTGTTTATACCTGTTAGCCCTCCAATGCTAATTACTGATAGCCAGCTATAGATGGGAGCAAGTGGCGTCTTTTTTTGTATCGCAATCTTCTTATAGCCTAGGCCAATCTTTCTGTAGAGCAACAATTCTTTTTTCAGATCCTCAGCGAGTTCTTTGCCATGAGGTGCCATGTTGAACTTCCAGTGACCAGTATGAGAGATTGAGGGAGATGACACCAAATTTAACACACCTGCTCCCCATTCACACCCGAGACCTTGTAACACTAACGAGTCACATGACACTGGGGAGGGAAAATGGCTAATTGGGCCCAATTTGGACATTTTCACTTAGGGGTGTACTCACGTTTGTTGCCAGCGGTTTAGACATTAATGGCTGTGTGTTGTTTTGAGGGGACAGCAAATTTACACTGTTATACAAGCTGCACACTCACTACTTTACATTGTAGCAAAGTGTCATTTCTTCAGTGTTGTCACATAAAAAGATATAATAAAATATTTACAATAATGTGAGGGGTGTACTCACTTTTGTGAGAAACTGTACATATTGGCCAAAATTTATGAAGAAATTTGATCTTTTTAATGGATAGGTTTTACAGCAGAAAGTTTAAAAAAAAAATACTACAAAAAGAAAGCTCTATTTGTCGGAAAAAAAGGGATATGAATTTTATTTGGGCTCAGCTTTGCATTACCGTGCAATTGTCGGTTAAATGCAGTGGCACATCACAAACCCCAACCCTACCCCCCTCCTGCCGCCTTCTGAGGCTTGCTTGGCCTCTTCTGTTCCACAGGGAGACCCGAGAAACCAGCCGGCGCAGCCACCGTCTGGTCGGACTGCCGAACGAAGCTGGGATCAGCTTTGATCGGCTCTCCCCTATGGTAACCTCAAAGTGATGACCTGACATCACTTCCAGTTTACCCGGATGTCAACGGTGCCATTTTTAAAAAAGTGGAAGCATTCAGAAACACTGATCTTGGTGTTTTGAATGCTTTTAAGGGCAGATGAGGGATTTGCTGAGACCCCAAGCCTCCCCATAAAGAGTACCTGTCACATGCCTATTGCTGTCACAAGAATGTTTAAAAACAATAAAAGCGATCAACATTTTTTTTAAAGATACAATGTAAAAAAAATTATATTATATATATTAATATATATTAATTATTAAGATATATACCGTATTTATCGGCATATAACACTCAGGAAAATCAGGGGAAAATCGTGGGTGCGTGTTATAGGCCAATCCCCGCCGATTTTGTGTGATCGGAGTGATCGCGGCAATTGCCGCGATCGCCGCCGACATACACAGCCGTGGGTAGATTCAAATATGGCGCCGAGACTGCAGGGATTCGTCGGAGCCGAGATACACATACCCAAGTGTTCTCGGCTTTTTTCGGCGCCGCTCACAGTCACGCCCAGTCCCGCCCTATGATGGACATAACACAGGTCCAGGGGCGGGACTGGGCGTGATGGCGGTGCCGAAAAAAGCCGAGAACACTCGGGTATGTGTATCTCGGCTCTGACGAATCCCTGCAGTCTCGGCGCCATATTTGAATCTACCCACGGCTATGTATGTCGGCGGCGAGTGCACAAAGCTGAACTGACATGGCTGGACTGGGGCAAAGCTGCACGGGCAAACCTGCACTGACAAAGCTGCACTGGGGCAAGGCTACACTGGGGCAAGGCTACACTGGGGCAAGGCTACACTGGGGCAAGGCTGCACTGGGGCAAGGCTGCACTGGGGCAAGGCTACACTGGGGCAAGGCTGCACTGACAAGGCTGCACTGGGGCAAGGCTGCACTGGGGCAAGGCTGCACTGGGGCAAGGCTGCACTGGGGCAAGGCTGCACTGGGGCAAGGCTGCACTGGGGCAAGGCTGCACTGACAAGGCTGCACTGACAAGGCTGCACTGACAAGGCTGCACTGACAAGGCTGCACTAACAAGGCTGCACTAACAAGGCTGCACTGGGGCAAGACTGCACTGACACTGAAAAGACTGCAGATGGACAGATAAGGCTGCATTGATGGGCATTTTAATATAAGTTTTTTTTCCTTAAACTTCCCTCCTAAAAGTTTTTTTTCCTTAAACTTCCCTCCTAAAACTTGGGGTGTGTGTTATACGCCGGCGCGTGTTATACGCTGATAAATACGGTAATTAAAATAAAATAAAAGTGCCCCTATGCCCTCAAAGTCAAAGGCGCATGCATGCGTTGGTTTTGCATGCACGCAGTGACCGTCCTACACATGTGAGGTATCACCGCAAACACCAATTTATTCTCTAGGGCCTCTGCTTTAAAAAAAATATATAATGTTTGGGGGTTCTAAGTAATTTTCTAGCAAAAAAAAAAAAAAAAGACTGATTATTTAATGTAAACAAAAAGTGCCAGAAAAGACCTGACCTGGAAGTGGGTAGTGTTAGATGGACTAGTAGATTTAAATACACTAAACAAATTGAAGCCAAACTCCAACTAACACTTTATAAACAGTTATAGCAACAGTTTTTCCTTTTGGGATAAAGGTTTTTATGTAAACAAAAGAAAAGCTGCAGAGGCTGCAGCAAAGTCTGATTTGTGTGCGACAAGGCTGATTTAGTAAAGTAGCTGGGAATCTTAAGACAATAAATTGTTTGAATATTCATTCATGTGAAAATAAAATTCTTGTTCGCTGTGAATACCCAAATCCTTTGCAGCTGAAATAAGTAAACAGAAATGCGTTTTTCACTAGATTGGATAACTGAAGTAAATTTTAACACAACTTATTACCTGCAATTAATACAGTGTCCTAGATACTCATTAGAAATCGGTAGTGTGACAAATGACTGAACTTGCGGCAGATTCATGTACACGCCAGTAAAGTGGATATGAATTTGTCATAACTGTCGCGCATCTCTCCTGTAAAGAGCTTTATAGGTAGAGAAGATATATGGAGAGGTGGGGAGAGTGAAGGAAATGTATCAAATAGCAGAGGAACTTAAAGAAAAACCCCAGGCATGGTATCTTTTTACTGACCAATCTATACCTCATCCAATCACAGAATGGTTTGCTTTTATGCAGAAACTGCAAAGCATTGTGTGAATGGTGCTCGTACTTATCAACCGACCTCTTGTGATTACAATACAGCAGGCCGGCCATTTCGCATGGGACCCAGAAGCAAGTGGAGATCACTGGAGAAGCGGTGTCTAGGTCAGTGATTTTCCAGCTTTCAGGGTGATCAGCCAGATATAGTATATACATAGTTACATTGGTTCAAAGTGGACCAATGCAACTACCGTATGTAAAAATATACCATGCCTTGAATTCTTATATTAAAGAAAAAGAAATTGTAGCTGAATTATCTCAAAGAAGCGACAACGATAATTACATGTTCTACACAAGCAACGATCTACTCCTACATGGAAGGAGTCTTATTTACCTCTACTTTCCTTATCATCAATATTACAGTATTTTTTTATGAATTTGATCGCAACAATAGCACCAGACGGTGTCATAAATAACTACGTGAGTTTTTTGCATGTGTTGGTACTGACAATGAAAATACAGCAGGGTTTTCATAAATATGTGTATGTAGGCCACATACATACCAGGAATATGTTGTAAGTTCCTTACAGAAACACCTACATTCTGTGAAGTTTCTCAATTCCTTTAGTAAATAGGTCCCAACAAGTCCGAATACAGCCAAAAAATACACAGGACCTAGGATTTACATCTGAGCCTGCATCTCAGCCTAGATGTACATGCTGATCCTGAATGATGCCTGAACCAACATGGCTCCATCCTTCTGGAATGGAGACATTTTCAGGGCTCTACAGTGGGGATGCAAAGTATTCAGACCCCCTTTCATTTTTTACTCTGTTATATTGCAGCCATTTGCTAAAATCATTTAAGGTAATTTTTTTCCTCAATAATGTACACACAGCACCCCATATTGACAGAAAAACACAGAATTGTTGACATTTTTGCAGATTTATTAAAAAAGAAAAACTGAAATATCACATGGTCCTAAGTATTCAGACCCTTTGCTTTGACACACATATTTAACTCAGGTGCTGTCCATTTCTTCTGATCATCCTTGAGATGGTTCTACACCTTCATTTGAGACCAGCTGTGTTTGATTATACTGATTGGACTTGATTAGGAAAGCCACACACCTGTCTATACAAGGCCTTACAGCTCACAGTGCATTTCAGAGCAAATGAGAATCATGAGGTCAAAAGGAACTGCCTGAAGAGCTCAGAGACAGAATTGTGGCAAGGCACAGATCTGGCCAAGGTTACAAAAAAAATTCCTGCTGCATTTAAGGTTCCTAAGAGCACAGTGGCCTCCATAATCCTTAAATGGAAGATGTTTGGGACGACCAGACCCCTTCCTAGAGCTGGCTGTCTGGCCAAACTGAGCTATCAGGGGAGAAGAGCCTTGGTGAGAGAGGTAAAGAAGAACCCAAAGATCACTGTGGCTGAGCTCCAGAGATGCAGTCGGGAGATGGGAGAAAGTTGTAGAAAGTCAACCATCACTGAAGCCCTCCACCAGTCGGGGCTTTATGGCAGAGTGGCCCGACGGAAGCCTCTCCTCAGTGCAAGACACATGAAAGCCCGCATGGAGTTTGCTAAAAAAACACCTGAAGGACTCCAAGATGGTGAGAAATAAGATTCTCTGGTCTGATGAGACCAAGATAGAAATTTTGGCCCTAATTCTAAGCGGTATGTGTGGAGAAAACCAGGCACTGCTTATCACCTGTCCAATATAGTCCCAACAGTGAAGCATGGTGGTGGCAGCATCATGCTGCTGTGGGGGTGTTTTTCAGCTGCAGGGACAGGACGACTGGTTGCAATCGAGGGAAAGATTTATGCGGCCAAGTACGGGGATATCCTGGACAAAAACCTTCTCCAGAGTGCTCAGGACTTAAGACTGGGCCAAAGGTTTACCTTCCAAGAAGGCAATGACCCTAAGCACACAGCTAAAATAACGAAGGAGTGGCTTCACAACAACTCCGTGACTGTTCTTGAATGGCCCAACAAGAGCCCTGACTTAAACCCAATTGAGCATCTCTGGAGAGACCTAAAAATGGCTGTCCACCAATGTTTACCATCCAACCTGACAGAACTGGAGAGGATCTGCAAGGAGGAATGGCAGAGGATCCCCAAATCCAGGTGTGAAAAACTTGTTGAGTCTTTTTGGGAAAGGTGCATGGCTGTATTAGATCAAAAGGGTGCTTCTACTAAATACTGAGCAGAGGGTCTGAATACTTAGGACCATGTGATATTTCAGGGTTTTTTTTTAATAAATCTGCAAAAATGTCAACAATTCTGTGTTTTTCTGTCAATATGGGGTGCTGTTTGTACATTAATGAGGAAAAAAAATGAACTTAAATGATTTTAGCAAATGGCTGCAATATAACAAAGAATGAAAAATTTAAGGGGGTCTGAATACTTTTTGTCCCCACTGTATACGAGATATAAATACCACTAAGTGTTACACTTACACAATATTTGGCATTCAGTTTGAAAAATTAATCTAATACTAGGTCCCATAGGAAGAAAAGCAAAAGTACTATGAGCTGCACATCTCTGCATAGCCCTGTAAGTGGATGTGTGACAGCCTCAGCCTGGGCTCCAACCTGGGGTGTGTGCAGGGCTGGTGCAAGAATTTTTGACACCCTAGGCAAAACCTAATTTTGACGCCCCCCCCCCCCCCCCCCCCCCTGGATCCACTCCTGACTCCGTCCCCTTTTCCCACCCTAGGCAAAACCTAATTTTTCCGCCCCCCCAGATCCACTCTTGAGTCCATCCCCCTTTTCCTGCCCATGTAAACCCCACCTTTTTAATGAAGCGCCCATCCAATGCAGCCTTACCAGCGCCCATCAAATGCAGCCTCACCAGCGCCCATCAAATGCAGCCTCACCAGCGCCCATCAAATGCAGCCTCACCAGCGCCCATCAAATGCAGCCTCACCAGCGCCCATCAAATGCAGCCTCACCAGCGCCCATCAATGAATGTTTGCTTGCTTCCATTCATTTGGGAGTCAGGACACAGACACAGTTCTCCGCTGCCACTGCACCTCTGACACTATGTGCGAACAGAGCGGCGGCTGCCTGCTGATGCTGAGACTTAGTTGTTTGCTGCAGAGAGAAGAGAGTAGGAACACCAGTGGCCGGGCGCCCCAGGCAGCAGGGCGCCCTAGGCGGCTGCCTAGTTTGCGTAGTGGTAGTACCAGCCCTGGGTGTGTGGCCTGGTTGGAGTCCAAGCTGAGGCTGTCACACATTCACTTAAGCCCCATACACACTGATAGACCCCATACGCACTATCAGGGATATTCAGAGATGTGTGGCCCATAGGACTATTGCTTTATTTCCCATTTGACATTTGGAGCACGGATGAGCTCCTGTCCTTGCCTGCACTCCAAGTGGTCTGATATTCAAGAGGACCTGAGGGAGTCTTGGGCGGCACCTATTATCTTGGTTTTGGGATACTAGGTCCACTATAGAAGGTCAAATAACCCAAACATTTTTCAGTTTATAGGGAGTAGCAAGATTGCCGCATCTACACCAGGTAGCGGACTCTGCTACTACTGCAGCAGGAAAAGAGTTGCTCATCCTACTGCATTCTCTACAACGTGAACAAAGGGGGGGGGGGGGGGAGCTAACAGAGAGGAAGACCCCTTCTCAAGGCTATGGGAGGTGGGTAAATGTAAAGATCCCACTGTAGGAAAGAAGCTGCAAGGTGGTCAGTTTAGACTGCTCTGACATACAAAAGATGTATGAATTTAAACGTTATCTCTTTTACAAGAATCATCCACACGTGCATAGAAGAGTCTTAGTGACCAGTATGGCTCTGTAGTTGAGAAGCTTGACAAACTCTATGATTGACTTATGTTGCTTGAAGTGATTGTAGCCGTATTAGAGCACTATATAACAAAAAATTGAGTACTGTCCAGGATACTTTTTTTTATTTGCACTAACAATCAAATTGTAACCCCTTCATTCAAGGTAATTCTTGGACCTTAGGTGAAGGACGTACACCTCGAAAGCTTGTTCAGAAAAAACTGATGGCCAGTTCACACTGGAACATGCACACATACTTGTGCGTTCCTGCGTTCTTGAAACCAATTAATGTCAATAGGCTGCTAAATGCCTAAAAAGTACAGCAGGCGCAACTTTTAAAAATGCGCACACCAAACCGCATGGTACTGTGGTACCATCTGGTTTGGTGGCCGCAACATGCAGGTTTGTCAGATGCGTTTGGGGTGTCATCAACAATTAATGGCACCCACGTGTGTCCAACAAGGGCAAGCACATTCCCATGCAGTGTGGGAAACACGCATTTCCCACACCGCAATTGGTGTGAATGGGCCCCCGAATGTTAGTGCAATAAAAAAAAAAAAAGTATCACAGACAGTACTAAATTGTTTTTATTGGTTTATGTAGAAATGGCAATCCTCATTCACTCACTCCAAGTGGCCCTCCTTAGTAGGAAGAACATTAAGCATCAGCATGGTTATGGACATTTCACACTATACGGTTTACAAGCTTGTACATAGTCATATGGATTAACCCTGAAGTTAGCAATACACTAAGATGGTGACTATAAGTAAGGGGACTTCCTGACCAATGAATGGTCTTTTGTTAAAGAGAGCACAATAGAGAACAGGAGGCACAGCAGCATGGTCAGTCTGGAGGGGCAAAGGGGAGGGGAGAGTGAAATGCATTAGCAGATTTCAATACACTAAGATCCCTTTCCCACTGGAGGCGTTTTTCAGGCGCTGCAGTGCTAAAAATAGCACCTGCATAGCGCCTGAAAAAAGCCTTAGCTGCAAACCCAGTGTGAAAGCCCAAGTGCCGCGTTACCCCCTGTATAAAGCTTTGGACCAAAGAATGCGAAGCAAGCAGACGTTGAAATACCGATAAGGCCGAGACCTGGCCCTTGATAGTACTCAAGGTCATCTTCATCTCTAACCCCATTTGCAAAAAAGGCAAGAATTCTACCTATGACATACTTTCTGTGATGCCAACCTCTGGATTCACACCAGGAAACATATGCCTTCCAGACTCTATAATAAAGGACTCTGGAGGCTGGCTTCCTTGCATTAATCAAGGTAGATATCACGGAGCCTGAAAGCTCACGATTCGTCAGAATGTGGGTTTCAATAGCCAAACCATTCAATTTACCATTTGTAAAGTAGGATGGAACACTGGTCCCTGCGATAGCAGGTCTGGACGTAGTGGTAGGGTCCAAGCGGCCCCCACCACCATCTTTACCATTTCTGCATACCAAGATGTTCTGGGCCACGCTGGGGCTCCAAGAACTATTGACTTCCTTTCCCGCTTGATCCTGCGAAAAAGTCGAGGTAACAGCAGAATAGGAGGGAATGCATAAATCAGTGTGAACTGATCCCACGGGGTCACCAACGCATCTGTTCCGCATGCGAGTGGATCCCTTGTTCTTGACACAAAGTTGTTGACTTTGTTGTTGAACCTGGACGCAAACAGGTCTACCTCCGGGATCCCCCATCTTTGGCATATAGCCAGGAAGATGTCGGGGTGAAGGGACCATTCCCCCAGGAACAACTGCTGGCGACTTAAGTAGCCCATCTGCCAGTTCTCTACCCCTGGAATGAAGATTGCCGATATGCATGGTACATGCTTTTCTGCCAAGGTTGGGCTATGATTTACTTCTCCTTGGGCTGCCTGACTTCTGGTGCCCCCTTGGTGATTGATATAAGCCACTGCTGTGGCATTGTCGGATTGAATCCTGACAGGAGAATTCCACAACCTGAATGTCCAGGCCTCTAGGGCTAGGTGCGCTGCACGAATCTTTAGAATGTTGATGGGCAAGGTCCTTTCGGTTCTGGACCATTTTTCTTGGACAGACGCCTCTTCCAGGACTGCTCCCCAACCCGAAAGGCTGGCATCTGTTACCACCTTCCAGGTAACAAGGATTTCCCCTTCTGCAGATTCTCGGATATCCTCCACCAACTGAGGATCTGGCGCACTTTTGGCAACAAATCCATTGGAAAATCTAGAGCTTGGACCTTCTTGTTCCAGGTAGACAGGATACTGTTTTGCAGCAGTCTCAAATGAAACTGAGCATAGGGAACTGCTTCGTATTTAGCCACCATCTTCCCCAACAACCTCATACAAAGGCGAATAGAAGGACCCTTTTTTTCCCTGACCACCTGAACCAGCTCCTTTATGGCGCTGATCTTTGCCTGGGGTAAAAACACCTTCTTCTGGGTTGTATCTATAACCAGACCCAAGTACTCTAATCTTCTTACTGGCTTTAAAGAAGATTTCTCTGGGTTGAGGAGCCAACCTAGGTATTCCAGGTAGTTGACTGTGGTGACCATGCTTTGGTCCAAGCGGGGCTACTGACCAGTCTATCTAGGTATGCTATTATCGTTATACCTCGAATCCTTAATCTGGCCAGAGGAAGGGCCAGAAGCTTTGTAAACACCCAAGGTGCAGTAGCTAGACTGAAAGGCAAGGCTACAAACTGAAAATGAAGTTTTTCTACTTCAAAACGCAAATATTTCTGGTCAGCAGGGAAAATAGATACATGCAGGTACACATCCTTGATGTCGATTGATGCCAGAAGTTCTCCTCCTTGTAGGATGGAGACTACTGATTGGATTGATTCCATGCGAAAAGAGCGGATTTTTAGGAACCGGTTTAGATCTTTGAGATCTAGAATGGGTCTGACATCTCTATTTGGTTTTGGCACCGTGAAAAGGTTTGAATAAAACCCCAACCCCTGCTCTTCCATGGGGACCACCATGATCACTTTTTGCGACAAAAGTCGGTCTAATGCTTGAAAGAGAGACTTCTTTCTCTGTGGATCTTTGGGGACATTTGAACTGAGGAAATGAGGAGACGGGAATTCCTGGAACTTTCATTTGTAACCTAGAGCTATTGTGAAGATCACCCATCTGTCTCGAAATGCCTCCTGCCAGACCCTTGAGAACTGCAGAAGTCTTCCCCCCACTCGAATGAGCGGGGCGCCCCTTCATAAAGTGGCTTTAGCATTTTGTCTTGTAGGTTTCCTCCCCAGGACTTCTTTTGTCCCTGGGGTTGACCCTGAGGTTTACCTCTTGAACCTGACGGTGGAGGCCGTCGCGACTGCCTGGAGGCTGATGCCCCTGGCACTGGAGAAAGAGCCTGTTTAAATGAGGGGTGTTTACTGTTTGTCTTAACTGCCAAAAGGGTACTTTTCGCACTTGATATCTTTTGGATATAATTTGTCCAAATTATCCCCAGCCAGGAGCTTTTTGCATGGCGCTTCGGCTGACCAACTTTTCAACCATAAGATTCTACGCATATGCACCAACCCAAGCGTAAGGCGAGAGGTTTAAAGAATAGAATCTCTGATTGCGTCAACTGCAAAACACAAAGCTGCTGGCAGCTCAGCTAAATCCTGGGCCTGCTGTTCAGGGAAAACCTTGAGCATCTGTTTCAAATGGTCTCTTGAGGATTGACATACCCCAATTGCCACCACTGCAGGTTGAGCCACTGAACCTGCCATGGAAGAAATGTTTTTTAACAGGAATTCCAATTTTTTATCAGTTGGATCCCTAAGCATTTGCGCATTGTCAACAGGACAAGTCAAACTTTTATTCACGGAGGATATAGCAGCGTCAATTGCTGGTATACTCCACATCTTAGTAAATTTTTCCTCCATAGGATAAAGTGTTGAAAACTTTTTAGGGGGAAAAAATGTTTATCTGGGTGATTTCACTCAGAATACATAAGCTTTTCCAGCAATGAATGTACAGGAAAGGCACGCAAAGCCTGAGGAGGTTTTAGTGAACCCAAACAAGAAGTGGGCTTTTCCACTGACTCAGTTAAGGGTAGCTTAAATGTGGAGCAGACCATTTTAGTAAGAGAATGCACCAGCAATTTCTCAGCTTGTGAAGCTGAAGAAGGTCCTTACCCTCTTGAACCCTCGGAAGAGGAGTCATCTGTCTCTTCACGGTCCCCTGAGGGGGATTTATTTTCCCTCTCCCACAGTTCCTCTGTTTGAGGATCCTGGGTAGTAGAAGGGGACCTAATGCGTTTTCTTCCACTCTGTGAAGATGCGATTAAAGCCGTTAATCTTTCCTCCAATCGAATCATGGCTGAGGAAAAAACCTCCTTAGTAATATAGACAGGGGCTGAACTGTCAGAAGCAATTGCAACCCCTGATGATCCCGATGGCTCACTCTGACCAGCCTACCTAGGCCTTTCAGGGGGGGATGGTTTTGCAGAGGGAGGGTCTTTAAAGCCTGAGGGCGACCCCTTTGTGTCCTTGTTTTTTTTAGGTATTTGTACCTCTCCCTCTGGTCATAGTGTCAAGCACAAATGCAGAGGTACTACCAAAAATGCACCCACTGCTGAGCAAATAGTCCAGCAACTGCTGCTGCTATTAATGCTCAGCCTGATGCTAAATAAATGTGCCCTGGAAATGCCTGTGTCACCAACACTCACATGCCCCTGTCTGCTCTGTGTCCCTCCATCAGCTGAATTCATCTGAGAAAAGGGACACTTTAGAGCAGACACATCCCTGCGTTTGTGAACATCTAAGGCACGTCAACGCCGGTCTAAGCCTCGCCCCCTTTCTCCGACTTCCCACCACGCCCGCCCACTTTAAAAAAAAAAAAAAAAAAGATTGCTTTCCCGTGCGAACGGGCTCCGATATGACCAGATCGCATGTGGAGGGGGCTGGGGTGGAAGAGGGGAGGAGAGCTTGATGGACAGAGAACCGCCGTAATGGCAGCGGCATACCGACGACTGGACCATGCTCCTTCTGCTTCCTGGAGAGAAGATGTACCTTTGTCCAGGAGGGGGACATTTGTAAAAACAAACCCCCCCTTGTCACGTCTTACCTGGGACTTGGGCTGGAGGAAGCGTGCAGCTTATATGGACACAGAACGAGACAGACAAGCATGGAACAGGTACGTGCTCTTGACAGCCCCCGGTGGTGACTTTAGGCATGACAACATTTATTTAAAGGAGAAAACCCACAAGAATTAGAAAAATTCCTTAGGAATCTCCCTTAAATTATCCAGCTGCAGGGTACTGTGTTAAAACCAGATAGACCCAATCTTCACCACTCATGGTGGGCTCCATTTAAATAAAGTTCAGGGACCGGGCCCCTTTTTATCGGGGGTTCCACACCCCTGGACCTGTAAAGCACCCCACCAGGATATATGGCTGAAAAAAAACCAAAGCACTGGATCCCGGGGTCCAGATCATTAAAAAGAGAAGCCTTACAGGCAAAACCTCGTTCCTTCCACCACGAGGCCCGGGTACCATTCAATTCGGCCTGAAAAGACACTTTGAATAGATCCGGTTGCATGGCTTGCCCCAGCAAAGATTTTTCCAGCGGAGCTCAGCCTAGCACACTGGAGAAAAAACTGAGGTACTCCCTTTAAGGGGAGGGGTTATATGGGGAATTAAACTTCCTGTCTAGGGTGTGCCAGTGTCCATCACCTGAAGGTGCCATATAACCCATACAGCAATTACTGTGGCTCTGTGTCCCGTGATGTACGATAAAGAAAAGTTATTTTGGGTGACATGCGTTGCGCAATTTTGTTTGCACGACAAATTGTGGCAAAATCACTCTGAATTTGGGGTGCCATTGAGAGATAAAGGCATCGCAAAAGCGTCCCGCCATGATTACAGAATTGCTGCGATTCTGCCCACTATTCAAATTGCCTAGGTGTGAATGGAGCCTAAAAGGTTGTGAAAGAACTGAGGGAGTGTTTTCAAAGATTTGTAGATCTGGGATACAGTAAAGAGTATATGACAGTTCCAATATTGGTAAGTAACCTAAATAGAGAACTATTGAGATTGCAACAAAGCAGGATTACCTAGAATTGATACGTTCATCTCTAGGTACAACTGTTAGGACTATGAAGAATTTTTGGTGTATGATCAAAGCAACTCCGTCCAGAATTTTTCAAAACACCCTGTGCAAACTCCAAATACACATGTGTATGGAGATAAAACAAGATGTTGTACGATGACTGCATATGTTGACAATCTTGGTAACGAATCAAAGGAGGTTGCCTGCCAATTTATTAACCAGTCAGAAATTAATAGTCAACTTAATACTTTTTTCTTCTTTTTTTTTTTTTTTTTAACTCAAACACACAGCACAAAAGTATAAATCTGTTTTCTCTAAAATGTACAAATATTAAAGGATGTTTTTTACTAAACTAAAAGCGGTGGTTCAGTGATGAGTGGGAGTCTCTGCCTTGAACTTTCCTTTTACAATTTCTCAACACGACACAATACATTCTGTCAACTCAAATTCTAACCACAGCACCACCTGCCTGGAGTTTGCATGTTCTCCCTGTGTCTGTGTGGGTTTCCTCTGGGTACTCCGATTTCCTCCCACACTCCACAGACATGCTGGTAGTTTAATTGGCTCCTGTCTAAACTGGCCCTAGTTTGTGTATACCGTATGTGAATGTTATTGTATGCCCCTTTCCCATGTGCGGACCGTTCAGATCTGTCAGTTTTTTTCAGGCGGATGTGAACGGTCGCTCCATACATCTCTATGGAGCGTCGGATGTCAGCGGTGACATGTCCGCTGACATCCGATCCGCAAAATCCAGACGGATGGATGTCCTATTTTCCATCCGTCTGGCGGATCGGATGAAAACGGACAGGCGGTCTGTAATCATCTGATCCCCCCATAGAAGAGAGCAGACTCTCTGACAGGTCCGTCCCTGCACAGAGTGCAGAGATGGACTTGTCATCCGCCGGCTCAGCTGGGAGCGACGGAGCGATCCCCGCTGAGCAAGCGGAGTACTAAAAATGGACAGCCCCATGTGAAAGGGGCCTAAGGCTCTTAGTTTGTAAGCTCCATGAGGTCAGGGACTGATGTGAATTTATACTATATATGTAAAGCGCTGCATAAATTAACGGCGCTATACAAGTCCCTGTCATAAATAAATACAGTGTCAAGGCTACGTCAAACAATGACAGATATCTGACTCTGCTTCTCGTTACTTCTGTTACCGGCAGGCAGGGACGTACCTACAGGGGTCGCAATAGCGACCCGGCCCCAGGCTCCATTTTCCTCCTGCAGCCACTGAATGCCTGTGGGAGGGAGAGGAGGAGAAGCGGGCATTCAGATGCTGCAGGAGGAAAATTGAGAGATCAGTTCCTCTATATGCATCCTCCCCCACTGTTCCTCCTATACAGCTTCTTTCTGCTGCCCCGCTGTGCTCTCTCCTGGCTCCCCCTCTTCCCCTGCAGCTCTGCCGGGTTTCCCTCTCCCCTGCCGGCTGCTGCAGGGGATGAGTCAGGGTGGAGAGTGAGAAAGAGGCCGGTAAATGTCTCATTTACCAGCCCCTTCCTTGTCTGAATGAATAGAGTCAGTGATCCATAACGATCATTAACTCTGTTTACTATGCTTCACTTTGTGAATGAAGAGGAAGCTCTGTACAGAGCTATTTCTATCCATTCATTCTGGGCAGCTGAGGCTGCAGGGAAGGAGATCGAGGGTTGTATCCTTAATCTCCTTTCTTTGTCTCAAAGGTGAAACATGAGAGGTCTGTTTAGACCCCTGATATCTCACCAAAGCACCCAATGGGGCTCCTAACAAAAAAAAAAATGAAAAAAAATATTGTAAGAAAATAAAAAATAGTAATAATTAATAAAAAAATAAAACAACAAAAATATAAAAAACTACTGACACCAGTGACAAAACTACCAGGGTCACAAAGGTCGCACTTCCAACCAGGCTCGGAGGGAAGGGCCCCCCGCCAGGAGTCAGGGGGGCCCTTCATGGTTTCTTGCACTGGGATCCCGAAGGTTGTAGTTACGCCACAGCCTGCAGGTCTCCCAAGGTATCAGAAAACAGTTGGATATGCAAACGCATGATCAGGTCAAAATCAGAAAATCAACGATTAACAAATACTGAATAAGCAATAATGTAAACAATGAGAGGAGATGGCATCCCCAACAGTTCTCTGAAGGTACTCCTATCATGCATATACAAGTAGCTACACTAGCCTTTGAATAAACGTACCTTTGAAAGACTTTTTAGCCCTTTTGCTGCCAGATCTGTACATTGAATGGACCTGACAGCAGGGGGTTTTACACACACTCAACATGTTTGTTATTTTAAAACAGTAAAATGCAGAGCTTTATAAACACTTTAAGACTGAACTCCAGAAAGAAAACAGCTAATCACACAGGAAATACATAACTTGGAGCTTTTTAACTTACCAACAGATAAGCATTTTTATACATTTAGGTCTGACATTATTAAGCCCGATCACACAGCACAGCCCCGTCTGAAAGGCCAGATCTAAATTTTTCTCAGCTGCAGCTAAAGGATAAGTTCACCATAGCAAAATAAATAAATAAATGCACATTTTTTTGCAGGTAAAAAAATGTGCATGTATCTCTTTTTTTTTAGGAGCATGTAAAACATTGCACCCGCAATCTGCAGATTGTGGGTGCAATGCCAGGCTCCTGCAGACTGTCTGTGTAGCTGTTTGGCTGTACCTCTGATACAAGCAGGCAGTTATTGAACGACAGAAACCTCAATGAACTACCTAGAGTGCTCATCAACACCCTGGTAGTTCATTTAGAAATACAAGTCGTCACCTGCAAAGGCTGTCGGTACTTGTAGTTCATGGATTCACAGTGATCTGTGAATCAATGACACGGCCATGCGGGTGGAGTCTCGCTTGGCCACGCTTTCTTTGCATTGTGACAGCGAGTGCGGTGGGAAGATCTCCAGCTTGCTGTCACAAGAAGGGGGGGGGGGTGTAAATCGGGGGCAAAGGGCCAGATGCTGAACATGTTACATGCTACACCCTTTAAGCAACATTTGCAGGACTTGTTCCTCCCCCAGCCTGTGACCGGCCAGTGAAATGAGAAACAGTAGCCAATTTCTCTGTCACTTGTTGGCACATGAGCACTACGGCACAACTGATTGGCTACTTGTGCTACTTCACCCTCTCCAGTCTGGGCTTTACTGTACAGGGACTACATGTGGCTGATACCAGGTGAAATTTAGATACTTGCACTACTGGTGATGCATTAATATGAAGCTGCATTCATTTGTGTCTTTTATATTTTCCTGTTACATAGTAGGTGAGGTTGAAAAAATACACAAGTCCATTAAGTCCAACCTGTGTGTGTGATTATATGTCAGTATTACATTGTATATTCCTGTATTTTGTGGTCGTTCAGGTGCTTATCTAATAGTTTCTTGAAACTATCGATGCCTCCCGCTGAGACCACTGCCTGTGGAAGGGAATTCCACATCCTTGCTGCTCTTACAGTAAAGAACCCTCTATGCAGTTTAAGGTTAAACCTCTTTTCTTTTAATTTTAATGAGTGGCCACGTGTCTTGTTAAACTCCCTCCCGCAAATTTTTTTTATCCCTATTGTGGGGTCATCAGTACATTTATACATTGAAATCATATCCCCTCTCAAGCGTCTCTTCTCCAGAGAGAATAAGTTCAGTGCTCGCAACCTTTCCTCATAACGGATATCCTTCAGACCCTTTATTAGCTTTGTTGCCCTTCCTTGTACTTGCGCCATTTCCAGTACATCCTTCCTGAGGACTGGTGCCCAGAACTGGACAGCATACTCTAGGTGCGGCTGGACCAGAGTCTTGTAGAGTGGGAGAATTATCATTTTATCCCTGGAGTTGATCCAGTTTTTAAGGCATGCCAAGATTCTATTTGCTTTGTTATCAGCAGCTTGGCATTGCATGCCATTGCTGAACCTATCATCTACTAGGACCCCCAGGTATTTTTCCATCCTAGATTCCCCCAGTCTAAGGTTAAACCTCTTCTAATTTAAACGAATGGCCACGTGTCTTGTTAAACTCCCTTCCGCGAATAAGTTCAGTGCTCGCAACCTTTCCTCATAACGAATATCCTCCAGACCCTGTATTTCAGCTGTAAGTCTAATTTGGTGTGTGAAAATAACATTAGACATGAGATGATCATCCACCAACTTAGCCAATTACCGTTACATCACGGAATGATCATATGGGCATTTTGTGACATCTGCAGATACTCTCTAGTCAACTGATTAAACTGATCATACAGAATAGATTTTCTCCACTGATTGCAACTCCATCTGAGATAAGGTCAACGCCATGGGAGCCTGCTCAGCACATCAAACGTTCGTGTTCAACCACGCTCCAATGTGCGACACTCAGATCTTTCGACTACCACCTCATGTCTATCCCTTTCCTTGATAGTTTAGGGGAGGAAACTGGTAGTAGTTTCTGGTATGAACATGTAGCTCCTAGAACCAACAAACAATACAGGATATTTCATCTTTGTCCTACAAGTTGCATCATACAAATAGAAGGAGAAAATCCAACTGAAAGAGTTTCCTTTGTGCGTATTCCTGGCGTATGCTGCCAGACGGCATTAGAAGCTGGCTCGGCATTCTTCTCCTGTATATACGGTAGCTCTGCAGTTTGCTGCCGCCCACGTACCTTCATCATTAGCAGACAGTTTGCCATGGAGTACATCACCCGGCCCAGACGTGACCTCCACAGCTGAACAGAGGCTGCAAAATAAGATCAGCGCGTGAATGTGCACAAATAAATTAGAGGTTCTTTCTAGCCATCAATCACTGCTCCTATGAATTCTGATTTAAAAGATCCCCCTTGTTAACACTGCTGGGTTTCAGGCTAGAATTTTTAATACTCTCTAGGCTGCAAGTCAAGACAAAAATAAAAAAAAAAAGCTATTTTTTTTTTTTTTTTCTGTTCACTAAGGGACAAGCTCACATAGTTCACGGATTAGAAGTCTGCATAAATAATGCAGCCATGCAGAAAAGCCAGCAACCTTTCCAGTTTCCTAGCAGACATGCTAATTACAATGACAAAAATTCAGTGTCATAAAAGCATTAGCATGCACATAGAATGTGTGCACCGGATGATATTAGAGGCTCATCATTATTGCACGAGCGAAAAACAGGATGTGCTGGTGGTATTTGTGAATGATTGTAATGCCAATGCAGACAGAGATGGGGGCGTCTGAGCCATATAGTTGTCAGCTTTTGGCAGCGTGAAGCCCAGGAGAAAGCGCTGAGCTCAACTACATCCCCTTATTGTTCTGTAGCTGGCAGCCTACATAGAGCTAAGCATCTGCCAATGTTACGAGATCAAAGAGGCTCACTAATCTTCTCAGGGCTGAGGGGACCAGCAGTGAACTGGTGCATGAGATTACAGAGCATCATGCAAGCCCATCGATCTGCGTACACATTCCCTGCGCTCTGCCCACTCCTTAGACTGCAAGCTCTTAGAACAAGAAATTATTTTCAATATTTCAATGGTTACAATGCAATGCAGATTGTTTTTTTTTTTAAATTGTATTCCCTTTAATAATAGCAATAAATAATGCAAACGGTAAGCTTTTAGTTTACACCTTCTCTTTCTCTTTATCTATAGATTTCCTAGAACAGAAACAGTCACATAATAGCGATTCGAGACGAGTGAGAACTTCAGCATTTTGACCTCAAGACATCAGTACTGATTTTTTTTTTTGTGTTAATACCGCTAATAAAAATAATCCGTAAACAAAAATTTTTTTTTTTTTTTTTTTTGCCTGCCTTGGTAATGTTCCCTGCCGATTGTGCGTATACACAGATTAGCCATAACATTATGACCACTGACAGGTAAAAGGGAATATCTCGTTACAATGGCATTTATAAAATAGGTGGGATATATTAGGCAGCAAGTAAACATGTTGCCCATGAAGTTGATGTGGTGAAATCAGAAAAATCTGGGCATTGCAGTTTGATGTATATGGGGCTGTGAAGCCCATGGTGACCCATGTCCACAGCCAAAAGCTTCTAAAATTGTCACATGATCATCAGAAGTGGACTTTGGAGCAATGGAAGAAGATGGCCTGATCTGATGAATCATGTTTTCTTTTACATCATGTGGATGGCCGGGTGCGTGTGCGTCACTTTCCTGGGGAAGAGATGGCACTAGGATGCGGTATAAGAAGGCAAGTTTGGCAGAGGCAGTGTGATGCTTTGGGCAATGTTCTGCTGGGAAACCTTGGGTCCTGCCATACATGTGGATGTTACTTTGGTGTCCACGCCTCAATGGGTCAAGGCTGTTTTAGCAAGAGGGGGCCATAATCAATATTGGGTGATGGTCATAATGTTATGGCTGATTGGTGTATAAGAGCCATGCCATCAATGATCACTAAACCCTTGTTTGAATATCTAAGAAAAAAAAAATGGAAGTGGCCACTGCTGAACTGTGCTTTTGAAAATGCTAGTTGCTTGGCTGACTTACTATTTCATTGGATTCATCATCTTATGTCCCTCTCCCTAAAGCCTGGTACACACGATCAGAAAACCGTATGAAAAAAATACAGCTTTTGAATCGATTGTACGATAATCTGATCGTTCGTACACAGCTTTCGAGAGCCGATCATGACAATTCATGCTTAATTATGTGATGGGACAAGCACGAAAATGTTTCTTTTAATCAGTATAGTTGTCTTCCAAAAATACAAATACAATACATTACACCACTTCTGAATTTTTATTTTGTCGTACGAGAATTTTCGTAAGTTTAGTAACCTCTTCATTTTCTGTACGAGACTAGCATGCAAAAAACAAACAGACAATCGCTCGTCCGGTAATCTAATCGTGTGTATGAGGCCTAAGTTATTCTTACCTTACCAGCTCCCTTGCACTGAAATCCAAGACGTCTTCCGCTAAGGAAAGTTGTGACATCACTCCTCCGCTCATGTGACAGTGCTTGAGCCTAAGTGATTGGCTGCTAGACATGAGCACATGGGCGGAGGTCACATGCTTCCCCTCATATCCAGAAGCACAGACTATTGTCACTGGCGGTGTCGGAGCGCTAAGGGAATGCTGGTAAGGCCACTGTCACTGAATGGGCAAGGTGTCACTTGATCACGCTCGTTGATTTTCAATGGGCAGCGTCCATAACTCTCTCAGGGCCAGTGCACACCACATGCAGTCCAGTGCATTTTCATTTTTTTCTGCATCAAAAACGCATGGGTGGTAGGTTATATGGTTTTTAATGGCATAGTTCACACCAGTGCGTTCTAGTTCCAGAAAAAAAAAAGAAAGTAGATCATGCTGCATTTTTTTCTGCACTGAACTGCACTGGAATACGGTAAAACACATCAAAAACTCACACATGTTCTTATTTAAAAGGTGAAGGAAAAAAAAGGAGGGGGAAAAATGCACTGGAATGCACCAAAAACGCTTCAAAAAATGCACCCAAATAAGTAACAGGCTTACAGAAAAGTATCCGGACTGCATTTCTATGGGGTGAATTGGCCCTCCTTAAAAAGTAAAAATGTGGGAATAATAAATACGTATTTTTAAGCTTTTTTGCATGGCAAGGATTTAAAATGAACTTTAGATGTTAATGTTTCAAAATGGCTGCATGCAAGATTCTTTGCAAAATAAAACATACATAACCACATCACCATTTCCATGATTCTCAGCACTGCTATGTGAATGCAGTTCTACGTAAATGAGGCCCAACAGAAAAAACTCACCAAACAAGCACTGGAAGAATTTCCCTTCTAAATAGACAATGGGTTGTAGAAATAACCTATTATAGCTCCTGAGATTGAAGACGCTGAATCAATCAGGAAGGGGGAGCAGCATAACATATGTTGCAATTTTTAATACATTTTAGGCTACCACAAAAGTAGCAGAGTGCAATCTAAGGCTGGGGTCACACTAATGCGATTTTCATGGGATTTCCAATGTGACTTGCTTGAGACTTCAATAAGACTTTACTTGCAGAAATTGAATCAGCATTAGATGAGAAGCTCTATGCGACTTTGATATAAGCGTTTTTTTAACCCTCACCTCTTCTCCCAGGTTCATCCTTGCTGCCTTAACACTCTCCTCCCAAGCACATTCCATTCGCACCTGAGCATAATGGAAATGCGCACTCCCACTCGCATTTTTGACGTGTTTTTAACACGTAAATATGCGTCAACGCCCTATGCGTGACAAACGACTCAAAGTAGCTTAAGAACCTCTTTGCTCATGGAGCTTTAAGCATTTTTTCAGTGTGCGTTTTATCCCACGTCAACAATAGGCTGGCTTCACATCTGCATGTTTCCAAACACACGGCAACCCACACAGAAAATACACGCTTTTCTGCGCGTTTAGGAAACGCGCTGGAAACACACATTGCGCTTGCATTGCCATGCATTCACATCTGCGCATCTTTCGAACGTGTGGCAATCTGAACAGAGAATGTGGGTTTTGCTGCGCGTTTGGTAAAGGCGCTACAAATGTGCTTGTTTGCTATAATGGTATGCTAACCACGATTGGGGTGTCATTATTAACTAGGCTGCATTGACATATGTGCATTTCTGAACGTGGGGCAACCCGCACAGAAAACCTGCGCTTTGCTACTCTTTTCCAAAATGCACAGCTTGATGAGTGTTTACAGCACATTTCCAAAACGCATTTTCTGTGTGGGTTGCCGTGCACGCAGATGTGTGGGTAGACTAATTATTAATGACACCCCAATCACAGTTATCAGACACGTGTTTTGCCACGCTACAAAATGCTGCACTACAAACATGCCAAAATGCACATTGAAAATATGCAACGCTCCATGACCGAAAACATTCCTGAACTACTTTGGGGTGTTTGTCCCACGAAAGGCAACCTATTCAAGTGATTAGGCTGCCCTATGCGTGACGAGCATTTACGGGTAAAAGTCGGGTGAAAAAACCCACAGTGGGAACGCACATTTCTGGTATGCTTAGGTGTGATAGGAATGTGCTTGTTTTTTTAGGCAGCAAAGATGGCCTGGGAGGAGAGGTGAAGGTTAAAAATTAAAAACTTACAGCGGTTAAAGTATTGAACACGTCACCATTTTTCTAGGTAAATATATTTCTAAAGGTGCTATTGACATGAATGGTTCACCACGTCAGTAACAACCCATGCAATCTATACATACAAAGAAACCAAAACAAATCTGTTCAGAAATGAAGTTACCGTATATACTCGAGTATAAGTCGTTCCGAGTATAAGTCGAGGCCCTAATTTACCACAAAAAAATGGGAAAAACTTATTGACCCGAGTATAAGATGAGGGTGAGAAATGCACAGCTACTGTAAGTGGAAAAGAGGGCCAACAATGCCCATTTGCAGCCTCACTGTGCCCATTTGCATGCCTCACTGTGCCCATTTGCAGCTATAGGTCCCCCGAACTTCTAACTCGGTAGTTAAGGGTTCCTAGATGCCCCCTAGCTGCAGCCAAAATTTGGGGTCTCTGAACCCAAAGGGTCCCGAAATGACATTGCTGCAGATGGACACAGTTGACCAAATTTGGGGCCCCGCATCTCTGGGCCACTTAGTGCTAAGAACCCAAAATTCGGTGTGCAAACCCAGTGGAACTAGCACCATAAAATATCGAAAGCTGGGGTTTCTAGCACCAAGTGGCCCCAAGATACAGGGCCCCATAATCGGTTCAGAAAATGTCAAGCACTTTTCTGCAGAACAGAATGACATTTTCTGAACCGGATTTTGGGCCCCGTATCTCGGGTCCACTTAGTGCTAGGAACCCCAGCTTTGGATATGTTATGGTACCAGTTCCACCGTGTTTGCACACCAAATTTGGGGTTCCTAGCACCAAATGGTCCTGAGGTACGGGGGCCCCAAAGTCAGTTCGGAAAATGAAATTGCTTGACTCCAGTATAAGTCGAGGGGGGCACTTTCAGCACAAAAAAATGTGCTGAAAAACTCGACTTATACTCGAGTATATACGGTATGTGTAATAAAATGGAATGGCACAGGGAAAAAGTATTGAGCACATGAAGAAATTGAGGTGCAAAAAAGACATGGAAAGTCAAGACACCAGCTGAAATCGATCAGTAATTAGAAAGCAATCCTGCCCCTTGTCAGTGCAAATTAATATTACCTGGTTCAATCTCAACTGATGGCCTACAAAACGATGTCTCATTACCAAGGTGTCACACAAGAAACATCTCATGATGGGTAAAGGCAAGCAGCTCTCTCAAGACTTTTGCAACCTTATTGTTGCAAAACATACTGATGGCATTGGTTACAGAAGGATTTCTAAATTTCCGAATATTCCAGTGAGCACTCTTGGGGCCATAATCTGGAAGTGCAAAGAACATAAATTTCACCATAAACGAGGCATGACCAGGTGATCCTCGCAAGATTTATAACAGATGAGTGAAAAGAATTATCAGAAGCGTTGTCCAAGAGCGAAGGACCACTTGTGGAGAGCTTCAGAAAAACCTGGAATTAGCCAGTACAATTGTTCAAAGAAAACAATAAGTAATGCACTCAACCACCATGGTCTGTATGCACGCTCACCACACAAGACTCCATTGCTGAAGAAAAGGCATGTTAAAGTTTGCTGCACCAGATTTAGACAAGCTTGAGAAATACGGGGAGAATAAAGTCTGGTCAGATGAGAACAAAATTGAACTGTTTGGATGGCATAATACACACCATGTTTGGAGGTCAAATGGCACTGTACATCACCCCAAAAACACAATACCAACAGTGAAGCTTGGAGGTGGGAACATCATGGTGTGGGGCTGTTTTTCAGCATATGGTACTGGAAAACTTCATATTATTGAAAGTGGGATTAATGGAAAAATGTACCAAGACATTCTTGATAAAAATCTGCTGCCATCTACCAAGATGATGAAGAGGAAACAAGGGGAGACATTTCAGCAAGACAATGATCCCAAACACAAAGCCAAGGAAACTCTCAATTGGTTTCAAAGAAAGAAAATACAGCTGCTATAATGGCCCAGACAATCACCTGACTTGAATACATTAGAACATCTATGGAAAGAACTAAAGATCAGAGTTCATAGAAGAGACCCACGGAATCTTCCAGATTTGAAGACAGTTTGTGTGGAAGAATGGGCCAAAATCACACCTGAGCAATGCATGCGGCTAGTTTCTCCATTCAGAAGGCATCTTGAAGCAGTCATTACCAACGAAGAATTTTGTACGAAGTAATAAATACATTTCAGTTAGCGTGCTCAATACTTCTTCCCTGTGCCATTTCATTTTATTACACATACTGTAACAATTTCTAAACATATTTGTTATGGTTTCTTTGTATGTATGGAATGTTAGCAACATGTGGTGAAAATTTCACGTCACTAGCACCTTAAAGTGATTGTAAGCCTTCGGTTTTTTTAAAAATTTAAAATAACAAACATGTCATACTTACCTCCACTGTGCAGCTCGTTTTGCACAGAGTGGCCCCGATCCTCCTCTTCTGGGGTCCCTCAGCGGCTCCTCCACGCATCAGATAACCCCCTAGGGGAAGTGCTCTCTCGGGGGGTTACCATGCGGGCACGCCCCCGATTTCAGCATTCGGCGTCCATAGACACGAATGCCGGACTCGGCCCCGCCTGTCATTGGATTTGAATGACAGCAGCGGGAGCCAATGTCTGCGCTGCTACCAATCTATCCAATCAAGAGCCGGGACCCCATGCAGGGAGGTATAGCGCGTCTCCGCCGAGGGAAATACGGGGCTCAGGTAAGTAAAAGGGGGGGGGGGGGGGGCCTGGTCACTGCCAGAAGTTTTTTTCACCTTAATGCACAGGCACTTAATTCCATAAGGTGAAAAAACACAAGGGTTTACAACTCCTTTAAGTAATATATATTTACCCAGAAAAATGGTGACATGTTCAATACTTATTTTACCTGCTGTATCTAATGCTGATTTGACTTCTTTGAGTTAATATAGAAGTCTATGAGGCTGAAATTGCACTTGAATTACATCAAAGTAGTGCAGGAACCTTTTTCAAAGTCGCAGTGTCTTGAGTTGCATAGTTTGGAACTGCAACCATTGAACATAATGTGATTTCACTTATCATGCGATTTTGGGGTTGATTTACTAAAAATGGAGCATGCAAAATCTGGTACAGCTGTGCATTGTAGCCAATCAGCTTCTTAAAAGAAAAACAACCTGTAAGCTGATTGATTTCTATGTAAAGCGGCCTCAGGTTTTGTATGCTCAAGTTTAACAACCCCCGTGTGTCGCAAGTCACATCCTAAGTCGCACCAGGGTCAACTGGGGCTAAAGCAAACCCCATTACTTCCCTTGTTTTCTGCACAGAAAACATGCCACTCTCTATAAAAAATGCACTTGCAGCAGAAGGCTGAATGTAAACAAAACAATGTTTACAATGGCCTGGGTGACAGCTCTCAAAGCTCTCCACAGAGATAAGACATTTTATTTGTAAAGTTGCAAAGTTTAAATGGATATATTGGAGGAACTAATATACAGTAAAACCTTGGATTGCAAGCATAATTCGTTTCGGAAGCATGCTTGTAATCCAAAGCACTTGTATATCAAAGCGAATCTCCCTATAAGAAATAATGGAAACTCAGATGATTCGTTCCACAAATATTTATTCATATGTCCTTCAGTTTATAGTCTATATAAAAAGATTATAGCAATGTGATTTGGTTGTGCAACCATAAAATGTCCATCCACAAATGGAAGCCTCCACAAGGTGATTAGAAGCAAAATCCAGCAGGAGCTACAGAAGAAGAGAGGCGCCTCTAAGTGCAGCAATATGGTTACATATAATGAAGGTAACAACATTTAGCAACTCACATGGTTGATGATTAAAATAGGCACATCTAAGTATGCAGACATCTGGGGTAAAGCTGTCTGCAATCGTGACCGGGAAGACTACCCTGACTAGACTAGAGCAATCTGAAAGCGAGGCTTTAAGCGCTCGTAGGGTGCAGCATGGAAGGGACGATATCCATGGCAGTGAGGAGGATGGTTTATGTGGGCAGCTTCACCCAAGATGCCTGCATACTTAGATGTGCCTGTTTTAATCATCAACCATGTGAGTTTCCAAATATTGTACCTTCATTAAATGTAATTGTATTGCTACACATCGAGGCGCCTCTTTTATACTCAGTTGTGACATGAGGCTATTGGATTTTAAGACATTGCTTGTATATCAAGTCAAAATTAATTAAAAAAATTTGCAAAACGCTGTCAAACCAAGGTTTTACTGTATTTTAAAAGTGTACTACAGTATATTTTCTTTTAAATCACACACACACCAAATCATTTTCATGTCTTTCAAGGAAATTTGTAGTGAGAGAAACACTGGCTGTCTCTGGTTTAAATACTTTTAGTCACTGACCTAGAATAAACTTGCAGCAGGTAAAGTTAGGCCCCTTTCACACAAGCGATCCCATCGGGTCTGCCTGTCCATTTTTGAGGCGGACCCCGACTGAACCCTCCATTCTCCTCTTCTCCGGTTCCCATCCGTCTGGGTGGACCAGAGTGGAGGGCAGTTGAGTGTAAGCGGACAGCCAGTTCTGTGTCCGCTCTGCATAAGTGGAGCAGACATGAACCTGCTGAGAAAAACGGATCTGGTCTGTGTGAAAGGGGTAAAAGTGTAGATAAAGTCTACAGTAGTCTAGATAAAGTGACTAAAATAATTCATGCCAGTAAATCATCATGACCACCAGGCAACTAAATAGTGGTGGCCCTTCAATACGGGGTGCCGCTCCCCTAATCTACATGCAGGGCGCTGGACGCATGGATTTTTTTTTTAAGCACATGTTTAAAGCCTGAGGCTCTAATTGGCTTCAAAAAAGGGTGGGCTCGAGGCGCAGACCACTTGTGTGACAACAGCGAATTCATATTTGCTATTTTACATGGGGCATGGCTTGGACATGCAAGCATGAGGTTGCATCTCTGGTGAGCTCCTGTTTCCACCCGGGCTTTTGGCACTTTAACAGAGGGACTTCGCCTCCGCACACCCGCTACAGCATGCCCAGCTGCCGGAGAGCCTCCTCACAGCTCACCCGAGCTGTCACCTCCCGCTTGGGAGCACTGGACTCTTACTTTGTCAGCGATCCCGGGTCATATGAGGAGGGTGCCAAGATGCTTCCCAGTGTCCATGGCCTATTCTTTCTGCTCGGACCCACAGCTCTCTCCACTGCATCACCAGGACCAGGTACAGTGCCACAGCCCAGTTCCCTTTCATGCCTTGGCCCCACTGTCACATGCATGCAGACTCCCTGAGACCGTGTGTGTGTGTGTGTGTGTGTGTGTGTGTGTGTGTGTGTGTGTGTGTTCGCTTGCGGTGATCACCACCTTCCCGTCCGTCTCCCCCCGACCCCCCCCCTGAAATATTTAGCACCAGCCGCCACTGTAATGGTTACTAATTGAAGTTCCATCAAACCTCCTTCCAAAAAACAAAACCAGCCATAGACATTGGATCAGATGTTCATCTAGTTCTGGGCTCTGTGGCCTTTCTAGGACATGCACACCAAAGATAAGCATTTCTCACAAGCCTTTAACTGGTGCCATCTGCTCTCATGTATAAGCTCTACACTCATACCATCCATAGAAACATGGCCACACACCACACTGGATTACATAGTGTGTATCCACACTGCTTTCAAATAGATTGCCTTTGCTGCGACCTGGCAGGCTGTGAAATGCTGCAAGTACACCACTGTTCCACCATATAGTATAATGGACTACCCATCTCTTCTAGGTCTGCTTTCCAACAGGGAATGGTCACATTGGTACAGTCAATTGGCTACGAGAAAATCCTAGAAGTCCTCAACAGTCATCCATCTTTATTACCTGTTTAATGGCGTATTGTACAGCAGTGGTTCTCAACCTCAGTCATCAAATACCCACAACGGGTCATGTTTTCAGGTTTTCCTTGACTCTGCACAGCTGCTTTAAATCAATATCAATGACATGGTATTGATAAGAGCTATTTTATCTAAGGGAAACGTCCAAATCATGGCCCGTTGGGGGGACTTGAGGACTGAGGTTGAGAACCACTGTTGTACAGCATACCTTTGTATTAACATTTGCAGAAACCCAGCCACAATGCCAAACATACCTTATTTGTGGCAGCTCAAAAACAAAATTAAAGTGAACAAAATGGTGTACTTCAGCTACCCCCAGACATTTTAGGAGGTTCACATGCTGCTCTGCTATGTTCCGTACACACGATCAGATTTTCCGACAGCAAACGTTGGACGTGAGCTTGTTGACGGAAAGTCCGACCGTGTGTATGATCCATAGGACATTTGTTGTCGGACTTCCTCCAACAAATGTTAGCTAGCATGTTCTCAAATTTTCCGCCAACATGTGTGTTGTTGGACTTTCCGATTGTGTGTAAACAAGTCCAAAGTACAAACACGCATGCTCGGAATCAATGCTCACCAAACACAACATTAGCAGAAGGAGCCCAAAAGGTGGCGCATGACTATTGAATTTCCTTTTTATCGGCTCGTCATACGTCACTACGTTCGTAATTGTTGGCCAACATTTGTGTGACCGTGTGTATGCAAGACAAGTTGGAGCCAACAACCTTCGAACAAAATTCCACAGTTTGTTGTCGGAGAGTCCGATCGTGTGTATGGGGCATTAATGTTCTTTAAAGGCAATATTAAACATGTCTGTTTAATAAGATGGCATTTATGAATTATTCAGGATCCTATATTAAGGTCCATTCATCCTGGAAGTATACAGAGTTCAGCAACTTTTACTATCTAAAAAGTTCTAATTGCAGGCAATGCTAGAAATAAACTCATTGTTGCAGCACAAACATAAGCAAAGTCGCGGGTGACAAAAACTGACACTTCAAAGAGCTTTGACTAACAAAGGTGTCATAAAACAACACCAATCATGTGCAAAAATGCAATTGTTTTTAATAAAAGGCACGTGCTTTTACTGTCTAACTGGCAGTTGATCAAAGCTAAAAGAAATCTGGTAACCCATAGTTACTGCACACATGCCCTTCAAGAGAAAATAACCCCCCGATGTGCCCTACTCCTGAGATTTCTGGTGAGCGATGCGTTTAGCGGTCAGAAGTCACAAAGCCACCGGCTATGTCTAGACACCAGCTTATTTCTAGAGTCAGGGCAGCGTGCACATTCCAGGTGCAGGTGTCTACAAGTAATTGCAAGTGTGGCTCTTATCAAATGTTCCCAGGCAGTGCTGTCACTTTGCTGTTCCTCTATTTCAGCTCGTCTACCTTGCTGTGAAAAGCCAGGCAGCGGCTTAACCGCTGCGCTGCCTGAAAATACTCTACCTAAAGCCTTGCATAGCCAAACCTAAAGAGGTGATGTACGTTAAGCCTGCAAATCCTGCCTCATAAGACACATACGGTTTGTCATGAAACTAGGTAGCTAGGAGGTTAGAGCAGATCTCCAGACATAAAAAAAAATCCTATTCATTTGAACAAAAATCATTTGATGGAATTGTACTTAAAAATTTAACCATGTGAAAAGTTTTCCAGAAATAGATAAAGAGTATTAGATTTACCTCAACATTGAAACACTGTCACCTTTAAAGGGGTTGTAAAGGTAAATTTAAAAAAAAAAAAAAAAAAAAAACAAACAAACATGTTATACTTACCTTCACTGTGCAGCTCGTTCTGCACAGAGTGGCCCCGAACCTGGTCTTCTGGGGTCCCTCGGCGGCTGTTTCAGCTCCTCCCCGCAAGCATTAACCACCTTAATGCGAGCTCCCTCGCATGGTGGTGAGTGCTTGCAGGTGCGCTCCCGTGATACAGCCGGCGGCTATAGCCGCTCGCTGTATCACTCGGCCCCGCCCCCCGGCGCGCCGCGTCATCGGATGTGATTGACAGCAGCGCGAGCCAATGGCTGCGCTGCTTTGAATCCATCCACTGCACCCAATCAGCGACCAGGCTGAGCTGCAATGGAGATGACGAGAACGAGCAGCGAAGATTCGAGGCGTCAGGTAAGTAAAACGGGGGGGCTGGGGGGCGGCGGTATTGTCAAAAGTTTTTTCACCTTAATGCATAGAATGCATTAAGGTGAAAAAATTTTTACCTTTACAACCCCTTTAAATTTATAGTGCTAGTATGATTATTTGAACACATAATTATATAGAGCCTTAAAGTTCCCTAAAGGACCAAAACATTCCCCTAGAGCGGGACTTTTGAGGCACTACCATCAATGATGCAATGTAAGTAAAAAATATATAATTTTATTACAAAATTCAAAAGTACAACAAAAAATATATACAAAAATACAAATCAAACACAAACAATATATACAATGGGATACATCAAAAAGCAAGGACATGTAATTTGGACACAACTGCATCACATTGAGAGAAAAACCAAAAGTGGAAATGTAATAAGGTTCAGTGAGACTTATTACATTTCCACTTTTTCCACGCACGGGACATGACGGGACTTCCCTGTGGCATTCCCCGTGACGTCACAGGGAAGTCCCGTCAAGTCACCGTGCGTCAGAGGGGGGCGGGGTCACCGGGTGGCCCCACCCCCCGTTATTTAAGAACCGTCAGACGAAGAGACGCCGTCACACAGCGGGAGCCTCCCACCATGCCAGCATGGCTGCGGAGCGGCCCGGAGAAGAAATGAAGAAGAGAAGAAGGAAGAAGAGAAGAAGAAGAAGAAGAAGATGAAGAAGAAGATGAAGAAGAGAAGAAGATGAAGAGAAGAGCGGGAGCCTCCCCCCCCCATGCCATGGGTGCGGAGCGGCCCGAGGAGAAGAAGATAGAAGACGCCGCGGAGGAGATGCTGGACGAGAACGCCGGAGGAAGAACCAAAAGAGCCAGAAGAACCAGAAGAAGATGAAGGAGAAAGAAGAAGCATTTAAATAAAGGAATTGTCAAAAACTGTCTCTTGTCATTTTTAACATTTTTGACAGTTTTTTAGTGAAATGGTAGGGGTAAGTACCCCCTTACCATTTCACACAGGGGGGGGCCGGGATCTGGGGGTCCCCTTGTTAAAGGGGGCTTCCAGATTCCGATAAGCCCCCCGCCCGCAGACCCCCACAACCACCGGCCAGGGTTGTGGGGATGAGGCCCTTGTCTTCATCAACATGGGGACAAGGTGTTTTGGGGGGCTACCCCAAAGCACCCTCCCAATGTTGAGGGCATGTGGCCTGGTACGGTTCAGGAGGGGAGGGGGGGCGCACTCTCGTCCTCCCCTCTTTTCCTGCGGCCTGCCAGGTTGCGTGCTCGGATAAGGGTCTGGTATGGATTTTTAGGGGGACCCCACGCCGTTTTTTTTTTTTTTTTGGCGCGGGGTTCCCCTTAAAATCCATACCAGACCTGAAGGGTCTGGTATGGAATTTAGGGGGAACCCCACGTCAATTTTTTTTTAAAATTTTGGCTGGGGTTCCCCTTAATATCCATACCAGACCTGAAGGGCCTTGTATGGAATTTTGGGGGACCCCCACATCATTTTTTTTTTTTTTAATTTTGGTTCGGGGTTGCCCTGTGGGGAATTCCCATGCCGTTTTTATCAATGAACTTCTATGTGTATTGTCGGCAATGCAATAGCCGCGGGTAGTTTTAAATGAGTTTTTTCCTTCCAAATGTCATTTTGCTGTCAGACTGTTCTAAACACAGGAAACATGCGCCCCTTTACAGGCATACTATAGACACCCCCCAGGTACGAAATTTAAAGGATTTTACACTTTTATTGTTTGACTTTAAGCATTAATAAAATCACTGTTCCTGAAAAAACGTCCGTTTTTAAAACTTTTTTTTGCATTGATCCATGTCCCCTGGGGCAGGACCCGGGTCCCCAAACACTTTTTATGACAATAACTTGCATATAAGCTTTTAAAATTATCACTTTTGATTTCTCCCATAGACTTTTAAAGGGTGTTCCGCGGCATTCGAATTTGCCGCGAACACCCCAAATTGTTCGCTGTTCGGCGAACTTGCGAACAGCCAATGTTCGAGTAGAACATGAGTTCGACTCGAACTCGAAGCTCATCCCTACTCTAGACTACTGCAGGTTCATGAAAGTTTAGGAGAACATTTGTTTTTATTTAAGATCTTATGAAGGTCAGATGGCTGTGTAGTAAAATGGAACATAGTAGCATTGAGGGCACTGTCACAAGCCTATGTACACCAATGATTGGCCTTCTTTGAACGTTTCTCTCACAAAAACCAACACATTTGTACAAATTGTACAAATGCAGCAGCCCATGGCCACCGACTGGCAATTGAACAATTGAATTGTCAACATCACCCGGTGACCCCGCCCTCTTATGCCGTCACAGTCCCAGAATGCCCAGGGACTGTGACGGCATAAGGGGGCGGGGTCACCGCCTATATAAGTCATAGCGGAGCGCCCAGACAGCATTACAGCCGGAGAGAGTGTTGTGTCAACATCGGGAGAAGAGAAGAGGGAAGAAGGCGACGCAGAAGTCCGGACCACCGCTAGCAAAAGAGCGGCAGAAGATAGCGGAGGAGCTGGCAGAAGAACTGGATACCGGGAGAAGAGGTTGAACACTGGGAGGAGAGGCCGGAGAAAGCGGAGAAGAACCGGACCCTGGGAGAAGAGGCAGGAGGGACCCCCGAAATCAGAAGAAGACCCATGAAGTCGAAAGAAGACCCCTGGAGCTGTCTAATAAATTACTTTAAAAACCTGTGTAGTGTGTTTTTTTTATTGAAACGTTTTCCCTAGGTGAATGGGTAGGGGTACGATGTACCCCATACTCATTCACATAGGGTGGGGGGGCAGGATCTGGGGGCGCCCTTAATAAAGGGGGCTCCCGGATTTCGATAAGCCCCCCGCCCGCAGACCCCGACAACCAACGGCCAGGGTTGCCGGGAAGAAGCACTTGTCCTCATCAACATGGGGACAAGGTGCTTTGGGGTGGGGGGGCCGCAGGGCATGCGGGCTGGTACTGTTGGGGGGGAGGGGCGCTCGCTCGTTCCCACCCCCTTTCCTCACCGACCAGGCAGAATGCTCGGATCTGGGTCTGGTATGGATCTTGGGGGGGACCCCACGCCGTTTTTTCGGCGTAGGGGTTTCCCCTTAAAAACCATACCAGACCTAAGGGCCTGGTATGCCCCGCGCTCGCCGCAAAAGGAAAATTTGTTTTTGCTATTGCCGCGAGCGTGAGATGCAGTACCCTGCCCTTGCGTTGTATCTGGTCCGTCAGACCAGCATACAGACGAACGGGCTTTCCGTCAGCAACTGAGTCCGGCGGAGTTACATTTTTAAAAAAGCACAGAAAAAAAAAAAAGCACATGCGCTGTGTTGGGAACAGGCCCTTAAAGAAATTTTCACAGCTGACCTGCTGGACTTAAATGTGATGGAAACAAGTGCTGGTTTTCCATGACCATCTGCCTTGTATAATTTCCATCACCTCTCCCTCCCATATCGCAGACATTCTCCAGCATTCTGTGCCATGGATGGTTCTGTGAGGGGGCATGCATATTGTCATCAAGTCAATGCTTAGTTCTTTTTTTTTCCTGATGTGTCCCCCCAGAGCCCTGAACACAGGTCAAAAAAAAACACGGGCGTCATTGTGCCTCAGAAAAGAGCGCCTGTGCTGAACAGGCATGATGGAAAGGGTGGAAATTGAAATGACAAAGACAAACCAGCACAGGTATTATTTCATAACATACAATAAAAAAATGACATCATTAACGGCTTCTCACTAAAATCAATTGCATTCCTAAGTGTGTGTCTGACAGAGGGGAGAGCGGGTTCTAACGGCATTGATTTGAAATCTATGAAGGTGGGGGTGGGGGGGAGGTGGGGAGGGTCTGGAAATGTCCAAACGTATATGCCGGGAAAGCTGTTTCACAGCCATCAGCTCTGAGGCAGCCAACTGTGCTGTGATGTGTCTGAGAGCCTTTGCCCTCAGCTGCCCCCTCCTTCACCGTGTCCCTGTCTCACCAGAAGACACTCACCAAGGCTCCTAATGAGCTTTATGCTAGACTGTGGCATGAAAGAATAGCAGAGCATGTCTGAAGCCCTCTGTATCGCTAGCAATCCCTCAGACATCAGACATTTCTCAGCCACACATCTTCCAGCTCCACGCATACAGCGGGTGCACATTGCTGATAACATACCACCTCTTTCTTCTTAAAAGGCTCATGGCAGCAAACATTAGCCAAACAATAGAGATTTTAAAATGGGTAAAAGTATAGACAGAAGGTATATGTAAATACACGAAACACACTCAAGCTATTGCGGTAGATTTACGAACACCCGTTACTGTACACTTTTTTTGATGTCTTATGTTATCCTTTAAATTCGAAAGGGCCATCAATAAAAGATGCAACTCCATTATTGGCAATGTGGTGCACTGCACAAAGTAGTCATATCTGGGCATGGTGATGTGCTATAGCACAGGTTCTATATGACTAAGACCTCATTATCAAGGGGTATAGCGCACACCATTGGGGCAGTGTTTAGCCGAACCAGGACACACAGATTTTCCATGCATCCCTGTGCAGGTCACAATGATGTCAACTGGGACACAGTTGTTGCTCCCAATTTGATATATGTTTGGGTTCATATCTACGAAAGGACAAAGTTGGAAGCAGTAGCTGTGTCAGTACAGCTGCTGCATCCAAATTGCCATCAATAGGACTGCCACAGAACACCTGTGCATCCCTGTGTGGGTAAACATGGCCCCTTGTGAGCAAAGCCTTACTGTATATTTACGCTGGCTACCATTTAGAATAAATGGCACAGCGAAAGAATGCACGTATAGCAGTAAGACACCATAAAATGCATGTATTATGGCTTGTTACTAAATGCAATAGTGTAAATAAAGTGAAAGCATACCTCTCAACTGTCCCGGATTTGCCAGGACTGTCCCGGGATTTGATTCAAATCCCGAGGTCCCGCGAGTCCAGTCTAAATCCCAGAGCCCAGTGCCAGAACAATTTCTGTCACTCGGCTCTACTAATCCCTCTAACGGGTGCATGCTACCTCGGGCACTGGCACCCCATCCCGCATCCCTTGCCCCACATGCTCACCCCCTCTATTGCAGCCAGCATCTCTCCCTGACAGCTGCCTGTAAATCCACTTGCTGCAAAGCAGCCTCACACACTCCAGAAGCCACCTCCTCCCAAGCTCTGACAATGCCATGTACACAAGGCAGGAGGGGGAGCCAGGGGAAGATGGACAATGCTGTGCAGAACCTGTGCTGATCTTAGGTCTGTGGAAGAGGGGAGGGGAGAATACAGCGGCCGGGAAGGGGGAGAACACAGCGGCCGGGAAGGGGGAGAACACAGCGGCCGGGAAGGGGGAGCACACAGCGGCCGGGAAGGGGGAGCACACAGCGGCCGGGAAGGGGGAGCACACAGCGGCCGGGAAGGGGGAGCACACAGCGGCCGGGAAGGGGGAGCACACAGCGGCCGGGAAGGGGGAGCACACAGCGGCCGGGAAGGGGGAGCACACAGCGGCCGGGAAGGGGGAGAACACAGCGGCGGGGAAAGGCAGGTAGGTCCCAAATAATAACGTTTCATGTGAAGAGTGATTTGAAGGGAGGATGTGTGCTGGAGAGCGCTTTGGGAGGGGAGAGAACTTATGCTAGAAGGGGGGAGGGGGTAGGATTTAATGTCAAACCTCCCCCAACCCCGCCGCCTTTCTAGCACAAGTCCTCTCCCACAAAGCGTTCCCCCCCAGCACATACCCTCCTTCCCCCAGAAAGAGATGCCAGCTGCCATTATGGTGTCCCCAGACACCCATAAGAGATGCTGGGCATGTACCCTGGGTGCCCACACTAGCACACCCCTGCCAGGCAGAGTGAGAACCAAGAGCCAGGACTCAGCCCAGATTTGCGGGACAATTGGATTTTGTTCAAATTTCGGGAAGGTCCCACCAAATCCAGGATGGTTGTGTGTGTGTGTGTGTGTGGAGGGGGGGGGGGGGGTATTGCTAGATGTGTGCAGAGGATTTGTGCTAGGGGAAGGATGATTTGTGCTGGGGGGATTTGAAGATAAGATTTGGGCTAGAAGTGGGGAGAGGATTTGTGCTATAAGGGGGGATGAGTTGAAGAAGATTTTTCCTGGGAGTGGGGATTTGGGGGAGAGGATTTGTGCTATTAAGGATGTGTATGGAGGACACAAGTTCATCTCACTGGAAAGACTCTTTGAAGCATTTAGTGGTTAAGAGCTTGCCTTTTGTGCCATCAGGAGACGTTAGACTTCATTGAGCCTTAACACAGGTCACTTAATGCATTCGGTCATGATTTTATTACCTTGGCTGCTTAATCCCTGAAAAGGGGGAGGCTTTTTTTTCTCCCAAAACAAGTTGGCCATATTCAGAGCTCTTAACAATTAAATGAAAAAAAAAAAGTCCTTTAAGTGAGATGAACTTTTGTCTCAGACGCTCCTTCGTACAGATTCAAGAAGTTCTTGTCTTGCAAATGCTCCCTTTATCACTACAGTATCAATAAGGTGGCAGCCAAGGACCAGATCTGGGATCACCTATACTATATTTCATTCATGAATCCGCTACAGTAAATCACTTTATTGTAGATCCATCGGAGCCTATTTTCACTTCCAGTGCAATCACTCATACACATTAGGCATAAAAAAAAAAAAAATTAAAAAAAAATTAAGGCAGCCACCTCATAAGGACTACTAATGTATTTTACTCCTTTTTTAGTCATAACTTAAAGGCTATGCCCACCTTTTGCATTAATGTAATAAACACATCCATATAAGTTAAAAGTTTAGTATTATTCATTTATTTTTTTGCACAGGAGCCTGCAAAGCATTGCAATCCTGATCAGTGAATCGCAGGTGTAATGCTCTGGCTGTTGCAGACTCTTCCTCCATGCAGTGATAAAGATCTTCAGTTATGGATCTGAAGGAAACGCTGATGGACTACAGATGTGACAACATCACTGCACTTGTACTCCATTGAGGACTATTAATCCCTCTGCCATGGTGTCAGATGGGAATTGTACTTTTTTTTAATTCACAGAATAATGTGAATAAACAATGTGGCTGTGCAGGCGGAGCCAAGCTGATTTTGAATTTGAGCTGGCACAGAGAGGAACCCCTCAATTCTGTAAGAGCAGAGTGGTTTGAGGGTGGGGGCTTGCAGACGGTGACCGCATTTGATGTCATATGCTAAATATGGACACAACTCAGAAAGGTGGTTTTACCTTAATTAAGAAAAAAAAATATGTAAAGACCAATGCGGATATTTTTATTTTAGGTAATCAGTAATGATTCATCTCACCAGCTGGCTTACTCAGGTCACTGATTCCAAAGACCACAATACCACAATAAGGGTGCCAATTCTCACACTAGAGTTCCCCAACTATGTATTTATTCTCCATAATGGTGGTTATTTATGGTGCACTTGGAAAACAATCATGCATGCACCCATGGCTCATGGAATTCATTGTTGTTGTGTTTCTAAAGTTAACTGTACTAAAGGAGGTGTGAAAGCTGCCAATTTAAAATGAACTGCCACACTCAGTGCAAAACGTGGAGGCTGTCAGTTCAAACAACCTTCTGAAAATGCTAGTTACCTGGCTGTCATACTGATTCTCTAGCTTCAGCACAAAAGCTGTAACCTTGAACATGCTACAGTTCAAGTTCAGGAGTGGCTTCAATAACTGTATACCGTAGTGACTCAAAACAAGCTTAAGGCAAGAGGATCAGAAAGACCGACAATAAAGGAGGCCATACACAGTTTGAACTTTAGCCCCTGCCAGCGCAATCTGGCTTTGTCAAGTCACGTCAATTGTTGAGTCGACGTTTGTCGAGGAAGCCAGATAGAAATTGTCAGCCAAACCGTGATTTCAATCAGATGTAGTCATTGTTTGGGTATCAGATACTGAAGCCAGCTGTCAGAATGTAATACCAGGCAGAGGAAATTCATCCATCTGCGCTGTTTTGGTGTGGAAAGAGGAATCTGTTTAATTTCCTTTATTCAGCTCACAGTCTGGACAAAAGAGATCTCTAAGTGTATGGCCAGCATTGGTATTTTCTGTAGGTGGTCATTTTGAGGGGCGAACCCTCTTCATCAGAGACAACCTGGTGGCTCTGATGAAGACAGTATGTCCCTGGAAATGCCTAAGCTGCACTAAGCACTGAAAAGTCTTCCCATGTCATCATCCTATCAGCGTGGATCTGGAAGCAGTCCCATAAGTATTTATGACACACTTGTCATTGTCATGCGTTTGTGAGTACCGTATATAGAAGTTGTTTTATTTAGCTAATGAAATTATATAGTGGTAATCTGCTAGATAGGTGCGCCATCTCTTTGTTATTTTATAGTGCTACTTGAAAGAATGACCATAGTCCTGAGGGGGCAGCAAGACATCAGGCTTGCGAGCACAACACTCAAGCACAGGAGGTTGTGTTTAAATGTATTTGATCAACATTGTTGACCTTCTTTTGAAAATGCTAGTTGCCCAGCTAGCTCTTGCTTTTATACTTTGAGTCATTAATCTGCTTGTTCCAGGTTAGCGATTCAGAAAGCACTGATGCTAGAGGGAAGCCAGATAAAAACGCTTCTTCAGAAGGTAATGGCAAACCCTATAGTTTTCTAATGACAGGTCTCCTTTAACAAATTTGTGGTAGTTTGCTGTACATCATTAACAGTTCACCAATTTTAACGTGTTGCCTGGAGTTGCCTTTAAAACTCCTAATGTTGATTTGTCTCATTATTGACAGCTGTCATGGGTGAAGTTCTACTTATATTTTGTTCAGGATCTTTTACAGCTTAATGAATTCCAGGCAAGCTGAAGTCTGTGCTGTACCCACACAATTTCTTTAGCAAAGTCTGTTATGCTCTGGCTCAAGCTATTTTTTGCTCCTCTTACATTTGTATGCAGATGGGGTTCGGTGCCTCTGTATGATTTAAACCCCAGCCCAGTCACTAATGCTCATGTTTCATTCCATAAATCACCTCTAAATTAAAATATCTTTTAGGCAGCTTTCCAGCCGGTCAATGTTCCCTAAAATGCGGCAGCCAATTTTCCCAATTAGCTAGCGGAGATGTTTGGAAACGGTCACCCCCCCACCCAGCCAGGCATTTAAACGTTACTGTGTTCTTAAGGGAAGAACTATGCAGAATGATTTAGGTGACGGCTAGCCAAACCGGACCTCGAATGGAAGGATGTTTCATAATTTATGACCAAACATCGGAGATATATGCACAGTAGATTTCAATTTTGAAGCAGAGCTGAGCCTCTGGTTTACAAGGGGAATGCTTGCCTAGAGAATTTATTGACCTTCCATACTTGGCTGACCCAGAACTCATTTTCTGAATCCACAAGTCTTCCAAAATGACTTCCAATCTATTTTGTGACTCTCAGCGGGTGAGACTGTTATTGTAGCTGGCTCTAAGATCTATCATTCTGCATGCCCTTTCCAGTCCCAGCAGTCCGCCTGTATTACGTGCTGGCAAAGGGGCACGCTGCTGTATTATAAATGGTTAATTTTTACCTTCTTGTAATCTGTGAAACTACCTAAGAGTAGATGCATTAACAGCTCAGATGGGATTTGGGGGCTTTTCGCAGAGACTGTAAGAAAAAGTTAATCACAAAAAAAGGAACATTAAGGTCCTTGTGCTAAAATAACTTAAATGGTCTGAGTAGCCAGCTAGAAAAATAAATCTAAAGCAATCTATGTGACAGCAGAGACAGCCAATGGGCTAATGGTTAAAGTGCCCATGACTAAGTTACAAACAAAGAACAGAAACCTTAAAAATATAAGTCACATACATCTTTGTTAAGCAGATCATTACAAGTGATATGTTCAGTGTAAGCTTTTCAATCCACTTATGGCTAAATGAACTAAGCTTGTGCACAAGTATAAGCAGCTAAAGGAAAAGTTACACTATTTTTTACACAGGTATTTGTTAACATTCTTAAAGTGGAACTCTAGCTTTCTTAACCCCCCCCCTTATTTCCTAAAGACTCCCCCACCCCCCCAAGTCTGATAAACAAAAAGTCTCCAGGTCAGTTCAGTGATGTTACAGGTCCTTTCTTGACTTCCTTAATCTAAGATCTCCAAACTTTCTAAGCAAAGGGCCAGTTTACTGTCCTTCAAGGCTTTAGGGGTGCTGAACTATGGCCAGTGGGAATGGAAAATGCCCCCGCATCAGTGCCCCTTCATTGGTTTTAATGGTGGGAAATAGTGTCCCATTGTCGATATCAATTAAAAGAATAGTGTCCCATTTTTGGTGTTAGTATGGGGAATGGTGCTCCATCATTGGTGTCAGCTGGTGGAATAGTGCCCCAAGGGCCAGATAAAGAAAAGCAAAGGGCCATATTCTGCCCCTGGGCCACAGTTTGGAGACCACCAATCTAAGACATGGGTGCTCAACCTGCGGCCCTCCAGCTGTTGCGGAACTTCAATTTCCATCATGCCTCTCTCTTTGGGAGTCTTGCTTGTAACTATCAGCCTTGCAATGCCTCATGGGACTTGTAGTTACGCAACAGCTGGAGGGCCAGTGGTTGAGCACCCATGGTCTAAGGGCACCTAGTGCTACACACATGGGCACTAAGGCTTGCTTCAAAAAGAAAGCAACATCTAAAATGGTAGCACTTGTTGCTAATTTTAGATTTTCTGGTATGCTCAGTTTAAAAGTGGCTGTTAACCCACTATACTATGATCATGCTATCACTTCTGTTATATAATGCTATGTGTCCCTGTGCTATAAAGAAAAAAAAGCACATTTTACCACATATGAGAGTGGATCCCAGCACTCATTTAACTCCTTGGCTCGCTCCTCTTCCCATCTGACAGCTATAGTGGGCGGGGCCGAGCACTGCCACTGACATCAGTCCGAGAGGAGAGAGATCCAGGAGTCACGTGAGCGCCAGTAGCCATTCTGATATACAGTATAATCATCTTTTTTTTTATATAACACAGGCACAGGGACACATAGCATTATATAACAGAGGGGATGGTATGATCGTAGTATAGATATGATTGCACCAGGAATGGAGGATCGTGGAGTTGACGGAGCTGACAGGCAGGGAGGGGAGGGGGGAGGAGGACACAGGCACAGGAGAGCAGGGCTGCGGCTGAAGGAGACACGTAAACTGACCACGATGTCAGGGATCAGCAGCCATGATAAACCATGGTCAGTTTACAGGGGGAAGTGTATAGCCAGGCAGGATCAACCAGGTATTTCAGATGTTACAGGGGACCAAATTATAAGCACTGTGCTGTATAACATGCTTTAAGGGAGCAGGATCCTTTTTTTTTTTGTTATGGTAACAAAAGCTTTAAGTTTAAATTCACATATGTAGTATTGTGACTGTATGAGTAGACAAAGCTTTAATTTGCTTTACTGGTCACTTGTTTCCAAAAGTAATTTCAAGCAACAAGTAACAATAATCAGTGACCAGCTTATCCTGTCCTGTAAGTGCTAAAGCGAGGAAGTCCACTCAATTAACCTTTATTATATAGTCACTCATTGTGATAATAAAATATAGAAGTGAGTTGATATCAGAGATTTTATATTTCAGTAGTGGGCAAATGTTAAAATTTTAAATTTAAATAGGCAGCTAGGCCTGTGCATTTGAGAAACTGACACCTAGCTGCCGATGAGCATATACCCTGTAGGCTTGTGGCCATAGGAGGTAAATGAACTATCCCCTCACAAGCACGCAAAAGAATCCTCATTCACACCTAGCAAAGCAAGAACAAGTTTTGCACACGTTTTGTGCGTGTTTATTGTGGGACACGCATAGGGCAGCCTATTGATTTCAATGGGCTGCCTAATGTGCAACAAATGTGGCAAAGTAGCTCATGGAGCATTTTGCTGCATTCCGGTTTGCGCATTTTTTTAGCATGCGTTTTTTGAGTGTGGAAGAACACACATGTATGCTCTATTGAGCAGGACCCTCTGATTCCACTTGTACTGAATTGTATCGCAACTGTACTGTCTGCCTATATAAATTCTGTATAATTAGGATAATCTGCTTCCGGTATTTGGGGTGCTACTCCTGGAATGTGCAAATGTGAATGTAGCCTTAGACCAGGAGACGCAAAAAAAAAAAAAAAAAAAAAAAACACACAACAGGGAGGAAAACATTTGTACACACCAGGCTCCCACTCCCTATTGTCTACATAACATTTGTCATTTTCTCAGATCTGAAGGATTATGTTAATTACAGAGAGATGAAAAGGATTCCTTCTGATATCTGATAATATGCATTTTGAGCTACTATTCCTGGTTGTACAGAATGCCCTAGAGACAGACAAAACTGATATATAAATCCGGTCCGTGGCAGTAATGCAGTATTTGGATTTACTATGATGACTGGGTGTCGACGTCGGAAACCCTACCTCTGGTCTATTTAACTGGCTGGTCTATATAACCTATGGCCAATTAATCTTCCTCAAGGCAGGTGAGGTGACCATCCGAGAGGTGACTGGCTGGGTTAGAGTCCATCTCACATCCATATTACAATAAACTGAGCGGCAAGAAAAACAAAATGGTGCAATTTGCTTAGGATCTTGTTTATTACTGTTTTTTCTCCACTAATTTTATAATTAGTAGCCAAATTTCTGTATGTCCTTGTATTTTTGTAATTTTTACCTTTGAACATAATTCTATGCACTGGCCGCCTAGGGAAATTTCTCAACTAAAAGTTCCTTCTTTGTTCTAAGCCAAGTATGAATATTCCTAGAAAAATTTGTGTATTATGTTACCAGTGTCTGTATGCTTGGTACAAGTTCATTGTTGATCTGTACAAAATTGCATTGTGTGGCTGAGGCTTGCATGTAGATCAGTGACTGTGTGTGTAAACTAGCAGATCTGCTAGACAGGTGTGTGTATGTGGTTGCCTAGCAGTCCAGTCTGTCCAGCTGAAAAACTGCAGGTGGTGGCAAACTACATGGCCCAAACTACATGGATCATCCATTTTATTTTATTTTTTTGCATGCTAGTCACATATGGAAAATGGAGGTTACTAAAGTTACGACAATTCATGTACGACAGAATAAAGAAAAAACAAAAAACTGTACCGATTAAATGAAAATTGTGCGATCTGGTATCATACGAGAACATTTTTTGTGTTTGCCCAATCGGATGAACTGTCGTGATTGGCTCTTGAAAGCTCTGTACCAATGATCCAATTACCATATGATCGCTTCGAAAACGGTATTTTTAACCAGATTTTCGAATCGTGTGTACGGGCCATAAGGCTGGCCATATATATGGTTCGAATCTCGGCTGGCTCAGGAGGAACTGGTCAATATTTGAACCATGCATGGGCAGGCTGAATGTACCAAGTTGATTGCCGCTAGCAATAATCATTGTCTTGTCCCCAATACAATGTTTCGGCAGGAGGGATTCCCCTGTCAGCACTGTCTGCTTTGATGAGGAAATTTGATGTGCAAATTTCTTTCCTGCAAAGAAAAAGGAAGGAAATTTGCACCATCTATGGCCTGCCTAAGTTGCATGTCTGGTGTACATGTGGCAGTAGGAAAAGTAATAACAAAGGGATTTTAGCTTGCAAGATAGCTTGAGGAATCTCAGAAGTGTGTGTCAATCTGCTCTAAAGACTTGAGTGTGCCAGACTGTATGCAAGATCTGTATCCTGTGTGTGTTCAGGCAACTCTGTTTGCCCCTCTAGTGGTGCCATATATTGCTGGAGTAACTGTATCCCTACGGGTTTAACCTTCCCAAAGTACACTCCTCATTCCTCCTCCACCAAACAAGGTCTTGGCTCCGATTATCGGGTCGCTGTTGTTGTGTTTCCTTGGCATCTGGTGGCAGTGGTGAGGATTTGGTTGTTTTACAGTTGTTACCGGTGTCCAGATTGGGAAATTTTGGGTTCAACCGACAATCTGCCAGCATGAGGGTCGATTTATGAGAACGTGCAGCGAAAAGCAATACCTCGCGTATCAATCGGCCTTCCCTCATCCCTATACCCCTCAGTACACACTAGGAAGATATTTTACATGGCTACTAAATTAAACTGAAGCATTCTGCCAAAATTTGGTTCTGTGTAACCTGTCTCATGTACCAAAGGGATTGGGAAAGGCTGTATTGGGCTCTAACAGAAGGCAGTATAGGAACCAGTGAATGCATTGGTCTTCATTTTCATGGGTTTAGATTTGAGAATATGAAGAATACATGTGGTAACAACAGGTATACACTTGCCAGATGTCAGGGTTAAAAATAGCAGCCACTTGAATGGATAGCTTGCATGCAAAAGTCATGTGTTTAATTACAGTGCACTTATCCATTTCAGACACTCACTGCAAAAAGGAAACTGGAATGTGGTTGCTTTGGCAATGTCTTCACTTCATATCTTGGGCAGAGGTAGTGCCCATGTACGCTAGATGGCAGAAAGTATTGAGTAGAGGTCTACCATCAACATATTAGAAAGCCAGTATGATGCATCTGGGGTTTCTCTGGCAATAAACTGCTGGTTTCCAGGCAATTTTACCAAGTCATCAGCACAGTATATCCAACAGAAGACTGCACCAATGGATTCAGGTACAATAATATTCAATTGTTAGAATGAGATTTGCTAGGATGTTCTCATCATATACAAGTTCTACACAACTGGGTGCTGTCTTGGGGAATCTCTTAACAGAATTCATACCTTAAAGGCTGCTCATATGACCCGTGTGCTCTTCCTCCTTGCTGTATGTATAGCCAGGTAAAAGTGCATTGAGGTCACATGATGCAAGGACACAGTGTAAACATAAAACCGCTAATGTGGAAATACACTTACCTTGTCTATTACTATTTGTCATAGTGATCATGCTTCCATCTTCTGCAAACCCATTCTCCAGATTTTCCAAAATCTGTCATTATTAAAAAAAAACATGGCAGAAAATTAGTATTTAAAAGGACCACAATACCTAAATGTAAGTCTGGAATAACATGCTCATTAAATATGTACACAAAATAAAAGAGAAGATTAGTTGTAAAATCAACTGATGATCAAGGCTATATGCCAAAACTTGTTAGCCCTTTTTAATACCGACTATCATGTCAATAAAGATCTTCTAATGGATTTTGACGTTGCCAGCAACATTTGTTTTTCAATGATTAGTTGTAAAATCACCTGCTGTTTGCGCAATTAAATGTAGTATTTTTACCTATGAATCCCTAATGAAAATAGGGGCCCTCCACTGCTGTTTAATAAACCTAAAACTGAACTCTAGGCAGATATAAAAAAGGTACTAATAAATGCAGCTTTATTAGTGCGTCATATTTTTTAATGCATGCAGTGCAAGTACCTGAATGTGACCAGGTATCAGCCTCTTGCAATCCCATGCACAACAGAGCTCAGACTGGAGGAGGAAGAAGCAGCACAAGTTGCCAGTCATGTGCTATCAAGTTACCTGCTGATCAGGAGGAAAGTGACAGAGAGATGTGTTCATCATTCTGAAATTTCTCCTTTCATTCCCCAGTCGAATGCTGAGGGAGGGGACAAGACCTATAGGTGTCACTTAATTGCAGCAGAGATAGATCTGGTCTTACCTCTTGCCAGACAACTGTGTGGCAAAGCGTATGCATTTCATTTTTGTATTTAGCAGTCTGCCTGAAGTTTAGAATTGACAGCCAACTAAAATGTTTTTTCCTTCATCTCAGTTCTGAGATATAAAAAGCTTTGCTATGTGATGTCTTACAGCAGGGGTGCTCAACCTTTTGAAGAGCGAGGGCCACTTAACCACTTCTGGACAAAGCCTATTTTTGACACTTGTTGCTTACAAGTAAAAATCAGTATTTTTTTGTTGAAAATTACATACATATTTTATATATATATATATATATATATATATATATATATTTAGCAAAGACCCTAGAGAAGCCAATTTTTTTTAAAAGCCAGTGGAGTGCAAAACACACCCAAAAACTTCCACCCGGGGCCAAAAAAAAGTGCACACACAAAGAATGACACACAAAAATGTGCAACGGGTGTTACACTGATCCTCCACTAGGGAAGGACCTTACCCTGATCCCCGGGGGCGTTAGGCGCCAGACAGGAACTGAGGTACTTCAAATGGGTCCTTCTGGCCGAAACCAGACGGACCTTCGTTCTCTGGAAGGTCTGCCGTAACAGACCCACCCAAGTACTAGGTGGGACTCTCCGAAGGGAGAACCCATGAGAGAGGTCGAACCAAGCCAGAAGGCCTATGTCCACCCCCTCCCAAGACTTTCAGAGTAGGCCCGAGGACCCACTCCTTACTCATCACACTGTGACAGACATGCAACATCAACCAAAAAAGAAAAAAAAAAAAAAAATTGTGACAAACACAGAGATAAATAAAAAGAAAGTGGGGAGAAGGAAGTGGGAGAAAGTGAAAAGTGAACATTGTGTAATTCAATGGCCGACCCTCCGGCCAGGAATAAAAATTTCCCCTGGTCCTAGCCAAAAGGCTCGGCCCAAGAGGCAGATGTGAAAAACGTGTGTTGTGGTGAAGTGACCATGGTGCCATAAATCAAGTGCCTAAACACTGTGACTGTACGGCACCGCTGAACTACCACTTCAGGGGCACATTCACCACTGGCTTTTCGTGCAACCCTGACCCCCAACTCAGACCACAGCAGCCCCCACCCCAGCCAGGAAGGCCTGAAGTTCTGGAAGCTTGGTGAGAGCCCTTTACCATCAGGCCCCACCATTGCTCCCATCCCTCCTACCTAATTACAATCGGGAAATACTAACCACTCCCTTCCCCGAAGGAGGAGCCAGTGTTCTCTCCCAAAAAATTGACCGGAGCTAGAGCTACCCCAATCTAGGCTAGAAGGCCAGGGACCTGACCCTCTGGCCAGACCCAATGGTTCTCCATCCCCATCAGAAGGCTTCCTTTTCGGCTACGAACCGCTCCAGGTTACCGTTACAACAGCAGGTTTTGCATAGCCTCTGCCATCTCTGATACCACTTCGCCGTAGATCAGGGACAAAAGCAAGCGCCACCTCCTGGCAACTGATAAGAACAGATATTACACTTGATCTTAGCCAAAATTCAGTTCCTTTCTGGCCAGTCATCTGACCTCCGATGGCTTTCCTCATCCAATCTAAGGGCTACAGAGAACCCCCGAGAACCCCCTTCTGATATCAGCCGGGGAGGTCACATGACCGCTGTTCTGTCCGCTCAGTCCCTCCCACTGTAGCCCTTAGATCGGGGTAGGGGAGCAGCTGGCAATCAAGTGACCGGCCAGAAATGAACTGAAATAAGGTATTTAGAGGCATAATTTTTAACAAACATGTACACAGCGTAGTTTGACTTGATAGACCAGAAGGGCTGGCAGTAATATTTCTTTGACTTTACTGCCAGCTACTAATAGCGGCAGGAGCAGATAGGCTCACACAAACAGGCAGGAAGGCAAGTAGGGGAGAGGAGGAGAGAGGAGAGCAGTGGGATGATGGAGGCAGGTAACCTGACCACATCATCATAATCAGCTGTCATGATTACTGTGGTCAGCACACTAAGGGGCACACAGGAACAAGCAGGATCCACCAGGTCTTTTACAGTTTTTTAGGGTTACAAACTCTAAGTGATTTGGTAACCGGTTGTGGGCCACAATTAAATGAGATAGTTCAGGATTTTTAATGCTTTATTTTGAATAGCATAATGAAGATTTTAAACAATCAGGATCATCATTTTCTGTGGGACCAATCTTTATTGGATGGTTACCTATTATTACATCTTGCGGGTGTAGTGCATTTTCAGCAAGTACATCAAACCCGCATGATATAATAAAAGTGTATGGCTCAGTGCAGCTAATGGCCGTACACACGATTCGAAAATCAGACAAAGAATACCGCTTTGGAAGCGATCATACGATAATCGGACCGTTAGCACAGAGCTTTCGAGAGCCGATCACGACAGTTCATCTGATATTATCCGATCGGACAAACACGAACATTTTTCTCGTATGATACCAGATCATACGATTCTTGCTTAATCAGTACAGTTGTCGTCCGAAAATACAATAGAAATACATTACAACACATTACATCACTTCGGATTTTTTATTCTGTCGCACGAGAATTTTCGTAACTTTAGAACCCTCCATTTTCTACAGGTGTGCAGCTCATCCCAGCCTGCAGTGAGAGGTACTTCTGTCTAGTGCAGACTTCACACATTCTGGGCATTCATCCCTGGGCTCATACTGCACTAAATGCAAGTACCACTGAGTGCACCATCCAGCATAGGAGTTAATGCCGTAGATCCATTCACCAGGGCTAAACCTCACGTGTGCGTGGGGCCCAATGTGTATCCGAAGCTAAACCTTCCATTTAGAGCAGGTAAATGGGTAAAATATATGTCAGTCCCATTGGGGAGCGTTCCCATTTCTCTGTTAGACATGATAGATACTTGGAGAAATCTTTTCTGAGTGATAAATACTCATCTGACATATAGAAGTCATCACCAGGTGTCCTCTCACCTTCTACTGCGACGACAACTGTAAAACGTGGGATTTCCTAGAACTTTCAGCAACAATAGTCACCAACACAAATCACCCAGCAGTGACACAGACGGCAATAAAACAGGATTTCTAACTCTTTGCTACTTTATGTGTTTTGAACATAAAAATACAAACCCGTGCATTTGTGCAGAGTGTCCAGTTTACCTCGTCTGTTTCCAATAAGGCCCTTTCACATGGGCATGTCAGTGCAGTAAGTCCAGGTAGCTGAGGCTTGTTCTTTTTATGAACCTCAGCTGCCTATCAAAACCTGGCAATAGTCGTCAGGCGACACCCCATCCACATTATACAATAGGTTGGCCGCACACTCCGCTGGAACTGCCCATTCTTTACTGAACTACAGAAAATTCATGTCAGAAAAAAGGTTGAGTAGCCCATTGAGTCTACCCATTTAAAAAAAAAAAAAATTCTTGTTAACTTTTTTGTCCGAGTATAGATCTAGTATAGATCTAGGGTTGTCCCAGGCATATTTGAAGCCATTTACGGTTCACTATCTCACTACCTCTGCTGGAAGTTTATTCCCATACCCTTTCAGTAAAATAATACTTTTGAACTTTCCTCCATATCAAAAATAACAAAATTAAAAACATCACAGCACACCAACATTGTTACAGCCGCAACTCTGATTTGCAGTGGCGCAAAAAAACTAGGGCATGTTACACTCGTCATGCGATCCTACCTGCCAACACACCCCATTAAAGTGAATGTAGCCACGCCACAACCATGTCCAGTGGATGCTGTTGCAACGCGGTGAAGAGGGGTTTCCATGTGAAAGCCTTTTTCAAACAGGCCTGTGGAAGGCAGTATATCACCTTCTGATTACCTAATAACTGCAGGCCAGCTACTGCTGACAAAGTGATCCACCACGGATTGTGAGTCTGTAGCTATGCTCATGTGAAAGGAGCCTATTCAGAATCCTCTCTTTGCCTTGGTCCCAATCCCTGACAAGGTAGCCCACAAGATGGAGGACATTTAGGAAACAACCATTCCGTAGGGTTTGGTGTCCTATACTTCCTTTCCTTTTGTAACTGATTGAATGCTGGCTTTGAATGATGCTACTAATAAGGAAATATGACCGCACATGAATGGGATTATCAGTAAATATACCGGTAATTTAGGGCAGATGTCAGGCAATTATACAAGCTTCATAGTTTGGAGTTTAGAACACTGACCTGGGCATCTTGTATTAAAGTGTCTGAAATTAAAAATGGTTTCTGTTTCTATAACAACTAGATTTTTCCTTTTATGTAAGTAAGGCCACATACTTATAGGTATAAGAATACAAACAAGAGAGTTTGGGACTTTGCATGTACCTCCTTGGGTTCAATAACCACTTGACAAAATATGTGAAAAATGATTTTAAAACGATCTTTATTGAAAGTTCTATACAATTTCCAAAAAGGGGGTTTGTTCTTTTAAAAACAAGTTAAACTGGTTTGTCCAGGGTGCCGTTATCCTGGGCTTGAGATCTGATTTTTATTGGCCATAAAAATTGCATCTCAAGCCCAAGATAACAGCACCCTGGACAAACCAGTTTTTTAACTTGCTTTTAAAAGAACAAACCCCCTCTTTTGAGAAATTGTATAGTACTTTGAATAAAGATATGTGAAAAATAATTTTAAAACTATTTTGTCAGGTGGGTTTTAACCCAAGGAGGTACATGCAAAGTCCCAAACTCTCTTTTGTTGTATTTCTAGAATTGTTCTTCTAGGGATGGTACCTCCTTAAGGGTTTTCTATCAATTCACAATTCTGCCCCTACTCACAATTTTTCTTTTTTAAAGGTATAAGAGCAGAGTGTACAGCAAGCTTTCACAGTAAATTTGAAAAGCTTTCATGTAAACTCTGAGTTGCTTCCTTGAAGCCTTCAAGGCACCCGTAGTTTGGGCTTGTTAAAGCTGAACTCTAGGCAGATTTAGAAGACACAAATAAATTGCAAGCAGTGAAAGTACCTAAACGTATCGGCCTCTTGCAGTCCTTGTACACCAGTAATTAGAATAGGAATGAAGCAGCACAAGGGACTAGTTTGTTGTGCTGCGGAGCTCATGGGCCAACAAGACACATACTGATAGCAGGAGTGAGCAGAGTGACAGATGGGCTTATCAGAGAAGTAATAGTGTATCCGTTGCAAACCTTATAGGCTTGCCCACAGTTCATGCAGGTTACTGTAGTGAATTGATTGATAGATGGCGACATATAATGAGAAAATAAATATCTTCGCCACCACACCTTGGTATAGTGGCAACCCAGTCCTTGATGCAGGATTAAAGCAACGAGCATCAAAAGCAGATGTTTCAGGATCTCACTCTCCCTTGAAAAGGCATCTCGTGAGGTCTCGAAATTTTAGCTTGTGATGTCTGTTAACTCTATGTGAATAAAGGACAAGATCACTATAACTAGTTGTTTTGAAAATCCTTATTTTCAGATGAGCTCATCAGTTAGCTGCTTTTACTTTCACTGTCCAGTCACAGGCTAGGGGAGGGAAAAACCTCTAAATGTTACTAAAAGTGGACCTTTTTACTTGAAAATAAAAGTACTGCTCATCCTTCTCCACACTCATAACACATTTGAGCATTTTTATTTTTTTGCTCTTTATGGGGAGCGGGTACTTTTTTTGACAGGTACCCATTCCCACCTCTTTAATCCTCACTTAGGCAAAAATTACGTCTGCTTGGGCCCACCTCGCCCCCCCACTAGCAGCATTCTGGGACACCTCACATATCCTAGGAGGCAGTAGGATCAGTGTACCATGGGATCTCATGTATGCACAGAGGGAGCTAGCTGTGATACACCACAAAGTCACAGCCCGGCTCTCAAATCCAAGATGACAGTACCAGGGATCCAAAGTGATGAAAGAGAGCTGGACTTCTGGGCCTGGAATTCATCTGATTTCTAAAATCAAGTAGTTACAGCATTTGTAACTCCTGACTTCTTTTTTTTTTTTTTTTAAATGGATGAAGTCGCACTTTAACTGTAGCACAAAAAAGTTATGTCACCTTTCCTATCAGACAGAGCTGTGCTGTATGTCCAGGCTGTGTACATTTCAGGACTGGATGGCTAGAAATACAAATCCTTTGGCAGGTAAGATAGTGCCTTTATGTATAATACAACTTTGTATTAGCTGTTCACCTTTAAGCACTTTTCATAATGAGAGTGCCGTCTGTAACTCTAATGCTGCGTACACACGAGCGGACTTCTCATCGGACTGAACTCTGAAGGACTTTTCAACGGAGTTCCAACGAAACGGACTTGCCTACACACGATCACACCAAAGTCCAATCCTTTTGAACGTGATGACGTACGACCGGACTAGAATAAGGAAGTTCATAGCCAGTAGCCAATAGCTGCCCTTGCATCGTTTTTGGTCAGTCGGACTAGTATACAAACTAACTGATTTTTCGATAGGAATCGAGTCAGTCGGAAAGATTTGAAACTTGTTCTATTTCTAAGGTCTGTCAATTTTTAGACAGAAAAGGTCCGATGAAGCCCACACACGATCGAATTGTTAGACGGATTTGTTCCGTTGGACCTTTGATGCCGAAAAGTCCGGTCGTGTGTATGTGGCATAAGGCCCTGGTGCCTACAATGTGGTCCTTCACAGACCCAGTCAGTAGCTTTTGAAAGTAAGCTATAATGTTAATGTTTTCCAGCAGTCTCATGCTGCACAAAGCCAGTGTCTGACTGTCTCCTGCAGTGTGTCTTCAGTCTCCATCCACACTTGTTGCATGTTCACAGTCTCTGGCAGTCTCTACTACTTTTTAAAGTCTGACAGTCTTCTGTCATACACTGAAGTTTATGTGCAGTCCTTTGAAACTGGCAGGAGTCATACATGAGGCCTCCTAAACCTCACAAGTTGGCAACCACTGCTCTAAGGCAGGGGTAAGGCAACCTTTGAGGATTGGGATCTACTTGAACAACACTGATGAGGTCAAAAGATCACCGGGCATAGTGTCTTCCCCCCCTCCCCCCCCCAAAAAAAATAAAAAGGACAGCAAGACGGACCCCCCCCTTTTTTTTAATAAAATAATATTACTCAAAAATGTATTACAAGAAAATGCAGGCTTCAAGAGTGTGTTGCGCTCAGAATGCAGGGTTCAGGAGTGTGATGCGCTCAGAATGAGGAGATCAGGAGTATGTTAGGCTCAGAATGCAGGTGTTAAGAGAGGGGGTGGGGGGTGGTGAAGGACACTGCTATGGGGTGACCCTGCCCATAACAGTGTCCTCTGCCACCTTCACATCACCTCCCCCCAACACACACACATTGGTGTCTTTTGCCCCCCCCTTTCCCCTATAGTGCAGTAATCTCTGCCCCCCCAATTCCCTCCCATAGCATAGTGTCCTACATGTTTCCACAGTGGAGACCGGGAGGCATCACAGTTCTGGTCAGAGGGCGAGAGCTGGCAGAGTGACTTTTCATATTAGCAAGCTGGTGATTGGTTGCTTAGGGCCACCCTGTGTCCTAGCAACCAATCACCTGCGGTTTAACATAAAAAGTTCATTCGGCCGGCTCCTCCTCCCGCCCTCCCTCCTGAGCTGCGCTGCCTCCCAGTCTCTGCTGTTTTATTGCGATGGAGGAGGTTGGGGAGGGAGGAAGAAAGAAGGAGCAGGATATAGAAGGTATCGCAGAGCCACGCAGGAGCCTTGAGGCTGGGAGAGGAGACAAGGACCGGCACATAGAAGGCGGGAGTCTGCTGTGCAGGAACCTGTTCGCAGTCTGTCACTTGTCTGTGGTCAACAGGTGAACCGCATTTGATGGGTTACCAACTCCCGCTCTAAGGGCTCATTTACATAGCCGCAGAGGACTGTACATCATAAAAGACGCATATAGTTCTGCACTTGGGAGTACAGGCATTTCTGTAAAGCTGCCTGTACAAATCAATGAGGTTGTGTCCGTAAGCTGGCAACTGCACATCCAAGCATTTATATGCATACAGGGATGGATTTCCGCCCCTGGACATAAATTCTCTGCATACAGGGCGCACACCTATCTGTACCGATGTCAACACTCAGAGGTGCCATTACTGGACTACAGCTGCAGTGTGTCAATGATTTGTACAGGTGGCTGTACACAATCACACTGGATGCAGAAATATACTTCTATTCGTAGTGTACGGTCCTAGGTGGCTGTGGGAATGAGCCCTAAACAAACTTCTAGCAGGCTTTAAGACGTTTTAGGCAGCACTGAAGCTTGCTAAAAAGCCTGCTGAAGTACTTTCATTTTGATCAGTGTTTAACATCCCCAAAATAGAGCTAAAAAGTGCTTCAAGAAAGCTGCTGAAAGATTACTGAAAGCTTTGAAAATAGCTTGTAAAATCATGCAGCATATGCTGCTCTTATACAAAATAAGGTACATATTAAGGGAGAATGGAGAATCTATCCACCTGCTATGGGCAATAAAAATGCTCTTCCTTTTTATAGAGGAGGCCCAAAACAAGGCCGCACAGGATTCTGACCATTTTATAGTCTTACACAGATGATTAATATAAGAAGAGTCCCATGTCACTCCTACCTTTAAACAAATGGTTTTCATACTGTGCAGGCAGTCAAGTGTCTCTTGAGGACATCCAAGGTACTGTCTTAATTCCGCATGTAGAATCCGCATAGAAAAAGGAACCATGGACCCTGAAAAGAACACAGGAAAAAAATATTGGAATACTCCTGTAATAGAATAATAAATTGTTCACGTTGTCATCCTCTGAATGTTAAAAAACTAATTCTTGCTTCATTGAAAAGTATGTTATTGATTTAAAATTAGAAGTCAATGACATTACTAAATAGAATGCAATTCATGATAAAAATTGTGAAAATGACGTTTTCATTGGAACGGGAGATGAAGAGAAATCTATTGAGGACACATGTTCTGGTGACAACTGGGATTTTTCCTCATTCAAGATATTCAAAACTATGAAAAAAAAAAACCTAACCCCCCCCTCCAAAAAAAACGCCCCTCACAGTGTTTGATTGACAGCATCAGGAACCAATGGCTTAGCTTTAGAACCACTTTACCTCCAGCATGTGCAAAACAAAAGTGAAAAATTTAAATTTTGAATTGCCTAGATGTGTTACAGGTTTATTATAATTTAACCACTTCCCACCTGGGCCATAGCAGATGACGGCCGGGCGGTGGTTCAGTTATCCTGACTGGATGTCATATGACATCTAGCAGGATAACATGCCGCCGCACGCCCGTGGATGCGCGCATCGTGGTGATCGGTGGAGCGGTGTATCAGTCTGACACACCGCTACACCATTCTTGGTAAACGGCCTCCAGCGGAGGCTCTTTACCATGTGATCAGCCGTGTCCAATCACGGCTGATCACGATGTCAATAGGAAGAGCCGTTGATTGGCTTTTCCTCACTCGCGCCTGACAAACGCGAGTAGAGGAGAGCCGATCGGCGGTTCTCCTGACAGGGGGGTCAGCAATGATTGTTTATCAGCACAGCCCCCCCTCAGATCACCACACTGGACCACCAGGGATCGCCACTAGGACCACCAGGGAAGGGGGCAACATGTGGATGGCCAGGTACGTACCCCATGGCCATCCACATGTGCCCAAATTGCCCAGTCAGTGCCCAATCTGTGCCAATTAGTGCCCACAAATGGGCACTGATTGGCACCATTATATAGCACTGATGCCCAGCAATGCCACCCTTAGGGGCATCAGTGCCACCCATCAGTGTCCATCGGTGCCACCTGTCCATGCCCATCAGTGCCCACCTATCAGTGCCCATCTGTGCCACCTATCAGTGCCACCCATAAGTACCCATCAGTGCCACCCATAAGTACCCATCAATGCCACCTAGGAATGCCCAGTGCCACCTATGAGTGTCCATCAGTGCCGCATACCAGTGCCACCTATCAGTACCCATCAGTGACACCTATCAGTGCCCGTCAGTGCCACCTCATTGGTGCCACCTCATCGGTGCCCATCAGTGCCGCCGTATCAGTGCCAGTCATTGAAGAAGAAAACGTACTTACTTACAAAAAAAACAGAAACAAAGAAAAATTTGTTTTTTTTTTCAAAATTTTCAGTCTTTATTTGTTGCGCAAAAAATAAAAAACGCAGAGGTGATCAAATACCACCAAAAGAAAGCTCTATTTGTGGGAACGAAATGATAAAAAATTTGTTTGGGTACAGTGTAGCATGACCGCGCAATTGTCAAATTGCGATATCGCTGAAAGCTGAAAATTGGCCTGGGTGGGAAGGTGTCTAAGTGCCTGGTATTGAAGTGGTTAACTAGGCTTGTCACAGCAGTTAATATTCATCTAAAGAAGGGTAGGGAAATGAGACAAACCCTTTAACTTTACAGCCATGAAGATTTTTACGTTTAGCATTTTTGGGGGAAGTTTAAAGTGGAACTTCACTCTACAAATTGACTTTGCTCCCCTGCCGCTGCCCCAACCCCCCACAATAATAGTTGCTTTGTTTTTCGGAAGGGGATTCTTTTTGCAGACCATATTAGTCTTTCCAATAGGAAAGGTTGGCAAAGTCGGATGATCTTTAATTTGATTTAGTTTTATTCCAGTTTATACACTTTGTAGGCTGTAGGATGTATATTGACAAAATAAGATTTTTGTTTACTTAATATAAAATACTTTTCTTGGAGGCATTCATGGACACAGGGAGTCATAAACCTTCAAGTTACATCCATCAGCCATATGTTGTGTTAACTGAATAACATTGAATTATCTTGTTAAAATGACATCTGAAACTTGGTGGGATAGAATAAGCAGCAAGTAAACATGCGGTCTACAAAGCTGATGTGTTGAAGGAAGAAGAAAAAAAAAAAAAAAAGAACATTGCAGTCTGTTGTGTATGAGGAAATGTAGCCACAGACCAGTCAGGCTGCCCATGCTGACCCGTGTCCGCAGCCAAGAGTGCCTACAATGGGCATGGGAGAATCAGAATTGGACCACGGAGCAATGGAAAAAGGTAGCCCTGTTCGATGTATCACACTTTTATTTGCACAAGGATGGCCGCGTGTGTGTGCGTGTCGCTCAACAGGTGAAGAGATGGCAATAGGATTCAGTAGGAGAAAGCAAGCTGGCGTGGGTAGTGTGATGCTTTGGGCAATGTTCTACTGGGAAACCTTGGGTCCTGCCATTCATGTGGATGTTACCTGACATGTACGACCTACATAAACATTGCTGCTGACCAAGTACACCCCTTCATGGAAACAATATTTCCTGATGGTAGGAGCCTCTTTCAGCAGGATCATGCGTGCTGCCACTCTGCAAAAATGGATCAAGAATGGTTTGAGAGAAACAAGTTTGAGGTGTTGACTTGGCCTCCAAATTCTACAGATCTCAATTGAGCATCTGTGGGATGTGCTGGAAAAACAAATCCAATCCATGCAGTACCCACCTTACAACTTACAAGACTTAAAAGGATCTGTTACTGAAGGCCTGATGCCATATATCACAGCACACCTTCAGAGGTCTAGTGGCATTCTTGCCCTGGTGGGTCAGGGCTGTTTTGGTGGCAAAAGGGGGACCTACCCAATATTAATTATGGCTGATTGGTGTATAGTGCCACCTACAGGAGAAATGAGTGATGGCAAAAAAATAAACATTGGCCAGCCAGGGTAAAACTCCGTCTACTACCAGCATGTCTCAGTTTTGTAAAAAAACAGTACCACGAGCGGGCTGATAACGACAGAGGGGTAGGACTTGTTTCCCTCGATGGACTCCAGGAAAAGGATTTTATGTGGAGCAAAATATCCTATTTTTTTCTTTCGGAGGGATACAGGAAGTCTTGAAACTTTCAGGACATCAAAAAAAAACAAAAAACTAAGAGGCTGGCTACACAGCAAATATCCGCTAACAGGCCCAAAGTAAAACAGCAAGAACTGGGGACTGCCTGCGGCACAAGGAGCAGTCTGAAGGACCCTACTCACCAAATTTGTTATCACATGAAGAAAAGTGCCAAAAAAACAAAAAAAAAAGTCGCTCACTGCTCTAGTGGACTGTTCCTTAACTAAGAAGGGGGAACCCGTTCCTTAAGACCATAAGCCTGAACAATAGTCTTTATGAGCCAGCACCATTCATGAGCCCATCCAGAATGACAAAAGGGAATCAGTCTTCCTGAAAGAAACAGTGGCTGAAAAATAAACTTCATCAGTCTGAACCCCTTCCAGACAAACAGTGGGAAATTTATTTTTGGTGAACTGGAGCCAAAGAGGAAAGAACAATGTCCTAATTAAGGTGAAAGACAGAGACTACCTTGGGAAGAAAGCCCTAGGTGTTAAGACGATCATGTCCCTGTGCAAGACCAAAAAGCATTCCATGCAGGATACAGCCACCAATTCAGACACTAAGCTAACTGAGATCACAGCCACAAGAAATTCAACCGTGTGGGTCAAACAGGGCCTTCTGAAGTGTTGAGAGACCAGATTCAAATCCAAGATTTAAGTCCCATAGTGTGTGAAGGAATCAGACCAGGGAGGACCACACTGGAAACCTCTGCCACAAAGGTCTTGATCAGAGAAGTCAACAGTCTTTGAAACAAAATGGAAAGAGTAAAAGACTTTCCTTGATGGAACTAAGAGCCAAATGTGGGTAAGCTGGAAAAATGGGCACATGCATGTAAGCATCCTTTATGTGCACCAAATCAATAAAAGTCTCCCTGGTGAAGGGGGAGCAATGACAGGTTTTGCTGAATCCATCTGAAATTTTTGAGCCCAAATGTAAACATTCACAGCTTTTAGGTCCAAGCAGAGGCAAATGCCCCCCTTTGGTTGAACTAAAACTCCTAGAACTGTTCTGCAGAAGCAACTGGATCTATGACCCAAGAGTGCCTGATGGAGATCAGTTAAGCCTAATACACACAGAAAGCTTGAAAAACAAAACAAAAAAAACCATACAGCTCAGGAGGAGGAGTTCCTGTACTAACTATCTGACATTAGTACAGCAATCTCCCCTGCTCATCTATTGTGTTCTGACAGGACGACGGCCCCCCCGCCAGAACACTCCGGTCAGCGCTTTCAGCCAGTGGCTAGGAGCTCTGATCGGCAGACATTTTTTGGTCATGTCTTTTCGTCAGAAGCTGGCCGAACGGAGGAAAACTGAGGAAGGGGCAGAGATGAATCGGGACACCACCTTTTGCATCTAGGCATTGAGAATGCAAGCAGTCCGTGAGTTTGCAAAGGTCATCAGATATCCCTCCCCCCAGTAGCAAAATCCTCAAAAAGCAGATGTAAAGATAAGGTCTTTGTGGCGTTAGAGGCTCTATAAAAATCAAGGCTAGAGATTGCAATGGTTGAAACAACAGGTTGATCCTGTAGCTTCAGAGCGATGTGTACCACATCAATTAGAGCCAAAATGGTCTCTTCACATAATAACAGTGGACTGCAGCTCTTCAGGGAAAAGCTCATCAAATTAGAACTTGAATAAGAACTTGAATCAGTTTCTCTGTGTTCAATGGGTTATAAGCCACTAAGGCTGCAGGTAAATCAGATATAGAATCTGATGAGAAGGGGGCTTCTGCAAAGAGTCAGAAAACAGGGTAATTTGGGTCATAAAAACCTGCATGACTGTATGAAAAAACAACATCAGACTTTAAAGACAGAGGACAGCATGGTTACAGGCTACTGATTTTACCACCATCAAAAAGCATGCTGTCCCAGCAGAGCAGGACTGTCCAACCCGTGTCTAGAATCAGACATGTTGCAGCCACAGTGTGGTAAGCAATGTACAAGCTCAGGGTAAGAGGCAAGACCTTTAGTACTCATGGAATTTGAAAAGCTGGTAGCAGGTGAAAATTTAACAACCAGAAGGTCGGCTAGCTAAAAGGTGACTAAAGTCACTGTAGGCAGGAAAGAAAGAATGGATTCAAGTTCCACGTGGCTCTGTGAGATAGAAGCAGCAGTAGGGAGGTGCTTCCCCAACACCGTATGGTGGGAACAAGCACAAATTGGGCATGCAAATGCCATTCCAAAGTGAAGCCATTGCAAAGCATTAAGATCTTCCAAAGCAAAGCCGGTGAAAAACTATGAAATGATGATGCCCAGCAAACAGTTAAAGGAAGGGGGCTCTTTGTGCTTTGCGCGGTACTCAAAGCGACTCTTCAGAGTCAGTGCAAGTCAGAGGCAATGCTAGCAGCTCTGGATCTGGAGAGTGGTTCACAGCTAACTTAACCTGAACCAGTCTGGAAAGTGCCCACATGGAGTCCAATGCCCGAAAGTCCCTTCCAGACACGTACAGCAATCGGCCACTCCGGTGGAGACTGGACGTGACACTCATTCCAGATAACTGCAAGTCAGTGGACGAAAGTCACCAGCAGCAGTCGATGTAGAAAATTTTTGAGTAAAGAAAAAAAAAAAAACCTCAAAAAAGGTTAGTCTTCACAACAGGCACGCTGGTAGTAAGAGGTGCTATATCCTGGGTTAGCCTACAGTCAGCCTTGTTTGCCAAATCCTCTTGTAGGTGTCAATGTAACCCAAAGGTTTAAGAATTCCTATGTCCCTCAACAAATCCAAAATAAAAACTATTCATCTAATTATTTTTACAGCAATTTTTCAAAAATGCCTAAAAAACTTTCACATTACTTTACATTATGCAAAAAGGCTATTAAACATTTAAATGAAAACGTCAGGTCTGGTCTGTCGGTCCATGTGCCTTCCTTGTTCTAACCCCAACCCCCGCTTCCTCACACAGAATTCTGGCACCCCCACATGATTTTTATTGTGGTCCGTTTCCTTGTTGCAGAATTTCCTCCACTTTCTGTCTAAAATGTTGTCCCCTGGCCAAAAAGCTAAACGACAATCCTAAGAGCAGTGGATAGCAGTAAAACCAGCATTACACTGTTTTAATGCAGCATGTACTGCATTTTCAATTAGCAAACAACAAACGCAGTGCTTTGGTGTGAACTGGGCACACTGAAAACCATTTCTTTTTCTGGTTATTACGCTGTGTGTCTGCATTGAACAACGTCGCTCAATGTAGCCTAAGACACATGATGTGAATGGGCTCTGAATGATCTTAAAGTATTACTAAACCCACAACAGTAAAATCAGCCTGTATATGCAATAAAACATGCTTTATGTACTCACTGTGTGACCTAAGAGGTTAATCCTCTGTATTGTATAAAAAGGCTGTTTGATCCTGTCTGCTCTGATCATCCCCTTCTTCCACATTCCCCACTCCATCTCCTGTTAGCACAGAGCCTTGGGGGCACTCTGCACATGCTCAGTTTGGGGTGTATTGCTAGAGAATTTTTTTTTTCTTTTGGGAGGGTGTATGTGATCAGCACAGGGCCAATCAGCACTGTCCAGACAGAAGGTCAGGGATCCTGGATAGGACAGCTCAGTGCAGTATGAAAACTCCTCCTACAAGCTTTAACCAGGAACTGATAGAAGTCACAAGACTGTTATATACTGCTGATGATTAAGTATTTAGCAGTTTATATTTACTGAAATAATTGCATTTCCATGTTCTGTGTACTGTGGGAGACCAGATATAGTGAATGCAGGGTCCTGGGTTTAGTAACACTTTAAAAGCATCTGAAATTCTGAAATGCAAAACAGAATGCCCATCAACACAAGCCCAAAGCATATTGACACAGACCTTTCAGACACAAGTCAGGTATAACAGCAGTCTGCTCTTGCATTGTTTTAGGCAGGGAGGCAATTTTATTACTATACTGCAAGCACAAAAAAAAACAAAATAGAAAAAAAAAAAAAAAAAGAAAAAACTTTGTCCTATGAATAGCTAGATGAGGGATGACATGGGTGCTTTTTTATGCAACATCCTTCCCTCTTGTAAGAGTTATTTTTAGAGCCAGAAAGGACAATGCATTGTGAGACTAGGGCATGTGAGCGGGGAGCAGACAGGCTCTGTACCGAGTGCTATCCTGGGCATGTTTAATGATAAATCGCAATGAAACACAAGGGGCTGTCTTGCAAAACTGAACAGGCAGACCAGACCCAAGGCAGCCAGTAGCCCCACCACAACCTAGGCCAAGCGCATACTAATTAGAGCCTGCAGAAAGTAGTCTGCCAAGCAGAACAATGAGAGATTCAGAGTGACAGCTTTGTCACAAGTCATCATTTGGGACAAAGGTCAGCACTATGGGTCCATATTACCACAAGAACCACATACTGGAGGAAAAAATAGAATACATACAATGCATATCATTAAAAGTCATAAACTGCATTCCATGTTTAGTTTATTTCACCTATAGCATATTTCTACAATATCTATGGATTGACACAACCCCCTCGTGAACCATGGTGGACCATGTCATTGTGCATATGATGCGAGTTTCCCCTGCCATGACTTACTCTGGAAGCCACACTCTGTTTTTCATATCTCGGTTTCTCCACTGCTTATTATTAGTGACCTGTGATCTCGCAGACCTATTAGAAATCACTTGGCAGTGACTTAACAGCATTAGAACCTATAGCACTGTCATCAATTAGAAGATCAGGTGAGAAGATAGAATGAAAATTGGAGACTGATGACAACCACAACAAATAATCTCTGATAAAGTCAAGGGAGAAAAGAGAGCTTGCATTGTCTATGCCCATCCCTAGCAATGCTGGGGAGGGGGAGATTGTAAAGCTTAGATTTCCTCTGTGCATTTATTATTTGACATGCATTTACCACATTTGTATTTCTGTAGTGCTTTTCTCACTGGGGATTCAAAGTGCTTCACAGGTGAAAAAAAGCAATCTTGGGCACACTCATTTTAGCCAATTATCCTACCAGCAAGAGAAAACCCCCACAAGCACTGAGAACATGAAAACGCCATGTCAATGGTGTCATGGTTGGGATTCGAACTGAGGACCCTCAGTGCTGCAAGGCAGACGTGCCAACCACCATCACTTCTGCAGTGGGGTACTGCAGACACTACCTTTACCTTTTCTTTTGCAGCCTGGATGTGAATTTTAAAATTTCTGTAAACCAACATTCAACCTGATATATCTACAGTAATTTGATAGGCAGACGCAAGAAAGATTAAACAACAGCTGAAGTTATGAAAAGGAAGATAGCAAACAAGGGTTTGGAAATGGTGGTCCCATGCATCCTTGAGGTCCAATCCTTTCTGCTAACTCAATTGTTACATCACTATCCTTTGAACAATATAAAAGTTTGCCACTGGTTTAAAACCAAATCAACAAGAAACTTTCACTTAGCTGCAATCAAGCTCAACACATGAGTAAAATACTAATTTACCCTGTAATTGATGAAACATTGAGGCTACTGCCAATATTCACTGGGCTGTCCTAAACTCTGCAGCTGTCAGTCATCCATCATGCCTGTCTCTTCGTCTTGCTGTCAGTCCATATATTGACTTCCCATCTTGTACTGAATTCAATGCTAAGCTTTGGCTCTAACAGCGATGCGGTCAGTATTGATGCAGAGAAAATTTTATATGTTTGTAGTCCTAGATATGCCTTTCATTTCAACCACAGACTCTCCTATTCTCTAGGGATCTCTTATTATTTCAGCTTTGCCTTTATAATATATAATCCTCCATATTGCATCTCTTTTTTGAGAGATCCTATATATCAGAGCAAGGCTGATTTTTTAATATAGAAGATTGACGGCCTAAACAAAGTCAGTTCCACAAATCTTTAGGGTTCTAACTTTCAGGCAAAAAGTAGTAAATGTATTTACCCCCTAACACACACTATGCTTAATTCACAAAGCTAAAAACACCAGGATAAGGATACTGTTTCTTTTTTAAATTGACAGTTCTTTTCAGTTCAGTCCAATGAGACTAGAAAACGTCTGTCATATGACTACAAGAAACATTTTTAAAGTGGTTGTAAAGCCACTTGTAATGTTACTACAATCCACTCTGTAACAATATGTGCCCCACTGTATGCCCTTTATAAAAAAAAAAACAAAAAAAACCATCTACCCGATTTTAGAGCGCCTCCTGGCGCTCACATGGCTGGCCGCCTCTCTCATCTCCCTGTCTGACAGCTGCAGCCAGAGGGGTTAAAAACTCCCACTGACCTCAGCCGGGAGGAGGGGGGTGGCTGGTCATGTGAGCACTGGGAGGCGCCCTGAAAGAAGATAGATATCGGCTTATTTTTAATAAAGGACATACAGTGGGGCACAAATTGTAACCTAACAGAGTTAACAGAGCACTGTGGTAACAATAATCTGTTATGAAAGCAGCAGGAGAGGAGGATCAGGGAGCGGACAGAGCTGACAGGCAGGGAGGGGAAGGGGGAGAGGACAGAGGAGATGACACAGGAGAGCTTCGGATAACAGAGGCATGTAAACTGACCACAATGTCAGGGCTCAGCAGCCATGATAAACCATGGTCAGTTTACAGGGGGGAGGGTAGAACTAGGCAGGATCAGCCAGGTATTTCAGGTAATATAGGGGGCCAAATTACACAGCACAAGCACTGCGCTGTATAAAATGCTTTAAAGGAACACAATCCTTTTTTTTTTGGAGGGGGGGGGGTTACAAACACTTTTACTTTGTCCCTTCTATAAACCCCTTATGATCATCTTTTACAGCCAGTACAGCATCTTTTGAGGATACAATCACTGAATAAATGTTGATATTTGGCCGAGAGATTACAAGCTTTTATTCTGATATTACTTGCAAAAAATATTTAATGGTCGCTCGGCTCTCGGGTGCTGGCGCCGCCATCTTCTGTAAGGGAATCAGGAAATGAAGACTTGCTGCAGAGGGGCCGAACGGCAGCTCTGTGTCTGAATGGACACACAGCGCTGCAGCTCGGCTCACATGCACCCATAGCAAGCTGCTTGCTGTGGGGGCACTCGACAGGAGGGAGGGGCCAGGAGCACCAAAGAGGGACCCGAGAAGAGGAGGATCCAGGCTGCTCTGTGCAAATACACTGGACAGAGGAGGTAAGTATAACATGTTTGTTTTTTTTATTATACACGAGACTTTATAAATTAAGCACAAGAGAACCCATTTTGTACATTGTTCATTTTACACAGACTAAATATTCTCTCTCACCCCCTCATTTCTCAGGGTTTTAGTTTCACAACTTTCAGCTGCTGACATATGAGTTGTGACATTATTCTATTTGCTGGTTTTTAATAACATCTCACACCACCCCCTTTCTTATATTGGATATAAAATAAAATCTAACAAAAACTTTAGAACAGATGCTTTGACAGAATTCAATGTCCAGTCTCGCTCTGTATTATCTGTTCTCTGCAATTGCATATTTGTTTTCAGTGTTTAACTATTAAAATCCATAACATTGTTTAAAAAAAAAAAAAGTCACAAAAAGCAGCAAATGGCAACACTATTCCCACTTCATCAGGGCTTAACACAGAATAAACCTTGAATAGACTCTGAGAAACAAGTGACTTCCCAGATATATATTAGTACCAATATGGAACTCATCTCATGGAGAACAACCTGACAGCATTGCTGCTCAGAAACAGTGTTGTGCCCTGATCAAGGGGGAGTAGTGTTACCCCCAAAACGCTTTGGCTGGTTTAAATTACTTTTTCTTTTATCAACAATTATAATCATCTTGGAGTCTTTTATCCCATTTTAGTCTCACACTCCTTTCTGTATTTTAATGGTTTAAAGCAGGTACTGTAAGATTTTTGAAAATGTTTAAACCATTAATAGGTATAGCCTCATCAAAATGTAATAGCTTAACAAAGTAATTAATAACATTAAAAAAAAAATATATGTTAAAAGTGCCCTCACATGGAACATGAAAGCATTTACATAAGGGCTCATTCACACTTAGGCCTCTTTCACACGGGCGTTCCGTATGTTGTATTTCATCCGTCTGTTGCATGCCTATGAGCAAACGGATGATCATCTGTTTCCACCCATATCTGTCCACATCTGTTTTTTTGAACTGATCAAAGCCCTATTTTTATTCTGTTTAAAAAAAAAAAAAAAAAAAAACTAAAACGGATGTAAACGGACAAAACGGTACATTTTGGCATCTGTTTTTGCATTGGTTGTTAGGAGCCGGTGCCCGCCGGCGTACTAACCACCAGTGACTCATCCCTGCTGTCAGGAGAGATTCCCACTGAAAGTAAAAAAAAAAAAAAAAAATATAGACAGTATACAGTGAGGGGGCAGTGTGTACACTCAGGCTCCCTCACATGCCGGTGCTGACTGTCATTTCTGGCTTTAAACTTAAAAGAGAAGTATGTTTTTTTCCCCCCATAATCATACTTAGCTAGTTGGATGCAGCATCGGTCTGATGCTGCATCTGTTCCCCGGCGCCTCTGCACTGAGAACCGAGCGATCGAACATCACCGATGGCTTGGTTTTCTCAGCTCCCTGAGCAGAGAGCTGCTGACTGTCAACCAGGACCGTCTCCTCCATGCTCACTGCTGGGCTGTGGAGGGGGCGGAGCGGCCAGCTTAGGCTCTCAGCGGCTCATTGAGAGGCTGAGATGGGTGTCAGTCCAGGCACCTGGTGGATTCAGACTTCATTGTCGTGCCTGGACCAATTTCTGTGACATCAGCAGAGAGCGGACTTCAGCCCCCTCTCTGCTGAAAATGGGTCACAGGAGTGCAAAACTAACTGCACTCTTGTGGTCCATAGGAGAAGTCAAGCCAAGCAAGCTTTGGCTGGACTTCTCCTTTAATTTCCATCTCTTTTCTTCATTTCTTCAACAGCGTTAGAGAAGAAGCTGTCCTTTGGCCCCACCACTGAAGTAAACCGGGTGACCCCGCCCCTTTGTTTGCTTTAGCTGCGGGGACGCCAGAGATCAATAATTTTATCACCAGAGCTAATGGGCAATGCTAAACTGATGACCTTTTAAAAGATCGCCTATGGAAAAATCTAGGGTATTGATGTTTTTTCACTGTTTCATGGGTGCCATGCACACTGGATGTTAAAATAACATTATAAAAATGCCAGTAGCTCTGCAGTGAGTTTTTCAACGTTTTTCTGTGTTACCGTTTTTTTTTTTTTCAATGGATCAAAAATGTAAAAAAACGCTGGTGAGCCACGTTTTTGAGCGTTTATCAGCGTTTGACGTTAGAGCATTTTTACGGCTGAAAAACTCTTCTCAGAATCCAGTTTTGGGGTTTTTTTTAAAGCCAAAAAACCCCCCAGCCAAAAACTGCTGTGCATGGACACAACATGATGGGGAGTTGACTGTAGAAAAAAAAACATCTGAAGCCAAAAACAGCTGCTGTAAAAACATTCAAAAACGTCCAGCGTGCATGAAGTCTAATGCTTGACACTATTGAGTATCTATTTACTCGGTACAACTCCATCTTTTATATTTTACCAAAAAAATAGGTAATTTATTGTGTTTGTGTGCCCTAAAACAATGTTTTTTTTACAGACATTTTGCATTTTATAAACTGTTGCATTAATATCATGCAACATAAAAAATTGGAATTACCACAAATGTATTCTCTAGGGTGTCTGCTTTCAGAAAATATATAATTAAGGATGCACCGATACTGATATCGGTGGCAATATCAAGCATTTGCACAAGTATCGGTACTCGCCCAAATGCTCCCGATACTTTGCGGTGCGATTTACGTCAATACAAAATGAACAGGAATGCCGTGTGATTCCAGTCTGAATCGTGCGCATGTGTGTGTGTAGAGAAAGAGAAAAGTGCCATCTAGTGGGCAGTTGAAAAAAACGTTAGAACTCACAGTACATATTTGGCCACATGCAAAATAATTTCCATAGGTGTTCCGGTCTGCTGATCACGGCCGCTCGGGGTGCTAACAGGGCTGGAAGAGATGTAGAGGTGGTCCGCCCCCAAGCTGATATAACTTCCGCCCTATACCCATGGGATCCCAGAACTTCTCCAGTGGCCCTGGACACTTATGTACTGTGAGTTTTATAAAAAAAAAAAAAAAATTAAACTGCCCACTAGATGGCACTTTTCTCTTTCTAGTAGCATTGGGGGAAATCGCATGCGGCTCAGACAGGAACCCGCCACATTCCTGTTCAAATCGCATGCAACTCTTTGCAGTGCAATTTGCTCCAAGCTAAGCTATACTTTAATCGTGTATCAGGGAAGCCTTGTCCGGGGCAGAATTACCTAAGCCGGGGATAATTGGATAGCTAATATGGAATAGTCAGGTGTTTGGCCTCCACCCAGTCCGCCCATACTGTATCAAACTTTTTTGGGCAGTTCCTTCCCATATATGTTAATTTATATAGGGGCAGGGCTGCATTGATGAGAGAGAGCCATAGTTGTTTAGTAGGTGGTTGGGGCTGATTCCAGTTAAGGAGAATCGCCTTTCTGGCATACATCGCAGTGTAGAAAACAAATGGTTTTTTCCTTCTGGGGGCCTCCAGAGAGCCACACATGCCTAGCAGGAGGGGAAGAGGACTGTAGGGGACCCTAATTCTGCCCACCGAGTTGATATCGTCCAGGACTAACTTCCAAAAAACCACTATCCGTGGACATGACCATACAGTATGATAAAAATCTGCATCGTCAGAGCCACATCTGGGACAGGTGGCTGTTCTATCTGTATAAATTTTTGCAAGCCGCGATGGGGAGTAGTAGGCCCGGTGTAGGAATTTTAATTGACTAAATCTATCTTTAGAGGAGATGGTCAGTGTTAGGTACTGTTGCACCCCCTCCTCCCAGTCATCTTCGGTCAAGTCAGGTATGTCATGCTGCCAGGTTGTTAGCAATTGCGAGATTCTAGACGTGTCCAGAAGGGCAAGTTTATTATAAAAAAACGAGAGTAGTTTAGTGCCTTCAGGTGCACGAAGTTCAGTTTCCAAATCTGACATCTGTAAAGTTATCGGGTTGGGAAACTGGGAGCGAAATGCATGTCTCAGCTGTAGAAATCTAAAGAACATCCGGTTTGGGAGATCTTTTCTACTTTTCAGATCATCGAACGTTATTAGCTGTCCCTGTGATACAATATCACCAAGGGTAACTATTCCGTATCTAGCCCATATGACAGGATCTGGGATCGACCGAAAATGACTCAACCGCGGGTTACCCCAAAGTGGTGTCACAGGGGACCACGCATTTTGTGTCCCCAGTTTAGCGTTCACCGTATCCCACACCTTAATGGTCGTTTTCATGGGCACAGATATTTTGGGACTGGAGCGGGGCCCTCTATGTATGAGATTTCGTAGTTCCGAGTAGGAACCAAGTAACGCGGCCTCAACAGCGGATGCTGGATTAGAGGACTCCTCCGCGAGCCACCATTTTAATGTCACCAGGACTGCCGCCCAATAGTATTTTAGGAAACATGGGAGTGCTAGGCCACCCATAGCAACCGGTAGTTGTAACGTTGTTTTTGCGATTCTAGGGGCCTTTCCATTCCATATGAAGGAGGTGACCAAACTGTCCAACTTGGTAAAGAAGGAAAGAGGTATGGGTACAGGAGTTTGTCTGAATAAATAGGTGAATTTAGGCAGGATGGACATCTTAACTAAATTTACGCGGCCCACTGGACTAAGGGGAAGAGCTTTCCATGACGAAAATTGGTGGGTCACCCGAGCCATCACCGGGGTCAGATTCAGACCAATAAACTGTTGAAGGTCTCTATGTATCTCCACGCCAAGGTATCTAAACTGTTATACACGGCAAAGTTGTGCATCCAAATGTAAAGGAGCAACCCCAGAGTGCAATGGGAACAATACTGATTTTCCCCAGTTGATACGTATTCCTGAGTACCGCCCACACCTATCTATAACCTGAAGTGCTTGTGTCAGTGATTGTCCGTCGTCTGTAAGATATAACAAGGTGTCATCCGCATACAATGACACCTTTTCCTGTATTGGGCCTATAGTAATACCCTGTATTTGTGGGGTGGACCTGATAAGGATAGCCATGGGCTCTATCGCCAGCGCAAAGAGCCCCGGGGATAACGGGCATCCTTGTCTTGTTCCCCTACGAAGGGGAAAAGACGGAGAGAGGACCGCGCCAGTTCGTACCCTGGCCGTAGGGGACCTGTACACTGCCTCAACCCAGGAGATGAAGACGGGACCAAATCCAAATCTGCGGAGGACCTCCCACAGATATTTCCATTCCACAGAATCGAAAGCTTTTTCTGCATCCAGGGAGGCCACTACCGCTTGGTCAACGTCTCCAATCCCCGAGGCCAAGACAGCATACAGTCTCCGGAGGTTAATGTCTGTGCCCTTGCCCGGCATGAACTCCGATTGATCTTCATGTACTAACGATAATATTACCTCATTAAGACGTCTGGCAAGAATTTTAGTTAAGATTTTTGCGTCAGAATTCAACAGGGAAATGGGCCTATAGGATGAACATAGTTGGGGGTCTTTCCCTGATTTGGGCACCACGACTATTATTGCTTGTGCCATAGAAGGGGGGAGGGTTCCCTCCCTTAGCGTCTTAACCAACATATTGTGTATTCTTGGAGCCATTTCCTCAGTATATTGCTGATAGAACTCAGGAGGGAATCCATCCACCCCAGGGGTCTTACCCGGTTGTAGAGAGCCCAGGGCTAATTGGACCTCCTCTATTGTGATTGGACTATCCAGTAATTGTCTGTCCTCCGCGGTCAGAGTAGGGAATTCCACGTCATCTAAGAACCCAGATAGCTCTTCTACAGAGTATTCTGCTCTTGACGAGTACAGATTGGAGTAGAATTCCATAAAGCATGTGTTTATGTCTACTGGGTCTGTCTTTATTGTTCCGTCAGTCGCTGCAATTCTCGCTATGGTGGGGGTTATGGATTGTTCTTTGGTAAGCCAGGCTAGCAGTCTCCCCGTCTTCTCTCCCTGTTCAAATATTTTTTGTGATTGAACTAACTGTTTGTTATTGACTTTGGCCACTTTAAGAAGCAGAACCTCCCTGTATGCTGCTTTCATGTCCTGTCCTGTGATGGGGTTAGCCGTGAGGGCAAAGTCAGATTCCAGAGTCTGGGCCTTGGCCTCTGCCTCCTCAAGTGTAATCTGGTTGTTTTTACGTTCCGTAGCTATAGAAGACATATAACATCCTCTGATATAGGCCTTAAATGCATCCCAGTCATTACCCGGTGAAGTTGAGTCAGCATTTAACAACCAGTATTGTCTAATCAAGGTGGCCATCTCAAACTCTATAGTCGGGTGTTTTATCCAGAATCTAGATAAACGCCATATTCTGTCAGCAGGGGGTGTTGTCGCCTGTATAACACAGAACATTGGCGAATGATCCGATATTCCTCTGGGGAGGATCTTGATCTCTCTAATCTTAGGCAAAAAATTGCCGCTGGCATAGATGAGATCAATGCGGGAGAGCGTATTATGCGAAAGGGAGCAGCATGTGTATGAGCGTTCATTAGGGTATTTCCATCTCCACACGTCCTCAAACCCAAAGACACCTGCCCATCTGGATAAGGAAGAGTCCGTGGCTGGGTCGGGGGTGAGTCTATCGCGGGACGGATCCGGCGCTATATTGAAATCCCCTGCCAGGAGGACATTATCTGTGGGATATTGAGCCAGCATGGGGATAAGGTTATGGATTAGGGATATGTCAGCCGGGGGTGGTAAGTAAATGCCCACTAGTACCATCTCAACCGTATCAATAATTGCATGAATTAGTATGTACCTACCCCCAGGGTCCAGCTTAACATCCAACAACTCAAATTGAAGGGACTTATGGATCAAAATACTTACTCCCCGTGAGTAGCCAGAGTGGGTGGCATGGAAATGTCGCCCCACCCAGGGGCGTCTGAGGCTCATTATCTTACTCCCCACTAGATGCGTTTCCTGCAATATGCAGATGTGGGGATTGTATTTTTTAATGTAATCAAATACTAGGGAGCGTTTTATTTTATCAGCTAGTCCCCGGACATTCCAAGAAAGGACTCTCAGGGGGGCCATAGCATGGGAGAATATAGATATACAAGGATTAAATTACCGTCAGCCGGACCCTGGGAGGTCGGCACCATCCCCATCACCCTGTACCTATGGGTCCGCCACGGATCCGGGCAGAGCGGCGGCAAGGCCCAAATCCATAGCACCCCCACATAACATACATTGTCACTCATCTGTCTCATATAGTACAAATTAACACTATAAAACAAGAAAAAACAAAAACCCAAGCCCTTCCCACCCCGCACAACCGTTGTGGAACTCGGCGTGCCTAAACCCCAAACCAAACCCATTAGGTTCTAGGAAAGTCTCCTACAAAACAGAGAGAGAACCCCAAGAACGGCACCAATCAACACAGGGGCGGTCAGAGTTCGGTGCAGTCCAGAGACATCCGTCCGTATCCCGAGGATAAAAGGAGCATAATAGGAATCCATATAGCTTATAAGCTAACACAGAAAACGTAATAAGAAAAAAGCAAAAAGAAAAACACCTAGCTGCTGCCAGGGGCACACACTTTGGTCAAACCTGTAACTTAAGGCCCCCATAAACCTTCAACAGAGGCCTTGGGAAATATTGCTCTCCTCCACCACGATGTATTTAACAGGAAAGGCAGAAAGGAGGCCATCCACCACTCCAACCCCTCCCTCTTCAACCGGCACCATTTAGTGGACTCGTATCAATGGTAGGGGGGGGGGGGGAAGAGGGGCGGCAATGGAGCCGTGTGAGGAGTAGTAGGAACAAAAACCGTCATCTAGGTAAGTAGTGAGGGTGACTGGCATACTTTACCAATACAGTTCCTTCTAAGGCAAAGGGTCTCAACGTTAGAGATTTACACAATCATTACTGTGCAGGCTACTCCTGACCTCTTCGATCTTGGGGTAGGGTATCCAGCCAGCGGGAAGCCTCCTCTGGTGAGGTGAAGTATCGGGAGGATTCTCCATCAATCACTCTAAGTCGAGCCGGGAACAACATGCTGTACTTTAGTCCTTTCAGGCGTAGCTGTGCCTTGACGTGGTCGAAGGTTCTGCGGAGCCGCTGGGTGTCGATAGAGTAGTCTGGAAACATCATAATCTTGGTCTTTTCGAAGCAAAGCTCCGGAATCTTTCGGGCCTCCCGGAGAGCCAGGTCTCTGTCTCGGAAATTTAGCAGCCGAAAGATGAAGGTACGCGGTGGGGCCCCAGGTGGGCCTCGCACAGGAGGCATTCTGTGTGCTCGCTCTACCACGAAGTGCGGGGAGAATGGGGCCTGTGGCAGTAGGGCGCGGAGGAGAGTCTCCGTAAAAGCCGTAGGGTCCCGACCTTCAGCTCCCTCCGGGAGGCCCACCAGCCTCAAATTGTTTCTGCGGCTTCGGTTCTCACTGTCCTCAGCCCGCGATTCGAGGATCTTTACCTTAGCTTGTAAAGTATGGATAGAGGCCCGGTTGTCGTGAATGGCATCCTCCGAGTCACCGATATGTCTCTCCGCTTCAGTCATGCGATCCCGCATCTTGTCCATATCTCTGCGCAGAAGCCCAAATTCCATTTGCAGGGTGTCAATTTTGGCTGTTAAGGTGTTCTGGCAGCCCGATATAGCCAGCATTAGAGCTTGAAAGCGGTCTTCTTCCGACTCCGGATCTGCAGGGACGGTCTGAGACGCCATGTTCGTGTAGCCGGTTAAGTTTGCTGGGGCCTGTGACTTCCGCTGTGAGGAAGCTTTAGGGGTATGCCCTCCTGACTTCGCGGAGCCAGACCTGCCTCTTCTCATGCCCAGGTGCCCTCCACTGCTGGGTGGGATAAACTGTGATGTTGGGCAGCGCTCTGCAAGGGTTCAGGACCTAAGTGCAGGGATTAGTGCTTTTACTATTAAAGGCCTCAAGATGGCGGCCGGCGGTCTGTATGTGCAGCCAGCCCAGCGTCTCTGTATGTATTGTGAGAGGTCCTCACAGGTCCCCACTGTACTAGCCCCAGGGCGGGTTACTGCTCCCCTTCTGCAGACTGCAGCACCTAAGTGCAGGGATTGCTGCTGTTGTAATTGTGGGCCTCAAGATGGCGGCCGGCGGCCTGTATATGCAGCCAGCCCAGTGTCTCTATCCTCTCCTTTCAGGTCCCCACTGGTCTCCCCCGGTCCCCTCCGCCACTCACTGCTGTCCGGTACCGCTGTGGGGTGTGTAGTGGCTCTTCTCCCGCCGATCGCGGTACCCGAGGCCGGGGATCACGGAGGTCTCGTAGGCCTTAAGGATTATGGAGCCAGCCGGGGGCCGCCGGGGTGGCGTGGATGTCTCCGCTCGTCTCCTCCGGGTCGCCCCCCGTCTCCCAGACGGATGGCTGCAGTGGACGGTGTGCTGCGGCCCTCCCCTGGCCGATCCCGTCACTCGAGGCCGGGGATCTCGAGGGCCGCGTAGGCCGCAAGATGGCGGATTGCCTCCAGGATGTGTAGCCGGCCGAGGGCCTATAGCAGCTCCATCAATCGGCCGGCCTCCCCAATAACCCTCGGGTCTGCTGCTGGTGGTGGCTGAGAGCAATTAAAACTTGTTTTTTAGGGGAATCCCGGATTTTTGAAGCAGGATTCCTGCGGATTTAGAAAGGACCGGCGGAGCTCCTCTGGATCACGTCTGCTCCCCACTACATCCGGACACGCCCTTAATATAGGCTTACTTATAGGTAAAAATCGTGCATGGGAGTTTACTCCCACTTTAATGCAGGCCACTGTTAGGGCACATAGAAATTTTTTTTCTTATGTCCCCCATTCACACGACAACACTGGTGGGTTATGCAGTGCAGTGCATGGTCGAAAAATGTAGCATGTCTGCTGGAGCGTTCACTGGCAGCTGCCCACAGGGTAAAATGTGGCGCTTTATCATGCCCTAAAGGACGGGTTTACACCTGCATGATGCGCTACACCTGTGTAGCTTGAACCTGTATAACGCCCAAGGTCTAAAATCCCATAGTTTTCAATTGTGTCTGCTCACACCAGAACATGGCTTAAAGCTTGTAGTCCAAAAAAGTACCAAGAGCTTCCTGGTACTAAAATCTACAAGAGTATTTGGCCACAATGGACTTCAATGGGAGCCCCGGAAAAGATGCATGAAAGCATGTGTGAAAATGCACATATTGCATGTTATTTTTTCCCTAGTAACTAGCTCTCAATTGGCTAAAAATAATTTTAAATAAAGCATAAGCCTCAGAGGCATGCAAAAACGCTTGAACCCCTCACCCCCAAAAAAAAAAAAAAAAAAAGAGCATGTAAAAAGATCATTGATGATCAAGTGTGAATAATGCTAAAAATTGTGTTTTCTTCTTATATCATTTTTTTTATTCATATAGTCAGCCCTGAATATTAGTAAACAATTCCAGCATCAAAAGAGAGAGCGAGTACAAAGGCTGCACAGAGGAGTCACAAGACTTCCTTCAGCTTTAGGAACACAACCATCTCATTCTCTTGACTGCTGCACTGCACCAATAGAAACTCTATTTAAACTCTATATAAAGCAGACATCTATATAATGCAATTATCTAACATGATAATAAATGGAGTGTAGCATGTACAAAACAGGGAGTCCTCATTCATATGGGTCCAGCGCAACTACACTAAAAACAGTGAGAATATAGGTAACTGGCTTCCCAGACCATCGGCATTGTCAGACACTGGGGACCAGTCTTAAATTTTAATTTTGTAAAAATTTAAAAAATAACAATACAAAAAAAAAAAAAAATGTAAACACCTTTGTTGTATACAACAAGCTGTAGAATAGTGGAATAAAGTCAGACACTAATAATTTGATGTTTCGGCACACAACACATACAACAGCTTTGAATTGTCAGGAAGAAGAATAGCTGAAGGTTACACATGAATGGGATGGAGCTGAGAATCAAATGATTCTCTGGCAGAACGGAAAAAGGGAGACGGGGGGGGGGGGGGAGAGCTAGTAATTATAAGGGAAGGAAAATGCAAATGGAACAAATGAAAAGGCAATGGCTCCCAGACGGGCACTTTAGGTGAAGGAGATTTTCCCCTGCAGTATAGATGTGACAGAAAGAGGTCTGCGATTAGATGTGCTCCCTCACCTATCTCACAAGGCAATGTGCACGCAATACATACATTCATTCTCTCCATACAGCAAAAGAACAACAGGGATCCTATATATTTCAAAGGGGAACCTAAAAATGCTGATTTTTTTTAAATGTTATTTATTTTTGAGTAGTGTAAATAATAAATCTGGGCTACCAGGGGAGCTGCACAAATCAATAAATACAATCAATATCTTAACTTCCCTTTCTCGGTAGAGAGATTTTTGTGCCCACCCTTCTATTACTGTACATCATTCGGACTACAAAGCAAACTAGGACAGGTATTAGAGCACAGACTAGACAAGGACGGGGAGATCATGTCTGTGTGGAGGGGGTGTGTGCCGGGTGTGGCTGGGGTGTGTGCCTTTCCTCCAATCAGCTCTCACACACAATGCAGCTCTCAACCTCCTCCTCTGGGATACTAGCATATGCTGAAGGATTTTATTAAGATTCTGCACTTTTGACTGGCTGTAGATAAGAGAAGACTGAAAATAACAAAGTATAAACTTATCAGAAATTCAGAGTTGGGTCTAAAAGTAAAGCTTTCCTAAGAGAAACATGGGACCAGCCACTGAGAACATCCTTCTGAAAACGCAACTTTCCTTGGTATTGTGCAGCAACTCCCAGCAAAGTCAAACTTGTTCTAGCAAGCCATCTCAAAGTACTGAAGGGTCAGTGTGATTCCCACATCAAAAAAGTGTGTGCTTACATGCATAGCCAGCATTATAGTGGACTTGGTAGTAAATTGCTTATTGGGTCTGAACTCCTCTCTATAAAAATTATGATACTTTATGACGGAAAAAAATCTACCTGCCAGAAAAAAATGCTAGATCATAAACTTACCTTACCCCCGTCTTTCCCACCGCAGTGCCTAGATGAGGAGGGTGACATCCTGCCCTTCCGGCAAGATCCTGGGGAATGCACTTCAGCCAAAAACTCAAGAACACACTTGCACTGGAATTGAATGTTCTCTCATGAGATTTCTGGTATTCAACATTCCCCAGGAAGCTTGCAAAAAGTTTAGTGATGTCATGCCCCACAACATGGAAGACCAAGAAAAAAAGATAGAATATGTACTTACCACACAACTGTCTCGTTGCAGGGTGTTAAGTTACTACTACCTTACATATTGGTGAGGTTGAAAAAAAGACAAGTCCAACCTATGTGTGTGATTATATGTCAGTATTACATTGTATATCCCTGTATGTTGTGGTAGTTAAGGTGCTTATCTAATAGTTTCTTGAAACAATCAATGCTCCCCGCTGATACCACCGCCTCTGGAAGGGAATTCCACATTAAAGTACATTACGGTAAAGAACCCTCTACGTAGTTTAAGGTTAAACCTCTTTTCTACTAATTTTAATGAGTGGCCACGTGTCTTGTTAAACTCCCTTCTGCGAAAAAGTTTTATCCCTATTGTGGGGTCACCAGTACAGTATTTGTAAATTGAAATCATATCCCCTCTCAAGCATCTCTTCTCCAGAGAGAATAAGTTCAGTGCTCGCAACCTTTCTTCATAACTAATATCCTCCAGACCCTTTTTATTAGCTTTGTTGCCCTTCCTTGTACTCGCTCCATTTCCAGCACATCCTTCCTGAGGACTGGTGCCCAGAACTGGACAGCATACTCCAGGTGCGGCCGGACCAGAGTCTTGTAGAGTGGGAGAATTATTGTTTTATCTCTGGAGTTGATCCCCTTTTTAATGCATGCCAATATTCTGTTTGCTTTGTTAGCAGCAGCTTGGCATTGCATGCCATTGCTGAGCCTATCATCTACTAGGACCCCCAGGTCCTTTTCCATCCTTACCTCCCCTAGAGGTTCTCCCCCCCAGTGTATAGATTGCATTCATATTTTTGCCACCCAAATGCATTTTTCTACATTGAACCGCATTTGCCATGTAGTTGCCCCATTAATTAGTTCAGATCTTTTTGCAAGGTTTCCACATCCTGTGGAGAAGTTATTGCCCTGCTTAGCTTAGTATCGTCCGCAAATACAGAGATTGAACTGTTACCCCATCCTCCAGTTTGTTTATGAACAAATTAAATAGGATTGGTCCTAGCACAGAACCCTGAGGTAACCCACTACCTACCCCTGACCATTCTGAGTATTCCCCATTTATCACCACCCTCTGAACTCAACCTTCTAGCCAGTTTTCAATCCATGTACTACTCACCGTATGGTCCATATCAACGAACCTTACTTTGTACAGTAAACGTTTATGGGGAACTGTGTCAAATGCTTTTGCAAAATCCAGATACACCACATCTACGGGCCTTCCTTTATCTAGAAAGGTTAATAGATTGGTTTGGCAAGGGCAGTTCTTCATGAATCCATGCCGATTACTGCTAATGATACGGTTATAATTACTAAAATCTTGTATATAGTCCCTTATCATCCCCTCCAAGAGTTTGCATACTATTGGATGTTAGGCTAACTGGTCTGTAATTACCAGGAGAGTTTCCTGGAGAATGAGGAGTTCCCTAAATATCATGAGAAGAAGCTCCAGTCCAGTGCACAGCATCCCCAACACATTTAGTGTTTTTTGTTCAACCAGCAGGTTAAGTAAAAAAGGGAAGAAGAGAAGACTCGATTCCCCCATCCACACATTCGAGATGGATTGGGGGGGGGGTATTTGGGATCCTCCTCACTGAGCTATTGTATTCTGACAGTGGGGAAGGTTCACTGTCATCAGAATACATTGATCAGCACTGCCAGCTATAGCCTGTGGCACTGATCGGGCAGGAGAAACCCAACAGGGTGGTTGTTCAGAAGTCGCTGTACAACCCCTGCATGTCCCTGCTGAACCAGCTCAATTTTGAGCCATGTATGGCCGGCTTAAGAATGTCTTCTTGCAAGATTCAGGTTGCTCTGCATTCCCCAGGATCTTGCTGGAAGGAGTGTCGAGTCGCCCTTATTCTGGCACCCCTAGACCTAACGAGCCGTTAACAACCGCAGTACTGGGGAGGCTCACTGCAATCGTAGATTTTGGTCAGTTCCTAGAGTTCAGCTTTAAACTTCACACCTAAATTATATACACTATAAAGTTCAGTTTACTTGTAATAATAAAAAAAAAAAGCCAACTAACTGAAAAAATCTAAAGCCACCAATTAGGATAGACCTAAAATGGTGGAATATAAATGGAGTTATTGTTTGGTATGAAGTTCAAATATGGTTTATATGGATAAAATATTAATATATAATATATTTATATATTATTTAATATATATATATATATATATATATATATATTATATAATTATATATTATTATATATTATATATTATAATTTTAATAATATATATATATATATATATTTTTTTTTAAGTAGCACAAAGGTCCAGTCTGCAATATAAACTATTACCAAAAGTGTTGGGACACCTGCCTTTACATGAACTTTAATGGCATCCCAGTCTTAGTCCATAAGCCGCCCAGCGGCTCTCTCACTCCCGGAGCCGCACAGCGGCTCTCTCACTCCCGGAGCCGCGTATCGGCTCTTTCACTCCCGGAGCCGCGTAGCGGCTTTTTCACTCCTGAAGAAGTATAGCTGTAATGGTACAGATGTGTACTATGCATACATGGTAAGAAACAGTGAGATACTGACCATATCGTGTTGCTTGGAAGGCATGTGTTACTGTATTGTATCCATGAAAGCAGTCTAGTGGAGGGGGGTTGTTTGAGGGGATAAAAACACACCACTGGACTTCAGTAGATTGCTCATTCCCAGTCCACGCCAGGCCTGTAGCACCCAGACCCAGCAGAGCGGACTAAAGGAAAACTCCCCAGCAAAGGGTGCCAAAAAGCCACCGTAGAGTAGAGTGGTCCCGGGTAAGCTCCAATCTATAGGGGGGCCAAAAGGTGAGGAGGGGAGTGTTAGAACCAGGTAAGGGGTATGTCCCAGGGAGGGGTGAGTTATGTGCATACCCCAGGTATGGGACAGAACAAGTATGTACATAATATGTGGAGTAAGTATGCAAAAAAAGGTGGTATACCTGGAGGGGGCCGAAAGGGCCTATGCAGGCAGGAGACTGTAGGTCTTTGAAAGGGTCTAGCCCGGTGAGCAGATGCAGTGATCCTATGTGGTGCCCCGAATTGGGTGCCACCCAATCTCCATACAGGTTCAGGTGCCCCATGAAGGGGGGTAGATTGGGGGTTGCCGGCTGTGTGGGGGCAGCGAAAATGCGTGCTCAGCCAGGGTGTCCAGGCCAGGGAAGGCCTGGAAGGTCCGGCCTGCAATATGGTAAGAGGAATGGGTAAGGAGAGAGGGAGGGTGAGATAATGATGTGTCTGCCGAGGGGGACCCAGGGCGACGATAGCTGGTTACCTTGTGGTTGTAAATGGTGGTGAGGAGCGGCGTGCAGCGATGCAGGATGCCGTGGGATGATGGGATGGATGGAGCGTCAGAAATAGTGTGGTCGCGGGCGCAGCCAATGGGTGGACAGGTAGACGCCCCCGAGCCTGGGGCGCGCGCGCCGGTCCCCCCGGAAACCGCGGCCGGGGAGTGGCTGAAAACCCAGGCGCGGTGACGTAGGACCCCGGCGTGACGACGCCAGTCGCACGGGGGCGGGGAACGGGACCCGCGCCGAAGGCCCACGGCGCAGTGATCGGAGGAAACCGGATCAAGACATCGATCTGAGTCCTCCGGTTAGGAGAGGCCACCTGCAGCGAACAATGTCGCACCAGGCGGCCCCCCTGCGCCGAGTGGGGAGCAACCTGATCATGTTGCCACTGATCTTTAATATATATTACTGTACAATTGGTTTATTACTGTCTTTTTGATTTATAGACATACATCTTTGTTTGCTGATTTCAATCAGACACCCCTGAGGAAGAGTTTATCTTGAAACGCGTCAGTTACTCTCCGTATGTGTGTTTCATATATACCGGAGTTCTATGACTGTGGATCTTTTGCATATTGTATTGCTATTTTTCATGTTTGCATCATGTATCCTGTACCCTATGCAAGCTTATCTGTTGTACCCTAGACCTACCCGAACCTATACCTTAATAAATACCTGAACCTTTGCAACCAAACTTATACTATCCATACTCCTTATTATACTCTATTACTCACGAGTAGGTGTCCCCTTCAATATTGGAGTTGGCCCACTCTTTGCAGCTATAACAGCTTCAGATCTCCTGGGAAGGCTGTCCACAAGGTTTAAGAGTGTGTCTATGGGAAGGTTTGACCATTCTTCTAGAAGCACATTTGTGAGGTCAGGCACTGATGTGGATGAGAAGGCCTGGCTCGCAATCTCCACTCTAATTTATCCCAAAGGTGTTCTATCAGGCTGAGGTCAGGACTCTGTGCAGGCCAATCAAATTCCTCCACCCCAAACTCCCTCATCCATCTCTTCATGGACCTTGCTTTGTGCACTGGTCTATTCCCATAGACACACTTTGTGCACTGGTCTATTCCCATAGACACACTCCTAAACAGCCTTCCCTAGCTACAAAGGGTGGGCCAACTCAATATTGAACCCTACAGACTAAGACTGGGATGCCATTAAAGTGCATGTGCGTGTAAAGGCAGGCATCCCAATACTTTTGGCAACATAGTGTAGACTGGGTGGGTCTGTACTAAGAGCCAGTCAAGCTCTTAGTGCAGGGTATATTGTGCATGAACACATCACTGCTTAACTGCTTGCCGACCAGCCGCTGTCTTTTACTATTTTACTGCGGCAGGTCGGCTCACGGGATCGGGAGAGCAGGCGCGCACGCACTCGCTGCACTGTGGGGGTGCCGATGTTCCTGGCCGACGGTCGCGATGACCGCCGGCCATGAGCGATCGTGGGAGGCAGAACAGGGACGTGTGTGTGTGTGTGTGTGTAAACACACAAATCCCTGTTCTGTTTGGAGTGACAGATCGTGAGTTCCTAATAGCTAGGAACCACGATCTGTCACTTCCTCTAGGTCAGTCCCCTCCCCCTACAGTTAGAAACACACACAGGGAACACAGGTAACACAGGTAACCCCTTGATCGCCCCCTAGTGTTAACCCCTTCCCTGCCAGTGACATTTATATACTGTATAAATGCCAATGGTCCCAAAAATGTGTCAAAAGTGTCCAATGTGTCTGCCATAATGTTGCAGTCCTGATTAAAATCGCAGATCGCCGCCGTTACTAGTAAAAAAATAAATATAATAATAATAATAATAATAATAATGCTATAAATCTATCCCCTATTTTGTAGACGCTATAACTCTTGTGCAAACCAATCAATATACGCTTATTGCGATTTTTTTTACCAAAAACATGTAGAACAATACATTTCGCCCTAAACCGAGAAAAAATATTATTTATTATAGCTAAAAGTACAAAATAGTATGTTTTTTTCAAAATTGTGGTTCTCTTTTTGTTTATAGCGCAAAAAATAAAAACCGCAGAGGCGATCAAATACCACTAAAAGAAAGCTCTATTTGTGGGGGAAAAAAAGGACGTCAAATTTGTTTGAGTGCAGCGTTGCACGACCGCGCAATTGTCAGTTAAAGCGATGCAGTGCCGAATCGCAAAACATGGCCCGGTCATTCAGCAGCCAAATCTTCTGGGGCTGAAGTGGTTAAAAGCTGAACAGCATGCTATCAGATACTTATGCTGCTTGTAGCACTTTGCATCAGGTTTCCAGAGCCTGCATAGCTTCTCAAAACAAATACATTTTGGGATATATTTATAAAGGAGTTAAATCTGACATTCACTGCGAGTGAATCTTCCCCAGGGCATGAGGTTTACATTACAGGGATTGATTCACCACTAGTGAATGTTTCGTGAAAAACATTCCCTTTAAATATGCTCCTTAGTGTTCACCTAGTCTAGCTTTTCTTTGAAGCTCCAGATTCCTTCCATTTATGAGGTGCAGTACCTAATAAAGCCTACTGATGGCACTGTTGTAACTGCAGAGGGACCAAATAGTTTTTCTTTTTTTTCCATTCAACACAGACAGGCAGAACAGGATTGCACAAAGAAATGCATACATTGGTTATTGATAACTAGGAATCTGCTCATCATCCTGCAATGTTGATGTCCACTTTATAACTATGGAATCTAATATATTAAATCTGAACCTTGAGCAAGAGGCCAAATACAAAGCCAAAGCAAGAAGTGTAAATGAATTGCATAATAACCCTAACTATGAGAAGTGAAAAAGGGACACCTAAGTACGGTAGTATAAGTGGGCATGGCTTTACATCCTAAAATATGCACAGCATAATGAAAAATGCCTGACAGCAATTTTATTTTACCAGCATCACAAGCCAAGAGACTGTCAGAAACAGTCACATGATGCAAGAAATTGGAAAAAAAGACTACTTAGATGTGTGAAATTACTCTCAGAAGATCAAAAAATAGAAAACGTTTGATTATTTGCATACACACACACATTGTACCTATGTTTATGATAACACTGTCATATACACAAAATACAGCAGTGCACAGCCTTTCATGGTAATCACAGGCTGTATACTACACCTGGGCTTCTGGGTCCGAGGAACTATGCTGGGTATTACGCTAAAAGTGCTCAGTATAATAAGAATCCTTATCCATCTTCTTTGTAAGGGACACCATTGTTTCTATTCCAGTTTTTTTTTTTTTTTTTTTTTTAAGAACAAAAAAAGTTGCCAATCTAGGAACTAAAGTATTTTAAGCAGGTAACAGATAGGACATTATTTTTATAATAATTAGGTTAATGAAAGAGTTGTTTTAAGGCATATCAATGGCCAAAATATGAAATCATATATTAATTTCCACGTTGTATTTCATTTTTTTCTAGCCTACCACTATTATGCTGAACGATCTTGAAGTTTGAAAACGTGCTTTGCAAAGATCCCCACACAATTACTTCCATAAATTGTGTGACACATATTTACTATGCCCTGTGAGTAGGCACTAATGTGTCACACATTTCACAGAGCCTGCTTTACAGTACAGGAATCACTGTAGCAAGATGCCATGGGGGTACGTAGTAGTCCTTAGAAATCAAAGTAAACCAACAAAATGGTTGACAAAAAGCAAAAAAAAAAAAAAAAAAAACAATAAAAAAACAAAACAAACAAAAAACACAACATAAGGTCATGAGTTTAATGGCGTAAATGTCCCTAGTAGGATTTGTATTACTTGCATTGTGGTAGTTGGTTTCCACATTTAACAGATGCCTACTGACCTGACCACATCAGAAACAGTAGCAGATAGATATTTGACTTTAACTATGAGCAATTTCCAACCATATAAAAAATAAATAAATGACATAATAAAAAAATCATTATGTAACTAAACTCCACATACATAGTGTGAGGCACTGGCTTACAGTATTGTGGATGGTGTACACCAGTGGTCTCCAAACTGCGGCCCTTTACTTGCCTTTATCTAGACCTTGGGACATTTTTCCTCCAACTTTTTATAAAACACTGTTCCTCCCACTAACAATGGGGCATAACTCCTGTTAATAACATCAGCAACGGGGCACAATTTCCCAGTGACAACGACAATGTGGCACTATTCCTTAAACTGACCCCAAAGATGGGAATTTATTCTGCCCACTGATAACAATGGGGCACTATTTCCACTGATACCAATGACGAGGCACTATTCCTTCCACTGATACCAATGATGGGTCACTTATTCCTCCCACTGAAACCAATGATGGATCACTCCTTCTCCTACTGGCACCATTGATGGGACATTATTCCAGCCAATGATACCAATAATGGGCACTATTCCTCCCAGTGATACCAATGATGGGCACAATTCTTCTCACTGATACCAATGATGGGTTACTACTTTTCCTACTGACACCAATTAGGGAGCGCTATTCCTCCCACGAATACCAAAGATGAACTGGTAACTCCCACTGATGCCAGGACAATTTCTACTTTCAATGGCCACAGTCTGGCCCTCCTAAAGTCTGAAGGACACCAAACTGTCCCTTTGCTTAGAAAGTTTGGAGACCCTTGGTGTATACTGTATGTGTCACCTAGTTTTTTCACATCCACATTGTGAAGGACCCCAGGGGTTTTTGACTGACTTAAAGAAAAATAGGATTTTTATAACAGCTTACCTGTAAAATCCTTTTCTTGGAGTACATCACGGGACACAGAGCACCGTAGCAATTACTATGTGGGTTATAGACCACCTTCAGGTGATGGACACTGGCACACCCTAAACAGGAAGTTGCCCCCCTATATAACCCCTCCCATACCGAGAACACCTCAGTTTGTGTAGCAAAGCAACATACATATACCCCAGAAGAAGAGGGGCGGGACCTCTGTGTCACGTGATGTACTCCAAGAAAAGGATTTTACAGAAGCGGTTATAAAAATCGTATTTTCTTTATCGTACATCACGAGACACAGAGCACCATAGTAATTACTATGTGGGACATCCAGAGAACAAGTTGTGGCCTTGCAGATCTGAGCCATGGAGGCTTGTGATGCACTGCCCCAGAAGCACTAACCGCTCTAGTAGAGTGCACTTTAACATGAAAAAGGTGAAATTTTACCTTTTAACCATTAGGCCTGGATTATAACTTGCGGAATCCAATTATCAATAGTGGATTTTGACGCTGCCTGTCCCTTCCTAGGACCCTCTGGCAGCATAATAAAACATCAGTCTTTCAGACCTGAGCAGTCATCTTTAAATAGACCTTGACCACTCTCACTACATCAAGACAATGTAGTGCGTTCTCTACACTAGAACCTAGTTTTGGAAAAAAAACGATGGTAGGAAAATATCTTGGTTTAGGTGAAAACCTAAAACCACCTTAATAATTAAATATGGCTTCTTTACAGGAAAGAGCAGCCAACTCCGATACCCTTTTGCAGAGGGTATAGCAACCCGAAACACTATTTCCCTTGTCAGAAGGACCAAGGAAGTATGCTGTAATGGTTCAAAGGGCTGTTTTTGCAATATCGACAAAAAACTAAGTTCAAGTCCCAAGGGTTCAAGGGTGGTCTAAATGGCGGAATAAGCCGTATTACACCTTGTGTTAAAATCCTGGACCAAAGAATGCGAAGCAAGCGGTCTTTGAAATAAGGCCGATAAAGCCAAGACTTGCCCCTTAATAGTACTAAAGGCCAGCTTCATTTGTACTTGTAGGAAAAAAACAAGAATTCTATCTATGTTATATTTCCGAGGGTGCCAACCCTTGGATTCACACCAGGAAACATAAGCCCTCAATAGTCTATAATATATGACTCTGGAAGTTGGCTTCATTAATGAAGGTAGAAATCACTGACCCAGAGAGACTACGTCTCTTCAGAATGTGGGCTTCAAATAGCCAAACCGTCAAACTTAGAGTTTGTAAGGTAGGATGGAATATCGGCCCCGTGAGAGTAGGTCTTGCCGTAGTGGAAGGAACCATGGATCCTCCACCGCCATCTTTACGATTTCTGCATACCAGGACCTTCTAGGTAATACTGGGGCTACATGAATTACCAGCTTTCTTTCCAGCTTGATCCTGCAAAGAAGCCGTGGCAGCAACTGAATAGGGAAAAAAACCTCACTCTAAAACTGACCCCATGGGGTCACCACGCATCTGTCTTGCATGCGAATGGAACACTTGTCCTTGACATAAAGTTGACCAACTACATGTTGAACCTGGACGCCAAAAGACCTACGTCCGGAACCCCCCATCTTTGGCATATAGCCAGAAAGATTTTGGGGTGAAGGGACCACTCCCCCAGGAACAGCTGCTGGCGACTCACATACTCCGCCTGCCAATTCTTTATTCCCGGAATGAAGACTGCCGATAGGCAAGGAGCATCCTTTTCCACCCAAGCTAGAATATGGTCCACCACTCTCTAAACTGCGTGACGCTTAATGCCCCCTTGGCGATTGATATAGGCCACAGCTGTGGCATTGTCGGATTGGATCCTGACAGGACAATCTCGTAACCTGAATGTTCAGGGCTTCAGAGCCAGACGCGCTGTCCGAATCTCTAGGATGTTGATGGGCAAGGCTTTTTTGGTTCTGGACAACTGTCTTTTCCAGTACTGCTCCTCAACCTGAAAGGTTGGCATATGTCGGTACCACTTTCCAGGTAACTGGTATGAAGGTTTTCCCTTCTGTATATTCCCAGATACCGAGCACCAGCTGAGGCTCTGGAACACCTTTGGGGACTGTCGCATTGGCAAATCTAGAGCTTGAACCGTTTTGTTCTAAGCAGGCAGGTTACTTTTTGTAACAGTCTCAAATGGAACTGGGCATAAGGAACGGTTTCGAATTAAGCCACCATCTTTCCTAACAACCTCATGCAAAGGCGAATGGAGGGATCTCTTTTCGACTTGACCATCTGCACCAGCTCTCTTATGGCGTTAATCTTTGCCTGAGGTAAGAACACCTTTTTCTGGGCTGTGTCTATGATCAGACCCAAGTGCTCCAGCCTTTTCAGCGGTTTTAAGGAAGACTTCTCTAGTTTGAGAATTCAACCCAGATTTTTCAGGTATTTGATTGTAATGCGCACGGTTTGCTCCAAACGGGCCACCAACTGGTCTATTAGCAATATATTGCCTAGGTACACCAAGACTGTTATGCCCTGTAACCCTTAACCTGGCTAGAGGTGGGGCCAGAACTGTTGTAAACACCCAGGGTGCTGTAGCTAGCCCGAAGGGCAAGGCTATAGGCTGAAAATGCTGCTTTTCTACCTTGAACCGCAGAAGCCCTTGGTGAGAGGGAAATATAGGGACATGCAGATAAGCATCCCTGATGTCGATAGACGCCAGAAGTTCTCCTCCTTGTAGGATAGAAACCACTGACCTTATCGACTCCATGCAAAAGGAGCAGATCTTTAAGAACTGATTTAGATTCTTTAGATCTAGAATGGGTCTGACATCTCCATTTGGTTTTGGTACCGTAAAGAGGTTTGAATAAAATCCTAAACCTTGCTCTTCTGTGGGGATCTGTATGATCACCCTGAGCCAGTAATCGGTCAAGTGCCTGAAACAGAGATGCCTTTTCCCTGGATCTTTGGGAACGTTTGACTTCAGAAAAAACGAGATGGTGAAAACTCCAGAAATTCTAGTTTGTACCCTAGAGACACTGTGGAGATGACCCATCTGTCATGAATTAACTCTTGCCAGACTTCTGAGTATTGCAGAAGTCTTCCCCCCACTCGGGCGAGGGGGGGCGTCCCTTCATAATGAGGTTTTAGAATTCTCTTTTGCAGGTTTCCACCCCCAGGACTTCCTTTGTGCCTGGGCCTGACCCTGAGGTTTTCCTGTAGAGTCTGACGGCGTGGCCGTGGCCACTGCATAGAGGCAGATGCCCCTGGCGCAGGAGAAAGAGTCCACTTAAATGAAAGGCGTCTATTCTAGCAAAAGAGTACTTTCCCACTGAAAATTGTTTGGATGTATTTGTCCAAATTATCCCCCAAATAGCTGATCCCCATGAAAGGAAAACCAGTCAGGAGCTTTTTGCATGGTGCTCTGGCTGACCACTTTTTTAACCACAGGATTTTACACATGTGTACTAGCACAAGCGAAAGGCAGGAGGCCTGGAGAATAGAATGGCATCTATGGCAAACATAATGCTCTTGGTAGTTCGGCCAAAACCTGGGCTTGTTGTGCAGGAACCTCTTAAAGGGCCTGTCTAAACTGGTCCTTTAGGGATTGAAAGATGCCTATTGCAGCGACTGCGGACTAACCGCACCTGCTAAACACAGACAAAGAGAATTTTAACAGAAATTTCCAACCTTTTATCTGTTGGATCCTTAAGCGTTTGTGCATTGTCTACTGACAAGTTAGACTTTTACTCACACTGGTAATTGCAGCGTCAACTGGTGGTATAATCCATTTTTTTGGTGAATTTCTCCTCCATGGGATAGAGAACAGAGAATCTATTTGGAAGGAGAAAATGCTTATCCGGGTGATCCCATTCAGCATAAATCAGCTGTTCTAGTAATGCGTGGACAGAAAACGCATGCAAAGGCTGTGAGGGTTTTAAGGAACCCAAGGAAGAAACCAAACTTTCAGCTGACTCCATTAGTGGTAGCATGAAAGTGGAATGAACCATCTCCGTAAGAGATTGTACCAGCAATTTCTCAGATTGCGAGGCTGAAAAGGTTTAATCTACTGCTGTTTCCTCCGCAGAGGAGTAATTGGTTTGTCTTTCCTCCTGATTGCCTGCGGGTAACACCTCATCCTCTACCCACCGATCCCCTTGCAAAGGGTCTAAAGTGGGGCAGGGGATCCAACATGCTTCCTATCCATTTGGATGGAGGATGCGATTAAAGTCGCTAATCTTCCCTCTTTGCCCTACAGGGCGGAGGAAAAGGCATTTTCAGTCACGTATACAGGGGCTGAGATGTGAGAAGCAGCTGCACCACCAATTGGTTCCAATGACTCACCCTGGCTTGTCATATCTAGTATTACAAAAGAGGATGGCAGTGTGGAGGCATGACTGGCGTTGCCAGCGTCTGGGGGTGAAATCTTTGGTACCTTTTATGAGGTTTTTGTGGTGTCATAGTCCGAAGCACAAAGAGCAGAGGAACTATTTAAATGCACAAATCGCTGAACAATAGTCTGACAGAATAATGCCGCTATACAAGTTCAGTCTAGTGCTGGGAAAAAAATGTCCTTCCATATTAGGAATGCCTGTTTTTGCACCCTTATATGCCCCACCGCTCCAGTGTCCCGAGACTAGCCACCTTGCTTTCTCCTTGCTGCACAGCCGAGGAGAGACAGCTCCAAGTAATATCTCCCCTCCGCGCCTAGACCCCGCCCCCTCCATACAACCCACCCCCCCTTTGTTTGAATTTTCCCGCAGACCCAACACGAGGGAGTAAAACTTCTGGAGCCGAAACCGGGACCTCCGCATCCCCCTCGAGGGGGGGGGGGGTATTACAAGGGACGCCATACAATTGTTGATCCCTAACCCCTCATCATCCCACCAGAGGGGAGAAATGCAGGATGGCAGATCTCTTACCTGCAAGAGGAATCCCCACTGTGCAAGCTGCTGCTGCCACACATGGACTGACACTGAGCTGAAGTGAAGACAACAGATAAGGTATGTGCATATACTCCCTCTAGCGGAGGATTTAAGGCATGACAACATTTTTCCCTTAAGGAAGAAAAAATATAGGTGGACTTTTTCAGTTCCTATGCTTCTTCCCTTACCTTATCCTCGCCGCAGGATACTGCTGAAGTCAGACAGATCCAAACTTCACCCATCACAGCGGGCTGCGCTTAGCAAACCTTCAAGGACCAGGTCCCTTTTTATCGGGGTTCCACTCCCTTGGACCTGTAAAAGCACCCCGCCAGGAAAAAAAGCCCTGCAAAGAGAGGCGTTACAGGCAAAACCTTGTGCTTCAGGTACGAGGCCCGGGTACCATCCACTTTGGCCTCAGTGGCACTTTGAATGGATCCGGTCTATGGAGGCTATTTAAAACCAGCAAGGATCCCTCCTGGAGTTCTTCAGAGCACATCTTGATCCGTGACCAACACCTTAGACACTGGCGAAAAAATTGAGGTGTTCCTGGTATGGGAGGGGTTATATAGGGATGCAACTTCCTGTTTAGGGTGTGCCAGTGTCCATCACCTGAAGGTGGTCTATAACCCACATAGTAATTATTATGGTGCTCTGTGTCCCATGATGTACGATAAAAAAACAAACTTTTTGATTTTTCAGAATCCTAATAAGTTAGGTTCTTGATCCTGGAGCCCAGGGATTTTGTAGAGTTTTGGATGGGATAAAGCCTCCATTCCTTGGGTGATCTATTACCTCATAGGCAGACCTTATCATTAGTCTCAGATGTCCAAAGGCCTTTATATTTGTGACAGACTAATGCTCAGGGCTCTCTCCCTCTCTGCTGTAGGAGTACTGCTCCTGGGTGAAAAGGCAGAGTCCTGACAGAACACTAAAAATGTGCTGCCTGTTTTGGGGAATTTTTTTTTTTAGGGGGAATACTGTTATTCAGGAAATGACCTGAGTTTAGTTAGTGGTTTGGCTGGGCAGATGTTTTGTTTGTTTTATGCTACGGACTTTCTGTACAAACCCTCCAGCAGTTGAACTGCGTTTATTTTCAGCCTTACCGAATAAGGGCTCTTTCACACGGGGCGGATCAGTGATGATCCGCCCCGTGAACACCCGCTTGCTGAGCGGGGATCGCTCCGCCGATCCCCGCTGAGCAGGAAGATGACAGGTCCATCGCTGCACACTGTGCAGCGACGGACCTGTCAGAGCGCCGCTCTCCCCTATGGGGGAGCGGATGATGATGGACCGTAAAGTCCGTCGTCACCCGATCCGATAACGGATGGAAAAGTAGGTTTTCCTCCGTTACACTTTTCGGATCGGAGCGGGTCGGATGTCAGCGGACATGTCACCGCTGACATCCGACGCTCCATAGGGATACATGTATGTCCGTTTTTCATCCGAAAACGGAAGGATGAAAAACGGACATACGGATCCCTCGTGTGAAAGAGGCCTAAGGCTCCATGCACACTAGGAGCTTAAAAAAAAAAAAAAAAAAAAAAGGACGGAAAAACGCTGGATTAAAACTCCTCAATTGTTCAACTTTTGTGCAGGTGCTTTGCCACCTTTAAGCAGTTTATAATGGGTTGTTAAGGAGCAGGCGTCCGTGTCCTTAACCGATGATTTATCAGCGGAATTCCCCCCTGACAGTTTAAACGTTCCCGAGTCCCAAAATAGGCTGGTATCAATCCCTCAATTACTATATATAGACCCACATAGCGGAGAGGCTGGGAAAAAATAGGATCTTATGATACCAAAAAGATGTATAGGCAATATACCCATAAAAAAAATTTTACATACAATTTTTCAGTATCATAAGATCCCGTTTTTCCCCAGCCTCTCGCCCATGTGGTTCTATATACCTCTGCTGATAGCTGAATATTAACAAAAGAATGCTGGCAACGGAAAAAAAAAAAAAAAAAAAATAAAAAAAAAAAAAAAAAGGGGGGGGGGGGGGTTCGAATCTGGTACGGATTTTAAGGCGAACCCCGTGCCAAAAAAAACAAAAAACAAAAACAGCGGTGTGGGGTCCCCCTCATGATCCATACCAGGCCCTTATCCAAGCAAACAGCCCGGCAGGCCAGGAAAGGGGGGGGCAAGCAAGTGGGAACCCCGCTGTTAGGGATGCAGAGCTCCTTAACAACCAGCTACTCACTGGTAGGTAAGGATGCCAGCAGCCAGCCAGTTAAGAAAAAGAATGCTGGGCACTAGCGCTCAGCAGCTGTTAGAGCCCATTCACACCTGCGCGTTTTGTAGCTTGAAGCCTGAAGCTACAAAACGCTTGAGGGGAAAAAATCCATTATTCTCTATGGAGATGGTTCACATCACCTCTCCAAGTCGCCTGAAGCTCTACACCTGAAGCTCAAACAAGTTCTGGACCCTTTTTTATCACGCGAATCGGGCAGATTTGGGTGTTTTTGGAGCAGGAAGCAGATGACAAAATCTAACAACATAGCAACAAATGATGAAACAGATGATCATTTTTCCTATTGGCTATTAAAAAAAAATGCCAAAGCTCAAAAACGCCGGATAACGCTGCATGGAAACATGCAAATATGCCCGAAAAAAACGTGCGAAAAACGCCAGAAGAAACGCTCAAAAACGCTACGCTCAGGTGTGAATGCAACAGTTTTTTCCTGCTCCTAAACGCTGAAGCAAAAAAAACAAAAAACAAAAACAAACCACGCCTCTAGACTACAACAATGGATAACAATATTTGCTTCTAGAAGCAGAAAAAAAAAAAAAAAGCTCAAAAGCTGCTGCTAGAAGTATGGAGCCTAAGGCTTCATGTACACGGGATGTTGTTTAACCCCTTCTGAACGATTTAACTTGACAGCTAGAAACCGGTGTCTAAAAACGTCCATTTAGCCGCATTTACATGCCGCGTTTGCGTCTAGCAGCGGGTTAATTTTTTGTTAAAATGAAAAAAGTCTGTAAACGAAATGCTGCTAAACGCGAGTTACCGCGTTTAGTAGCGTTTACAGGCCATTACAAGCATTTGTCGTTTCAAATGCCTCTGAACATCCGTCTCAACCCATTTTTTTTGCGTTTCAAAAAATTCTTCTAAACTTAACTGTCTAGAAACTACTATAAAGGACCCTGTGTACATGTATTGATAAGATAATATAGAGGAGAGTTCAGGGGCAGCTGAAAAAAATGCCCAACTGCTCCTAAACGTCCGTTTACCAGTAGCAGTGTACATGAGGCCTAAGAGCCGGTTCACACAGGGGCGACTTGTCAGGCGACCTAGCCGCCTGACAAGTCGCCTCCCGTTCTGTACAATGGAACCATTCTAATAGGAGCGACGCAAGAAAAAGGTTCCTGTACTACTTTTGGGGCGACTTGGGGCGACTTGCATAGACTTCTGTACAGAAGTCATTTTGCAAGTCGCCGCGGAAGTCGTTTGCAGGTCGCCTCGCTGAGGCGACCTGCAAGTCGTGTTGCCCTTGTGTGAACCGGGGCTAAAAGGTGCAGTGCAAACCTGCTTGGACTGTTTCTGGGTGTCCTTGTCTTGTGCATGCTTCACTGCTGTCACTACCAGTTGAGCCTGTCCACCTTACAATAGATATGATGTACAGTATATTATATATCTTTGGAGAAAGCAACACTTAAAAGGTTAAGGAGCCACAAACCTGGCCAATTCAATACAATACATGAAAAATGTATACTCAGACATTCAGTGAATCAGGATATGTGATAGTGAGCTCTTGTGGTTCAACTCAGGCTCCCCAGGGTGTGGACTCTAAGCCCCAGCCTGCTTCTTCACCAGCGCCCCTGATGATGGGTATGGACTTGCAGCAAGCTAGAGCCAGGTAACAGCCTCCAGGTTTACTCAGCTGAGAATGCAGAGACCACTTAACATATGCAGACTACAACAGCAGGAGACGGAAGGGAAAACCAGGAAACAAGCCGAGATCAGGACAGGTGGCAGGAAAGCACAGACAAAATACAAAGCCAGGATCAGTACACAGGTAGTCAGACAGGATACACGCAGTAGTAACCAGACAGAAGCTCAGAGAACTGTAAAGTTGCTCAGGCAATGCAGGCTGGACTGAGCACATGTACTCACTGCATATATAGAGAAGCAAACATAGGCATGCCAGAAAGTGATGGAAGGGAACATAAAAGTAAAATCAGAGAATAGGTGCCAACGCCTATAGGTGAGTGCAGAAGCCAACAACACATGTTAAAGGAATCCGAGAACTAGGGGAACACTGCAGCAAGGAGGTAAGAATTACACAAGAAAACTGCAGGCTAAATTGTGACAATGACAAAACAATCAGTAGATCCAGAGATGTAGAAAGCCAAAATGATATGCAAATTGTGTCTTTTCTTGCTAAAACCAAGTTCACCTTGTATTAAAGATGGGATTCACAAGTCGATTTCCTGCTATCCTGAAACTATGGTATACTGATTGCTAGATGAGTGCAATAAAGGATTCCCTTAGAGAGTCACAGATGGTACGTGAGGACAGAATTAATAAAAACTCAGAAAAACCCAGACAGAAAATAGTTAGCATACAACACAAGGCTTGCAGTAAAATAAGCTCTCCAAAGAGACCCACAATCTCTATGCCTGCAATCTACCAGGATTGACGTCTGCCCGTCTCGCTCTCCCCTTGTCTTTTAGAGAAATTGTGTCAGGGAACCGGAAACTATACCATTTGTGTGGCTTGCCACTTCAGAAAAGCAAATACTAATTTACATTACACAATAGTGCTAGGTGCAATTTCTTTACCATTATTACTAAGTTTAATACTACCGGTATTTAAAGTGTGACTAAACCCAGGACCTTACAATTACTATATCTGGTCTCCCACAGTACACCGAACATTAAAATGCAATAGTTCTAGTAAATAAAAACTGCTAAATACCTTTTTTCATTAGCAGATTAGCAGTATATAGTAGTCTTGTGACTTCTCTCAGTGTCTGGTTAAAACTTGTAGGAGGAGTTTCCATTCTACCCTGACCTATGAGGCTGCAGGACCCCTGACCCTCTGTCTGGACAGTGCTGGTTGGCCCTGTGCTGATCACATGCACTCTCTCAAGATAAAAAAAAAAAAAAAAACACTTTCTGGCAATACACATCAAACTGAGCATGTGCAGCTTGTCCCCAAGGCTCTGTTCTATCAGGAGATGGATTGGGGGCAGTGGAAAAAGGGGATGAACAGAGAGGACAGGATCAAACAGCCTTTTTACACAATGTGGATGATTAACCCTTTAGGTTCCACAGTGATTATGTTACTGTTGTTAGTTTAGTAACACTTTAAGCACCCATACAATAGTTTCTAGGGCATGAGGTTCTGGCTAATCTATAGAAGATTCTGGCTTAAAAGACCCATTTACAAACCTTTGTGTTGAAATGGCACCCCAATGCACCAAAGTAATTCAGCTCCACAGCACGTACTTTCAGTTGTGGTGTGCTGCTTTGCCAAAAATGGTGCATGTCAGTTTTTATCAGATGTTTTGGTGCACTTTTAACCCATTCAATTGAATGGTCTTCGAACAGCTTACAAACGGGACGGCAGGCACATTCGACTGACCCTTTTTCGACAGCTGGCGCATTCGATGGACCCTTTTCGACGGCTAGCACATTTGACGGAACATTGGAAAACTACATATCTGCCGTTCTGCCCATGCTGTTCCGACTTGTGAACATTTCGACTTAACAACAAACCTACAGTCCCTAACCCATTTGTAACTCGGGGACTGCCTGTACAATGTTAATGACACCCCCAGATTGGTTCACAGATCGCAGTTCGAAATCTGGATTCGGACAGTAATCAGATCGTATGTATGAAAACAACCATGCGATCCGATTCCAGTGCGGGAAAAAAAAAAAGTTCCTGCACCTTTTATTGCGAATCCAATCCGATTTCAGCCATATAACTGAACTCGCACTGCACAGACATCGCATGTGATCGGCACCGCAGTGCGGGTGCGAATCACATGCAATGTCTGACATCGCACAAGTGTGAACCTAAGCTCAAAGTTGAAATCCAAGCAGATGTACTGAAAAAATAAAATTTATAGCAGCAGTGCAGCTTTTTAAAAAAAAAAAAAAAAAAAAACTAAAAATGTATTTTACACAATATACACAGGCAGCTTACCTACCCATAATATGAGCCTCTAGTAAGGCTCTATTCACATATATTCAAATTGGATGCGTTTTGAATCACATCTGCTTCGCATGACATGTGAATCAAACCGGTATAGAGCCAGTTCACATATGTGCGGTGCAGCGGCAGTGCAAATTTAAAAACAGTCCTGTGCGTTTTGTGAGTACTGCGGTGCGGATCAGATGAGAATTCCAGGCACATCTGAATTGCATATCAGATCGGTTTTAAGCACGAATTTGAGCCGAAAAAAAAAAAAAAATGTGTTGTCCCCCGCCCCAATCCATAGCAGGCCCTTTTAGGTCTGGTACAGATTTTGTATTGCCTGCAATGTTTTTTTTTTTTTTTACAGTCAGCTGACTGCTGAGGAGTCATTTATTGTTAAAGTGGTTAACCCCCAATGTAACTTTACACCATCCTCTCTGTTTATGTATGTAATGTCTCCCTGTGACTGTAAATTTATAAAAATAAAGTTTATAAATAAAAATAATGGTGTATATACCTTGTTTACAGAGCGCTGATCTGCGGTGATTGACACGCCACCTCTCTCCTCTCTCAGCCTGACAGATGCAGCGGGCGGTGGCCGGGGATCCCCCACTGACGCCAGTCAGGAGGGGAGGAGGAGAGAGGCGGTGTGTCAATGAGTGCAGATCAGCCCTCTGTAAACAAGGTATATACACCATTATTTTTATAAGGCACAGTCACAGGGGGCCATTACATTACAAAACAGAGGATTATATGAAAAGAAAGTCATTTGAGCATCAGGATGGGAGGAGGCGGCGCGGACACAGAGCTCACAGTCAGGGAGTGGAGGGGGGAGAGCACATAGGAGACACAGAGCAGGGCTGCGGATGACGGAGACACGTACACTGACTCTGGTGTCAGAGCTCAGCAGCCCTGATATATCGGAGTCAGAGCAGAGAGGGGAGGGTAGAAAGTGGCAGGGTCAGCCAGGTATTTCAGGTGTTACAAGGGGGCCAAATAACACAGCACAAGCACTGTGTGGTATAACATGCTTTAAAGAAGCAGGAACTTAATTTTTTATCTTTTGGTTTAACAAACGCTTTAAGGATGCGGACACCGGCTTAAACAATTTGCATCGGAACTGCATCTAAATCACACCTGAACCGCTGAACAGTTGCTTAGAAAATTTGCAGTAAAAAACAGATGGGAAATTCACACCAGACAAGTGTGAACCTAGCCTAATCCCTTCCAGAGTAGGGGGAGGGGAAGAGGCAATATTAGGAGCCAATCCAGCTGAGCTGCATGCACATGCTCCGACAGGGAACATGCAGAGGGGAATAGGGAGAAAGAACAAAGCTAATAGCTTATTACTGTGTAGATGCTCAATTTCTGCCCAATTAAAAGGCTGTAGCCAGGCAGATGACTTAAAAGTGGTTGCAAACCCTTACATTTACCCAGTGGGTAGGGACTTGGCCTCAGGTTATATAGAGATCAAACAAATCCTCCTATACAAGTTGTACCTGTTTACCTAAAGTATTAACTTCTTTACATCTGTTCAAAGTCCAGAATTTATAATGCTTGTCTGAGCTGTCAGAAAACAGGGGGCGGAGAGCTGAAATTACATACTGCAGAGCTCAGTAAATAGAGTTGATTGGGAGCTGATTGGGAGTGAAGGGACATCCCCCCCCCCCCCACACCTCACATAGGAACAGAGCTGAGGCTGCCAATCACAGGCTTTGTGCTGGAGATACCTGCCATGTCACCTTTTTTCTCATGGTGTCAGGAAAACTTGTCAGAGGTGACTCATGCATATAGCAGAGCAACAGGGCAGTTCATCAAGAATACTTAATTTACCTGAAAATGTCTACTTACAAGCTTAATTCTCACGCTCAAAAGTCTGTGCCAAAGATTTGCATTAAAGGGGCCCGACTTATGCAAAAGTATAGGGATTGGAGATGTAGCCAATCCTTAACCAGGAATAGGGAGACCCACCAATCAGAACCACGCCAACCAATGAGGCACAGATTAGATGGGAGAGAACACACACTCTCTGGTAGAGCAGTCACGTGAATGGAACCTTTGTAGGCCACAGCCTAGTAACTTTGGAAATGTCTGCCTTGTACTTATAACTAAATATGTTTGTCTTATGTCTTTTATGCCCTACTTTTTGTAGATTAATGTTTTGAAGAATATACTCTGTATTCTTTTATTTTAACCCAAGATTTTCTTCCTTTGTATAGGCTATATATAGATTGCAGTATATTAGTCTAGGCCTCCTTACTATATACCAATACATTTTTGGTATTGTGTTAAAGATTTCACTCATGGTCAAAGAACTCTCATTAACCCAAATAATATCTGAGAGATATTAAATCTCAAATATAACTTACAGGTAACACTCTGATTGATCTGAATATTACCATGGTGCTGCACGTGATCAATAATGACACCAGCCATGTATTGGCTTGACAGTTTGGTTGAGAGCACAAACAACTGTGACAGTTATCATATACAGCACGCCTTGGGAAACAGTTAAATCAATGGGTTTAGTTGCCCTTTAAAAAGTAAAGTTCTCCTTAAAAAAATAAATAAATGCACACATTTTTGCAGGAGAAAAATTTTGATTTATTTTTTTCACAATAGTCAGCAAAGCATTGCACCCATTATCCATTGATCACTCCTGCATAATCTTTCTGCAGCTCACTACTTGTACCAAAGTACGGGCTTTTAGTCGGATAACTGAAAAACGTATCAATAGACTCTGAGTGTTGTGATCACCACACTTCTATTCCATTGAGAACTACAAAGTCAGTCTGCCGTGGTGGCAGGCAGGAATTGTAGTTCAATTATTCACAGAGTCCCACACAGCTGCAGGGGAGAAGAATCCCCACACTCTGTCATGGGGAGGGGGTTCTGCAATTTTACACCCTAAAAACATCTGCAACATGTAACATATTGCAAAAGGTGGAATTAGCCTTTAACTAAGGTCTTGTTTACAAGTGCAGTTGTGGCCTTTAAAGTGGTAGTAAACTGCTGGGCGATATGTTTTTCTGACCTGAAAGGTAATGTCATAATGTGCTAGTATGCATCGCGTAAAAAACGTACTTCTCTTTTAACAGGTTCTTTACACTGAGGGGAGAAGGATTTGATGACCACATGCCTTCTGTGATTGGCTGTCACAGCGTTTTAGACATTAATAGCTGTGTGTTGAGTTATTTTGAGGGGGCAGCAAATTTACACTGTTATACAAGCTGTACACTCACTACTTTACATTGTAGCAAAGTGTCATTTCTTCTGTGTTGTCACATAAAAAGATATAATAAAATATTTACAAAAGTGTGAGGGGTGTACTCACTTTTGTGAGATACTGTATGTGTATTTCACATGTATTTAGCTGTTTGCTTGAAGTTCAGCTTTAAATATTTTGTTTAACGTATGGGGTGCCAACCTTGATTTATTCTCGGGCCGCATCAGCATTATACTTGCCCTCAAAGGGCCGGTTGTATCTGTAAGACTATATAATTGTCTTTATCCAGGGCTTATTTTTTCTCAGAGAATAGGTGCAGGAACTCAATACCCAACAACCGAACTGCATCGAATGGTGGCTGTGGCCAAATTACACAGTGGCCAAAATCCTAAAATGGGAGGATCTTGAAAGGGGCAATAAATACCAGGGGTGCGCTATGCAGAGTTCAGGCCTGCGCTGCGTACATAGTGCAGAGTTCAGGCCTGCGCTGCGTACATAGTGCAGAGTTCAGGCCTGCGCTGCGTACATAGTGCAGAGTTCAGGCCTGCGCTGCGTACATAGTGCAGAGTTCAGGCCTGCGCTGCGTACATAGTGCAGAGTTCAGGCCTGCGCTGCGTACATAGTGCAGAGTTCAGGCCTGCGCTGCGTACATAGTGCAGAGTTCAGGCCTGCGCTGCGTACATAGTGCAGAGTTCAGGCCTGCGCTGCGTACATAGTGCAGAGTTCAGGCCTGCGCTGCGTACATAGTGCAGAGTTCAGGCCTGCGCTGCGCACTCAGAGCAGAGTTCAGGGCTGCGCTGCGCACTCAGAGCAGAGTTCAGGGCTGCGCTGCGCACTCAGAGCAGAGTTCAGGGCTGCGCTGCGCACTCAGAGCAGAGTTCAGGGCTGCGCTGCGCACTCAGAGCAGAGTTCAGGGCTGCGCTGCGCACTCAGAGCAGAGTTCAGGGCTGCGCTGCGCACTCAGAGCAGAGTTCAGGGCTGCGCTGCGCACTCAGAGCAGAGTTCAGGGCTGCGCTGCGCACTCAGAGCAGAGTTCAGGGCTGCGCTGCGCACTCAGAGCAGAGTTCAGGGCTGCGCTGCGCACTCAGAGCAGAGTTCAGGGCTGCGCTGCGCACTCAGAGCAGAGTTCAGGGCTGCGCTGCGCACTCAGAGCAGAGTTCAGGGCTGCGCTGCGCACTCAGCGCAGAGTTCAGGGCTGCGCTGCGCACTCAGCGCAGAGTTCAGGGCTGCGCTGCGCACTCAGCGCAGAGTTCAGGGCTGCGCTGCGCACTCAGCGCAGAGTTCAGGGCTGCGCTGCGCACTCAGCGCAGAGTTCAGGGCTGCGCTGCGCACTCAGCGCAGAGTTCAGGGGTGCGCTGCGCACTCAGCGCAGAGTTCAGGGGTGCGCTGCGCACTCAGCGCAGAGTTCAGGGGTGCGCTGCGCACTCAGCGCAGAGTTCAGGGGTGCGCTGCGCACTCAGAGCAGAGTTCAGGGGTGCGCTGCGCACTCAGAGCAGAGTTCAGGGGTGCGCTGCGCACTCAGAGCAGAGTTCAGGGGTGCGCTGCGCACTCAGCGCAGAGTTCAGGGCTGCGCTGCGCACTCAGCGCAGAGTTCAGGGGTGCGCTGCGCACTCAGCGCAGAGTTCAGGGGTGCGCTGCGCACTCAGCGCAGAGTTCAGGGGTGCGCTGCGCACTCAGCGCAGAGTTCAGGGGTGCGCTGCGCACTCAGCGCAGAGTTCAGGGGTGCGCTGCGCACTCAGAGCAGAGTTCAGGGGTGCGCTGCGCACTCAGAGCAGAGTTCAGGGGTGCGCTGCGCACTCAGAGCAGAGTTCAGGGGTGCGCTGCGCACTCAGAGCAGAGTTCAGGGGTGCGCTGCGCACTCAGAGCAGAGTTCAGGGGTGCGCTGCGCACTCAGAGCAGAGTTCAGGGCTGCGCTGCGCACTCAGAGCAGAGTTCAGGGCTGCGCTGCGCACTCAGAGCAGAGTTCAGGGCTGCGCTGCGCACTCAGAGCAGAGTTCAGGGCTGCGCTGCGCACTCAGAGCAGAGTTCAGGGCTGCGCTGCGCACTCAGAGCAGAGTTCAGGGCTGCGCTGCGCACTCAGAGCAGAGTTCAGGGCTGCGCTGCGCACTCAGAGCAGAGTTCAGGGCTGCGCTGCGCACTCAGAGCAGAGTTCAGGGCTGCGCTGCGCACTCAGAGCAGAGTTCAGGGCTGCGCTGCGCACTCAGAGCAGAGTTCAGGGCTGCGCTGCGCACTCAGAGCAGAGTTCAGGGCTGCGCTGCGCACTCAGAGCAGAGTTCAGGGCTGCGCTGCGCACTCAGAGCAGAGTTCAGGGCTGCGCTGCGCACTCAGAGCAGAGTTCAGGGCTGCGCTGCGCACTCAGAGCAGAGTTCAGGGCTGCGCTGCGCACTCAGAGCAGAGTTCAGGGCTGCGCTGCGCACTCAGAGCAGAGTTCAGGGCTGCGCTGCGCACTCAGAGCAGAGTTCAGGGCTGCGCTGCGCACTCAGAGCAGAGTTCAGGGCTGCGCTGCGCACTCAGAGCAGAGTTCAGGGCTGCGCTGCGCACTCAGAGCAGAGTTCAGGGCTGCGCTGCGCACTCAGAGCAGAGTTCAGGGCTGCGCTGCGCACTCAGAGCAGAGTTCAGGGCTGCGCTGCGCACTCAGAGCAGAGTTCAGGGCTGCGCTGCGCACTCAGAGCAGAGTTCAGGGCTGCGCTGCGCACTCAGAGCAGAGTTCAGGGCTGCGCTGCGCACTCAGAGCAGAGTTCAGGGCTGCGCTGCGCACTCAGAGCAGAGTTCAGGGCTGCGCTGCGCACTCAGAGCAGAGTTCAGGGCTGCGCTGCGCACTCAGAGCAGAGTTCAGGGCTGCGCTGCGCACTCAGAGCAGAGTTCAGGGCTGCGCTGCGCACTCAGAGCAGAGTTCAGGGCTGCGCTGCGCACTCAGAGCAGAGTTCAGGGCTGCGCTGCGCACTCAGAGCAGAGTTCAGGGCTGCGCTGCGCACTCAGAGCAGAGTTCAGGGCTGCGCTGCGCACTCAGAGCAGAGTTCAGGGCTGCGCTGCGCACTCAGAGCAGAGTTCAGGGCTGCGCTGCGCACTCAGAGCAGAGTTCAGGGCTGCGCTGCATACTCAGAGCAGAGTTCAGGGCTGCGCTGCGTACTCAGAGCAGAGTTCAGGGCTGCGCTGCGTACTCAGAGCAGAGTTCAGGGCTGCGCTGCGTACTCAGAGCAGAGTTCAGGGCTGCGCTGCGTACTCAGAGCAGAGTTCAGGGCTGCGCTGCGTACTCAGAGCAGAGTTCAGGGGTGCGCTGTGTACTGAGAACAGAGTTCAGGGGTGCGCTGCGTACTGAGAACAGAGTTTAGGGGTGCGCTGCGTACTGAAAGCGGAGTTCAGGGGTGCGCTATGTGCTGAGTGCAGGGTTGAAGAGTACGCTACACGTACAGAGTGTAAAGTTTAGGGGTACGCTATGCACAGTGCGTGGGGTTTAGCTCTCTTTCACAGGCTGTCCACATCCCACTGCTCCCCCCCCCCTCGGCTCTGACCTCTGCACCTCTTTCCCCCTATCACCCACCTTTGCCCACATCTCACTCCACAGCCCTCAGAAGAAGGCTTCTGTGTGACAGCGGAAAACCAGAGATGGCGGAGCAGAATTCTGACACGTTACTGCTGAAAAAAAAAGCCCTGGGTGCAAGGGCCACATGAAATGGTCTGGCGGGCCGGATTCGGGCCGCGGTCTTGTGTTTGACACATGTGGTTTAATGGATTGTACAGCTTCTAATATATTACCCAAAACAGTAAAAATCATGCATAAACATAACATATGGGGGGATATTGTCAGCTTACCTCTGCGTCCCGGATAAACATGTGGGTAATATTCATAGTAGAGGTCAGGCTGGTCTAGTTTTTTAAAAGCTTCAAACTCCATTTCGGCATTTTGAAAAAGGCCTAGCTTCACCAACAAAGACAGCCGCAGGAACCAGAGCTGGAGCACACAACAAACAGGGTTATTGCTTTGTTAGTTTCCTCTAATAGCCCACATCTGAAGTGAGCCTATCACTAACATTATACGGTATATCTAATACACAATGGAATAAAGGACAGAAAAGAAGACTTTTACCTGCAGCCTCTACTATAGTTATCCACAGATACATGCAAGATCTGTTTATCTAAATTACCTAAATCCAATGCTTTGTTATTTGTCTTAGCTAAAAGCCAGCTACACACAAAAAAAATGTTTTTTTGAAGTTTTGGGTAATGTAGGGAAAGCTTTACATCTCTGTAAAGTTTGATTGCTGTCAGTGTCTTTGCTGAGGAATTTCTCTCACTTCTGGTCCCTGTTAACTGGACAAGATGTGGAGTGGAGAAGGGTTAGAACCTCTAACAGGTGCTTATTGTATGAAAACCTGCACAGGTAGGCAGTGACCACTATGGCTCCTTTCACACTGATGGGCAGGGTTTATGTACAATTTTACTGTCCCCCCCGACTGCCCACCTACAAGCTGACCTGAGGCATAGCTGTATGATCATTTTAAATGCCACTTGCTGGTAAGTTCATGCTCTAATGTAAATAGAGCCATGTCACAACCACAATCCAAAGGCTTGGTTTTTAAAGAAAATGTGGTGCTTTTATTTATCTTTTACTAGTAATGGTGGCGGTCAGCGACTTATAGTTGGCCTTTTTTACTGCGACAGACATTCTGACACTTTTTGGAGATCAGTGACACTAATACAGTGATCAGTGCTAAAAAATATGCACTGCCACTGTACTAATGACATTGGCTGGAAAGGGGTTAACATCAGGGAAGATCAAACGGTTAAAGGTTTACAGTGATCTGCCTTGTTTAAATAGGAAGATCGCCATTCTGCCTCTCTGCCGAACAATTGGTGGGTTCTGGTGGACATTGGGTACCGTGCATCTGCCGATCGGCTTCCACATTTGGCACCGGAGGGGGGAGCGGATACCTGCCTTTGACAGGTATCCTGTCCCCACTTCCGGGAATCCAGGCCGTGGCGCATTACATCAGCAGCTCGGCTCCCTACTCCTCCCTCCCCTGCTGCCGGTCTAGTAGGAGAGCACAGAAGTGCCTCGCGCATGCACGATAGGGACCCGGCATGAAGCCGTAATGCTTCACTGCCGAGTTCCCTTACCCACAATGGCGGCGGCAGCACCCGACAGCTGATGGAAACATCAGCTGCGGTGCCGACACCGCTGGACTCAGGACAGGTAGGTGTCCTATTATTAAAAGTCAGCAGCTACAGTATCTGTAGCTGCTGCCTTTTAATTTTTGCAGGGGTGGGCGGACCTCCACTTTAACGGGGCAACGGCATCAATGAAAACAGACAAACATTCTAATCTCTCTCCACTCTATCCAAAACACAAATCTCTCTCTCTCTCTCTCTCTCTCCTTTAGCTATACTTTAACCACTTCCCGACAAGCTGCCTCCATACTGCTGCAGGTTAGCTCTCTTGCACGAATCGTCGTAGCTGTACGTCGGTTCGTGTAACAGATACAGTGGGTGCGTGCCCGCATCTCCAGAGCCGATGCGCGTGAGTGAATAGAGAGAGAACGTCTGTTCCTAGTTATAAGGCATAGCGATCTCTCCTCCTCCAGTCAGTCCACTCCCCCTACAGTTAGAAACACCTCCCAGGGAACACATTTAACCCCTTGATCACCACCAGTGTTAACCCCTTCCCTGCCATTGTCATGTATACAGTAATCAGTGCATTCTTATAGCTCTGATCGCTGTATAAATGTCACTGGCCCCAAAAAAGCGTCAAAAGTGTCTGATCTGTCCTGCAATGTTACAGTCTCGCTAAAAATCGCTGGTCACGATTTTTTTACCAAAAATATATGTAGAAGAATACATATGGCCTAAACTGAGGAAGAAATTCGTTTTTTTTATATTTTTTGGGGGGATATTATAGCAAAAAGTAAAAAATATTGCTTTTTTTCCCAAAATTGTCGCTCTCTTAGTTTGGCACCCCCTGGTGTGTTCTTTTGGTCCTGCAGGTGTATCTGTCCAACAGTGCTTCTATCCTGGTCTGAGGTTACCTGTTGTGAGACTGTCCATCGGAAGCCCCTACTATGTAACAAGGCTGATTTTAAACTGCCACAACGTGAGTTGCTATTTGTCTTTTCACCACAATAAATCTGTAAATATACTACACTCAAATTGTGCCCTGTTCTTATTGGACTGCCAATATAATCTACAGCTTAACCCAGGATATTGCTAGACTACGAATGAAAAATGGAGATGTAAATGGAGAACTCTGAGCATGTCTCAGCTAGGGCCAGCAGTTTTAAAAGTACATTTTCTTAACAATTCGCTGAACACGATGGGCAGTGGGAGGTCTGAATGAAGGTATATTTATTAAGGCACTCGGAGATGTGAGGTATAACAAATCTTGAGCAGAAAACTCACCTGTAAAGAGTCTGTGGTGTGATTGGTTGGCTGACCGCTCTTCCCATAACCTTGCCCATGGGCTGTCAGAAGTCGTCCACTCAGGTCAACTGCTGCCCGCCAGTTCTTGCTGTTCTGTTGGAAGAAAACAGGTGAAGGTAACTAACAAATGGTGCCAATAAAGTGCTCGGCCTGTTAATATGCTTGCTTTCTCAATCCAGCCATCAGTAATGATGACAAGGTCAGTAAAGATGGCCAGAGAAGCTGGAGATGTCATTTGTCAAAGCAGTACGTATAATTAGGTACTAAGTGAAGCCAAGCATGAGGCTCTCATTTATGACAAAACAAAAAAACACTTAAAATATTACAAACAATCAAATCAAGCTTCCTTTGCAGGGATGTGAACAGCACACAATCTACTGTGGGTTACAATGTGCACACACCGTGTATAGAATAGTCAACTTTTTGCTTCTTGCGGTTGCTGTCTGAAAGGTTTGAAGTTATTGAGAGAAAGAAGAAACCCGAGAACGCTTTAAAAATTTTTAGTGGATTTTAAAATTTGTAACTTGAAACACACAAAGCATAGTATATAACAGAACAATCCCCTCACCTAATCCTTCCCTAACAAATATTAAAAGAGAAGTCGATTTTTCAAACCAAGTTACATTCATATTTAGGGTACAATATGAAACGTAGTCACAATCAAAATCTGGGGGGCATCTACTCCCCACAGACTCATGTCATTGTTTATTCTATTTTTTATATTGGCACGGCTGTATGTGGAACAGGGATCTGTGAAAGAAAAATCCCATCAGCCACCACTGCAGAGAGACTTGAGGTTCCCAATGAAGCACATTACTACACTTGTAGTGCATTAATTCCTCCAGTCCCGTAACTGAAGGGAGGTACCTCAGTATGAACCTCTGGGTAAAGAATTGATTAGCATGTGTCAGAGCATTTCACCCGCGATCCAATGATCATAGTTGCAATGCTTTGCAGGCTTATATAAAATAAATACATGATAATTTAGTAAATCAATATGGGTGCATTAATTATTTTTTTTCAAAAGCTGGAATAAGTCTTTAAAATATAGGAATATAAAAAATGATATATACATACATACACACACACATATATATACATACATAATACATACACACACACATATATATATATACACTATAATTCCTATAGTATAGGAATTAAAAAAAAAAACAAAAAAACATTTATACTCACCTAGGGGGATGCAATATCTGTACCCCGCTTCCTCTAATACCAAGAAACGAACAATCAGTTCTAGGTCTTCAGTGAGCAGAAAAGCCCTGTGCTCTGCCCCTCCAGCGCTCACTGGAGATCTTGGCTATGGAGGGGGTAGGAACGGCTAGCTCAGGCTCTCAGCGGCACACTGGGAGTCTGAGCCAACTGCTGGTCAGGCATCTGGGTGGAACCCCAACATTAAAGTTGAGATCGTTCCAGATTCTGGAGTGGATGAGTGACGTCAGCCGACAGCGAACTTTAGCCCACTGTTGGCTGAATATTGGTCACAGGAGTATAGAAGAAAAAAAGCACTCCTGTGACCCATAGTGGAAGTATGGCCAAAAGAGCTTTGGCCATACTTCTCCTTAATCTTTTCATAGGAAAATGTGAATATCATTCCAGAATACAAACAGCCCTGGGCCTCTTCTATGTTTAGTTCTTTCCGCAGATTTTCTATTGGATTCAAGTCAGGTGATTGGCTGGGCCACTCTAGCAGCTTTATTTTCTCTCTTTCTTTCTCTCTTTGAAACCAAGTGAGTTTCCTTGGTTTTGTGTTTAGGAACAATTTGCTGAAATAAATATCCACCCTTGTTTCATCTTCATCATCCTGGTAGATTGCATTAGATTTTCATCAAAAATGTCTTGGTACATTTTTCCATTCATCCTTCTTTCAATGATGGGAAGTTTACCAGTACCGTATGTTAAAACACAGCCCCACATCATGATGTTCCCACCACCAAAATTCACCGTTGGTATGATATTTAGTGCCATTTGATCTCCAAACATGGTTTGTATTATGGCACCCAAAGAGTTACATTTTGGTCTCATCTGACCAGACTATATTGTCCCAGTATTGTTTCATCTTCATCATCCTGGTAGATTGCATTAGATTTTTATCAAAAATGTCTTGGTACATTTTTCCATTCATCCTTCTTTCAATGATGGGAAGTTTACCAGTACCGTATGTTAAAACACAGCCCCACATCATGATGTTCCCACCACCAAAATTCACTGTTGGTATGATATTTAGTGCCATTTGATCTCCAAACATGGTTTGTATTATGGCATCCAAAGAGTTACATTTTGGTCTCATCTGACCAGACTATATTGTCCCAGTATTGTTTCATCTTCATCATCCTGGTAGATTGCATTAGATTTTTATCAAAAATGTCTTGGTACATTTTTCCATTCATCCATCTTTCAATGATGGGAAGTTTACCAGTACCGTATGTTAAACAGCCCCACATGATGTTCCCACCACCAAAATTCACTGTTGGTATGATATTTAGTGCCATTTGATCTCCAAACATGGTTTGTATTATGGCATCCAAAGAGTTACATTTTGGTCTCATCTGACCAGACTATATTGTCCCAGTATTTCACAGGCTTGTCTAAATGTTCTGCAGCAAACATTAAATGAGCTTCAACATGCCTTTTTTTCAGCAACGGAGTCCTGCATGATTAACATGCATACAGGTCATGGCAGTTGAGTGCATTACTTATTGTTTTCTTTAAAACAATTGTACATGCTAATTCCAGGTCTTTCTGAAGCCCTCCACACATGGTCCTTGGCTCTTGGACAACTCTTCTGATAATTTTTTTCACTCCTCTGTTAGAAATCTTGCGGGGGATCACCTAGTCGTGGCCGGTTTATGGTGAAATGATGATCTTGCCAATTCCGGATTATGACCCCAGCAGTGCTCACTGGAACATTCAGAAGTTTAGAAATCCTTCTGTAGCCAATGCCATCACTATGTTTTGCAACAATAAGGTTGCAAAGGTCTTGAAAGAGGTCTTTGCTTTTACCCATCATAAGATGTTTGTGTGACACCTTTTTGTAGGCCATCAGTTGAGACTGAACCAGCTGATATTAAATTTGCACTGACAAGGAGGAAGGATTGCTTTCCAATTACTGATAGATTTCAGCTGGGGTCTTGGCTTTCCATGCCTTTTTGCGTCTCCATTTTTTCATGTGTTCAGTACTTTTTCCCTGTGTCTCTCCATTGTATTACACAAAACTTAATTTCTGAACTTATTCGTTTTGGTTTCTTTGTATGTGCAGATTGCATGGCTTGTTATTGACACGTGGCAAATATTTTGACCCTCACATTTTTGTAAATATTTCATTACATCTTTTCACGTGAGAACACTGAAGAAAAACACTTTGCTACAATGTAAAGTAGTGAGTGTACAGCTTGTATAACAGTGTAAATTTGCTGTCCCCTCAAAATAACTCAACAGGCAGCCATTCATTTCTAAACTGCTGGCAACAAAACGGAGTATATCCCTTAGTGAAAATGTCCAAATGGGCCCAATTAGCCATTTTCCATCCCTGGCGTCATATGACTCGTTAGTGTTACAAGATCTCAGGTGTGAATGGGGAGTAGGTATGTTAAATTTGGTGTCATCACTCTAAGACCCTTTTCACACTGAGGCACTTTGCAGGCGCTATAGCGTTAAAAATAGCAACAGCGGCTCCATTCACTCCAGTGTAAAAGCGCAAGGGCTTTCACACTGGAGCGGTGCGCTGGCAGGGCATCAGAAAAAGTCCTGCCAGCAGCTTCTTTTGAGTGCATTAAGAGCGGTGAACTCACCGCTCTTAAAGCTCCCCTGCCCATTGAAATCAATGGGCAGCGCCGCCGAACGGCCGGCAAAGCACTGCTGTAGCAGCGCTTTGCGGGCGGTTTTAACCCTTTTTTGGCCGCTAGTAGGGGTTAAAAGCGTCCCGCTAGCAGCCAAATAATGCAGCAAAAATGATGATAAAGCGCCGCTAAAAATAGCAGTCGACGCCCGGGGCGGCTCAGTGTGAAAGAGCTCTAGCTCTCTCATACTGGTCACTGGAAGTTCAACATGGCACCTCATGGCAAAGGACTTTCTGAGGATCTGAAAAAAAGAATTGTTTCTCTACATAAAGATGGCCTAGGCTATAAGAAGATTGCCAAAACCCTGAAACTGAGCTGCAGCACGGTGGCATCATACAGAGGTTTAACAGGACAGGTTCCACTCAGAACAGGCCTTGCCATGGTCAACCAAAGAAGTTGAGTGAACGTGCTCAGCGTCATATCCAGAGGTTGTCTTTGGGAAGTGGACGTATGAGTGCTGCCAGCATTGTTGCAGAGGTTGAAGGGGTGGGGGGGTCAGCATGCTAGCGCTAAGACCATACGCTGCACACTGTATCAAATTGGAGAGTGTCTGAACAGCAATTTTCAAATATACAAGAAAAAAGGAGAGAGGGGCAAGTGGGACTTTAAATGAAGCATGTCAATTGAAAGTATAGTAATGAATACATGTGAGTAGGTAAAATGATTGGATTTAATTTATAGTCAAGTCCATGATTTTGATGCATACAGTACCAATAAAGTAGTATAAATACAGACATAATCGCATGAATTGATATAAACGCATATTTAGCAGTAACAATCAAGGAAACTCAGTAGTGTAAACAAATCAATGGACATACATATATGCAATTCATAACAGAAGTACATGAATTAAAATCGCCAATCAAAATCACAAAATCGCATGAAATGAGAAAACTCAATAAAAAATTGATAAATGTCAGCAATTTTCAAATCTTGCTATACATTCTCAATCAGATTTAGGTTTGGGCTTTGGGCCATTCTAACACATGAATATGCTTCGATCTAAACCATTTCACTGTAGCTCAGGCTGTATGTTTAGGGTCGTTGTAATGCTGGAAGGTGAACCTCCGCTCCAGTTTCAAGTCTTTTGCAGACTTTTGCAGACTCCAACAGATTACCCTGTATTTGGCTCCATTTATCTTCCCATCAACTCTGACCAGCTTCCCTGTCCCTGCTGAAGAAAAGCATCCCCACAACATGATGCTGCCACCAGGTTTCACGGTGGGGATGGTGTATTCAGGGTGATGTGTAGTGTTAGTTTTCCACCACAGATAGCGTTTTGCTGTTAGGCCAAAAAGTTCAATTTTGGTCTCATCTGACCAGAGCCCCCACATGACTTCTCACAAACTGCAAATGGGACTTCTTATGGCCTTCTTTCAACAATGGCTTTCTTTTTGCCACTCTTCCATAAAGGCCAGATTTGTGGAGTGCACGACTAATAGTTGGCCTGTGGACAGATTGTCCCATCTGAGCTGTGGATCTCTGTAGCTCCTCCGGAGTTACCATGGGCCTCTTGGCTGCTTCTCTGATTAATGCTCTCCTTGCCCAGGCTTATGTGGACGGCTATGGCTTGGTAGGTTTGCAGTTTTGCCATACGCTTTCCATTTTTGGATGATGGATTGAACAGTGCTCCATGAGGATGTTCAAAGCTTGGAATATTTTTTTTTTATAACCTAACCCTGCTTTAAACTTACACAACTTTATCCCTGACCTGTCTGGTGTGTTCCTGTGTTTACTATTAAGGTGACTTCTGAAGGTAATTGGTTCCACTAGATTTTATAGTTCGGGGTATCAGAGTAAAGGGGGCTGAATACAAATGCATGCCACAGTTTTCAGATATTTGTAAAACATTTTGAAAACCATTTATCATTTTACTTCCACTTCATAATTATGTGCCACTTTGTGTTTTATTTAGCAATCATATTTTATTAAGTAAATTGTCTTTACACAAGTTCCACTCACAGCACACATAAATCATATTCCTTTATACATTTCTACTTTTATGATTAACGCGTAGCTCAATTTCTTCCTTTAAAGCTACTCATATAAAACTAGATAAAAATGGGAAAGACAGGAAATAAATAAAAGAACATATATATATATTTAGGTATTTTTTACCTATTCTTCCATATAGCTACTTTCTGCTGTCGAGTGGACCGATGTCAGCCCCAAGAGAGGCAAAAGTAGGAAGTTAGAAAAGAAAACCACTTTGTGTTGGGCTATCGCATAAGAGCCCAACAAAATACCTTTACGTTTTTCGCTGTAACATGACAAAATGTGGAAAATGTCAAGGGATATGAATGCTTTTTCAAGGCAGTGTATTACATATACATACAAACAAGAGTGAGTACACCCCTCACATGTTTGTAAATATTTTATTTCTTTTCATGTGACAAACACTGAAGAAACAACACTTTGCTACAATGTAAAGTAGTAAGTGTACAGCTTGTATAACAGTGTAAATTTGCTATCCCCTCAAAATAATTCTACACACAGCTATTAATGGCTAAACCGCTGGCAACAAAGTGAGTACACCCCTAAGTGAAAATGTCCAAATTGGGCCCAAAGTGTCAATATTGTGTGGCCACCATTATTTTCGAGCACTACCTTAACCCTCTTGGGCATGGAGTTCACCAGAGCTTCACAGGTTGCCACTGGAGTCCACTTCCACTCCTCCTTGACGACATCACGAAGCTGGTGGATGTTAGAGACCTTACGCTCCTCAACTTTCCATTTGAGGATGCCCCACAGATGCTCAACAGGGTTTAGGTCTGGAGACATGTTTGGCCCATCCATCACCTTTACCCTCAGCTTCTTTAGCAAGGCAATGGTCATCTTGAAGGCGTGTTTGGGGTCGTTACGTTGGAATACTGCTCTGCAGCCCAGTCTCCGAAGGGAGAGGATCATGCTCTGCTTCACTATGTCACAGTACATGTTGGCATTCATGGTTCCCTCAATGAACTGTAGCTCCCCAGTGCCGGCAGTACTCATGCAGCAGTAGACCATGACATTCCCACCACCATGCTTGACTGTAGGCAAGACATACTTGTCTTTGTACTCCTCACCTGGTTGCCGCCACACACGCTTGACACCATCTGAACCAAATAAGTTTATCTTGGTCTCATCAGACCACAGGGCATGGTTCCATGTCCTTAGTCTGCTTGTCTTCAGCAAACTGTTTGCAGGCTTTCTTGTGCAGCATTCTTTAGAAGAGGCTTCCTTCTGGGACGACAGCCATGCAGACCAATTTGATGCAGTGTGCGGCATATGGTCTGAGCACTAACAGGCTGACCCCCACCCCCCCCCACCCCTTCAACCTCTGCAGCAATGCTGGCAACACTCATACGTCTATTTCCCAAAGACAACCTCTGGATATGACGCCGAGCACGTGAACTCAACTTCTTTGGTCGACAATGGCGAGGCCTGTTCTGAGCGGAACCTGTCCTGTTAAACCGCTGCATGGTCTTGGCCACCATGCTGCAGCTCAGTTTCAGGGTCTTGACAATCTTCTTATAGCCTTGGCAATCTTTTTGTAAAGCAACAATTTCTTTTTCTTTCAGATCCTCAGTGTTCTTTGCCATGAAGTGCCATGTTGAACTTCCAGTGACCAGTATTAGAGTGTGAGAGCGATAACAGCAAATTTAACACACCTGCTCCCCGTTGACACCTGAGACCTTGTAACACTAACGAGTCACATGACACATGGAGGGAGAATGGCTATTCGGGCCCAATTTGGACATTTTCACTTATTTATTATTATTATACAGGATTTATATAGCGCAAACAGTTTACGTAGCGTTTTACAACTTTAGGGTAGACAGTACAAATGCAATACACTTTAATACAGGAGGAATCATAGGGGGCCTGCTCCATAGAGCTTACAATCTACGAAGGCAGGTCAAGAGATACAAGGAGGTAATAACTGTGGGCGATGTGCTGATTGAGAAGATAAGTGTACAGTTGTTAGGTGGGGGCCAGATAGGCTTCTCTGAAGAGATGAGTTTTCAGGGATTGAAAGTGGATAAAGTAGGAGAAAATTAGACAGAGTGGGGTAGAGCTATCTTGTGAGGAGACAGATGGAGAGAGCTGGGGGGTGGAGAGATAGATTTGGGTGTCATCAGCGTAGAGATGATATTTAAAGCCATGGGAGGCAATCAACTGACCCAGGGAGTTTATGTAGATACAGAAAAGGAGAGGTCCAAGAACAGAACCTTGGGGGACCCCAACAGAGAAAGAGAGAGGAGGCAGTAGAGTTTTAAGTGACACTGAAGGAACGGTGGTATAGGCAGGGTGAGAACCAGCGAAGAGTATAGTCACAGAGACCAAATGAGTGGAGTTTACTGAGGAGGAGAGGGTGGTCCACTGTGTCAAAGGCAGCAGAGAGATCCAGGAGAAGTAGTACAGAATAGGGTCTGTTGGTTTTAGCCGTTAGTAGGTCATTTGAGAGTTTAAGGAGAGCAATTTTTGTGAAGTGTACAAGGGCGAAATCCGTACTGAAGGTGAACAACAAGTTTATTCATGGTCAAATGGTCGCTCAGTTGGTTAGGGGTGTACTCACTTTTGTTGCAAGCGGTTTAGACAAGCTGTATACTCACTACTTTACATTGTAGCGATCTATCTATCTATCTATCTATCTATCTATCTATCTATCTATCTATCTATCTATCTATATATATATATATACACACACACACACATACATACTATTAATTAATTACACACTTTTTTTTTAACTTTTGTCTGTGTTGCTGTTGGAGAGATTTCCCCTCACTTCCTGTCTTGGGGACTGTCCTGGGTTCTCCCTAACTGCAGTAAAACGTGACAGGAGTTCTAATACTTCAACTCTCTATCAAAAACAAAAAAAGTTTTGGATTTAGATACACTTAAAGAAAAAAAAATAAAATAAAATGTACCCTGCTCTACCCAAAGTAACAATTGTGACAAGCAATTGCATACCAGGTAAAGTTACAAATTTACATTTACCTGTCAGCATAAATAAGATGCATAAAATATTAGTAAAATGTAGTTGTTTGGCACCAAAAAAGGAAAATACGTTAAGTGTTCATGTAAAAACTCCTTATAAAATAGACAAACCTGAAGACAGAGTCTTTAAAAAAAAAAAAAACACACAGGTGCTTAATATCATAGTGTAGAAAAAAATAAAAAAATAAAATACACATCTTTTCAACAAAAAAAAAAAAAAAGGCAGAAAATGAAAGAACTTTGATTTTACAGTACGCAGGAACTCAGCATTTTCCACAGACACCGCTAATGGTACCTGCGCGCCATTCCTCCCCAGAAACAAAGACTCAAAGGGGGCCATTAACGCTACATGTGACACCATTAAAGTGATTAAAACGTCCTCCTCCACCAGTTATGACATTCTTCTCCATCATAAATTACACTGCTACAGCACATTGGCACAGCTTTGGAAAATGCATTTATTAACCCCCGATAGGGATTCTTGTCTGCAGAAAAGGAGAGCCCCGATCCTCTCCATTATAACATTAAAAGCTTTTTTATCAGTTGGCTTGAACTGCCCATTGCCTGCTCGGCTCCAACCCAACAATTGACCCTTTTATGTTTGACAGATACATCTGTGGGTGATTAGCAAGTGATCCTGCATAGAATTTTGCATCTAAAAGCTCTGCAGAATGGATCTGGCTTCCTGGCTAAATGTATAAGCTAGTGGAGGTTATGGCTTTGCTTTTTTCCCTGATTTTAAAAGTATATGGTCTAATATCCATGGTGGAGGAATATTTTTGGGTCAAGCCAATATTCATCCAATGCGTGCACCTCATAGCAAGCAATGTTTTTGTTTTCTAGTGAACAGGCCACTCTACTAAGGGTTAATACACTGTATACCAAGGTTCAGTATACACAGGCCATGTGTGTTTTACTTCTGACGTGTATTCAAGGCATTTTTGCAGCATTTGTAAGGCATTGGAATTTGAGTGAATGGGGAAGTGCTCACGTTTTATTATTTGTTGATCTTGCCATGCATTGCATTTCTTTCTCAATGCAAGGTTAAAAGGAATGTAACGTGAACACATCTCAAGCACATATAAGACATTTTTCCTTGAAAAATCGGAGTCCAATGCTTGCATCCACTATTTTATGATTAGTCATGTACAGCAAAAAGAGGAAAAAAAAAATCTGGTATGAGGTCTGCCCATCAATGTTTGAATTACACATCCTCTGAGGTCTTACACATTTCTTTCCTTTACATTAGGTCAACTGTCAGATATGAAATCACAAGCTTTTTACTGCTACCATATAAACTAAATAAATCCAAAACAGGTTTGATTTAAAGTGGTATTAAACCCAAAAGGAAACATTTATTATATTGCAGCTTACCAATCCTTAGATGTAATGGCTTTATTAGTTTTCTTTTTAAGCTTTCTGTTTTCTATTTTAATTTGGTGATCCAGACAGTAATTCTGTTTTTCAAAAGAACAAACTCTCCAGCATGTATTAGGCTGGGTTCACACTTATGCAAATTGGATGCGGCTTCAAAGAATGCATGAAGGTAAAAAAACCTTGAGCCTTTAGAACCACTTTAACCACTTGGGGGGGGGGGGCACTTAAACCCCCTCCCTGCCCAGACCAATTTTCAGCTTTCAGCATTGTCACACAACATTGAACACAAATGAAATTTTTATAATTTTTTTCACAAATAGAGCTTTCTTTTGCTGGTATTTAATTACTGCTGGGTTACTGAAAATTTAGAAAAAAACAAAAACAAAAACAAAAAAGTTTCATAATTTGTTATAAAAAGTTTTGAAAACAGGTAATTTTTCCTCCTTCATTGATGTGCACTGATAAGGCAGCACTAATGGGCACTGATAGGTGGCACCGATAAGCACTGATGGGCCCTGGTAGGAGACACTGATAGGCAGCACTAATGTGCAACTTTCGGCTATAGCGCCGGCGGCAAGTAGTTAAGGTATAACTAAAGGCAAATAATTTTTTTTTTTTTTAGTTTTGGATATAGTGGAGAAGGATTAGAACACCTGGTTTTAATGCTGTTTGTGCCCCCATTAGGGAGATTCACCTTCTCTATTAGTCCTGTTGACCAATATTATTGAAGTTAAAGAAAATCACAAATTTTAGGTTGTCTATAAAAAAGTAATAGAGGGGAAATCTTCCAGGGACGTCTTTAGTTCTGGTGACCCAGGGGACCCCGAAGAATTCCTTTAATTTGCAAATCTCCCCAATGGAACACAAAAAAAAAAAAAAAATCTGATAGGGGTTATAACCCTCCCTTATTGTATCCAAAATGCCCATAGTTCTACTTGAAATATGCTAGTACATCTAACACGTCCTACCCTGAGACTGACCTTGTTGCTGTCTAATAGTGCCCCCTGGGCTCCTTCATTCAGAGTGGTGTCTCACTAATACAGGAGATAGGTTACTGGCCAGATCCCCAGGTGAAAATAGAGGGGGAAAAAAAAAACCTAAAAAAAGAAAAAGTGATGCAGCTATCACATCTAAGAATCAGTTAGCTGCAATATATATCATTTTTGGTTTTGGATTTTTTGGGATGAATTTCATATTTCAACTGGTGGTTGAATCATCGGTTGGCTTCATATATCTTCTACCCTCACCACCTGCTTAAGCTATTCAAATGGAGACTTTCTGTTTTATTTGGCTTTCCCAAATAATTTTATTATACATCAGCAAGACAAGGGAGGTTCACCTGATTGGCTTTTTTGCTGGCCCTGGAAGGGGAAGATATAAGAACTCCGGTGGGTATATCTCTGTTATCAAGAGATCCAAGAATCCAGACAGCAATTCATGCCAAATGAACCCACAGAAAACAAATATTTTCTGTTACATGAAATTACAATTTCACAGTTTAACTTTGACCTTACATGTAGCCAACAGACTGCATAGACTTCCTGAGATGCAACAACTAAGAAGCATAGGTCTTTGCTGCAGAGAAACCCACATCTCCTTGTGGGGGCTCTTGCCAAAAGTCTTAGGTTGTGGTCCTCAGGTTTGATATACTGGTGACAATTGATCTCCATGCAGATAACCCAAACCCAGGCAAAGCAGAGGCCTGCAAGGAATTTCGGTCAGGGTGCCATTATAGCATAAGTAGGGGTCTAGGCAGGCAATAGATAAGCAAAGAGCAGAATCCAGAAGACAAGTTGGGGTTATAACCCATAAGAAAAGATCAGAGAACCAATGTACCACAAAGGGCCAAAAGTAACAATTTTGGTAATTTACAATTTCAGTGATACAAAAATTATTAATATTTTCTGAGTGATAATATTACAGGCATGCAGCACATTTGCAGCATTCTCTTTTTTAACTAGCAGTTGCTCCAGGCAGATGCCTAGAAAGAATGGATCCTGCTAGGAAATGAAGACGTTAAGTCCGTCATGAGACTAGAGTATTGGCGGCTCTCTTTGGTTTCCCACATACTTTGTAATCTGTGCATTCGTTTTCCTCAACGGATGAGGATGAAAAGAGATCTAATACAGAATATTGGCAGGTCAAACGTCAAAATACATATTTTACAATGTGGCAGATCAGGTTCAATTAGTTCACAAATGTGGTTTAATAACTTTATTTGATAAGCGAGATCTTCTTAGCTCGAATGATTAAAAATGACAGCAAGCCTAATAAGGCCAAACAGAGGAGTCAAAGTAGCACGCCAGATGTAATGACGGCTGTATTTCAATACACACTCAGGAAAATCTTGTAGCTGCCTCTGGATTATGAATGAGTGTATAAAACGCAGCGGGACTCTGTGCACACTAGACAAGATGAGGGGAAAAAAAAAAAAAATAGGGCGCAGAACAAATAAATGGATGATGTTTATTCACAGCAGTGAGCCTTACACTAATACAGTAAACATTGAATTCAGGTCACTGTATACCCAGATGCACTCACGACTCAAAGCAGCATTTTTAATATTTTATAGCTCAGTGTTTACTGAGAACAGACACAGCACATCCAGCTCTATATACTATACATAGACGAACAAAAGCCAGAAACACATACTGCAGGTTACAAGTTCTTTGCTTTAATATTTTATAATAATAATAATAATAATAATAATAATAATAATAATAATAATAGGGAGAACTAAGAGTACCAGTGGATTTAGAAGGAAATTTATAGGATGAACAAGGCTGAAGGTACTCTACTATATTCTCTAACGTAGTTCCTTCTTGTGTAAACTAATGGTAAACACAAGGGAAATCCTTACCAAATGCATCAGGCACCTGAACTATGCAATATGCCGTGCTTCCAAGCTTGACACCTGCAAAACTGTGAAAGTGTCCAACAAAGACAAATACTTTGATGTGATGGACTAGACTAGGGTGTTATTTTGTATGTTAATCCCCAAGTCTTTGTTAAAATAAAGGCAGCTCTCGCTGTAATGTTCACCCAATCACCAGTGCTGTCCTCCATAGAAACAATGTCCTGCACCTCTTCTGAGCAGATGACACCAATGGTTATTCAACCAACTTCTGTGAGCCCACAGTGTCTCCTTAGAGATCTGCCCTGGACTTACAGGAAAATCCTGCAGAGTGACATTGAAGCTGAGCTTTAAACAGTTATACCTTGCTATCTTTGAATACACTCCAAACCCATATGCTGATTTTTTTTATTTTTTTGCCATTTTCCTCTGAATAAAGTGCCTACAAGTACTAGTATTGAGCCTTAAGCCAGCCATAGATGGATCAAATCTCAGCTTGTTCAGCAGGGACCGACCGAGATTCGATCCATCTATAGGCAGGCTATTTGTACCCAAGTCAACCTATAAACACCGAGCTATAAAATATTAAAAATGCTGCTTTGAGTCGTGAGTAACCAACATGTCAGATTTTTAGCATGCGATTATTGCCAGTGGCTATAGCCACTAGCAGTAATCACAGCATTCTCTCGGCAGGGATGGTTCCCTGCGTCCTACGCCCCCGCTGGGAGAACATAATAGCACCGTGGGTAGGATTCCCCCATCAACACTGGCAGTGTTAATGAGGGAATCGAGTGATTGTCTTGTGGTTGTTGCAGGAAAGAAAATTGCATAACCTATGGCCTGCTTTACAGAGAAACAAATAGAGCTCAAAAGAGCCTTTGAGGAATTAGGCCGACTATACACTGCGCAAATGTACTTCCTGCAACCACGGGTTGCAGGAAAGAAAATTTGCACGATTCCCCCATCAGTAGAGACAGTGCTGACAGGGTAATCAGCAATTGTCTTTTCTGGCAGTGGGACAGGGGCAGGTGGTGGAAGCTGTCCCCGCCGGGAGAAGACAGTGATTATTGCTAGCGGCTGTAGCAGCCGCTAGCAATAATCCTAAGAGAATCCGGCAGGCTGGTTGTACCCAAGTTGATTGATCAACTTGGTACATTCAGCCTGCCCATTAACGGTTCGAATCTTGGCCAGTTCCAGCTGAACTAGCGGGGGTATGGCCATTGTTCTATCATATTACAGCTACCCATTAGATCGCGTAACGGAAGTGTCGTTCCAACCAAAAAATACTTACTGCGCCATCCGTTCCAAACACTTCATGATCTGACGGGTAGCGGTAATCTGATAGAACACCCATGTGGACATCTTACTACACCCAGCTACGTCTTAAAATTTCAGAGTATTTTTAGTAATAAAGTGAGCGTATATTAATAAATATAGTATATTGATATCTGTGATGCAGTTTGGGTGTTTCATTTTGAAAGCCTAAAGGTTTAGCACTGAGCAGTGCGGGGTGAACCAACACGGCCTCCGCTACCGTCCTACTGCTGACGTCCAGCTTCTTTCAAAATGTAACATCAAAACAGCATCACAGATGTCAATATACTATATTTATTTATATACGCTCACTTTATTACTAAAATTACTCTGATTTTCAAGACGTAGCTGGGTGTAGTAACATGTCCGCATGGGTGTTCTATCATGTTACCGCTACCCGTCAGATCATGAAGTGTTTGGAACGCATAGCATGTTGAAACGCAAAGCGCATGCACAGGAAGCATTTTTTAGTCGTAATGTCACTTCCGTTACACGATCTGATGGGTAACAGTAATCTGATAGAACACCAGCTTTAGGTCTAAGAAAGTTTAAAAAGTGTAAATAAAAAGCAAAATGTTCTTTTTTTTAATTTTGGAGAGAGTGGGAAGGGAGTAGAACACCTGTCAGTTTTTATTGCGGCCTGTGTCCCCCATTAGGAGGATTGACCCTCTCCATTTGTTTACAGTTCTCATCAAAAGTGAAAGAAAATTTTGTGTTGATACAGAAACAATAATATTGGGGAAACCTTCCAATGGGGACATCAGTTCCGGTGACACCCTTGGATTCCTTCATGTTGGAGGGGTTTTCTTTCACTTCCTGTATTGGCTATGGGACAGGAATTGAAGACAAAATCTCCCCAAAGGGTCAGAGGTGGCAAAAAAAAAAAAAATGGGACAGGGGTATAACCCTCGCTAATGTTGTCATAAACTTGGCAGGCTGCCTGTTTTGTTTTTTTAGACAGCTGTCAGCTGTGAGTAGAGAACTCTGCATAGAATCGGAAAATGCTTTGTTAAGATCGTGAGGGGGAAAGAATCGCGATCGGATTCTTTAACGATTAATCATGTAGCTCTAATCCCGTGTTTTAGGAATAGGGCATGACAGAGATCTCGGCTTTCCAGCCGAGTTCACGGCAGTGTTTACAACTGCCAGGCCGGACAATATGTCAAAGTCACGCTCGGGCCTCCGAGAGTCAGAGACTGCCGGGGACCATCTGGTACTCTGTATTCTCTATGGTAAACTTCCCCCCGCGGCAGATTCCTTCTCCGGCTCACCGATCGCACGGTGAGCCAGTAGAAGCACCGAAGGGTGGCGGGGGGATGGGGGGGTAGGCGGACAACGGAAGGGAGGCATGGAGCATCAGTTTGCTGGTCCAGCAGACTATCAGCCTTACCCATTCTATTCACCAGGTCATGCTCCTCCCACTCCAAATGTGTGAAGCGCTGACAGGAAAATATAGTGCGGTGGGCTGGAGTACAGGCTCTGCTGGGAATTTGTCACTGTGATCCACTGGGCCAAACAGCAACGGAGATGCTGTCAGCCGACCCAGCCATGTATAGTGAGCCACTGCCTAGTACTACACCAACATCAGTGAAGATCACTCCACCAAATATGGACTGAGGTGCTGTCTTTTACCTATTGTGAACATACACTATATTGTCAAAAGTATTGGGACACCTACTTTTAAAACGCACATGAACTTTAATGGCATCCCAGTCTTAGCCTGTAGGGTTCAATATTGAGTTGGCCCACCCTTTGCAGCTATAACAGCTTCGACTCTTCTGGGAAGGCTGTCCACAATGTTTATGAGTGTGTCTATGGGAATGTTTGACCATTCTTCCAGAAGCATATTTGTGAGGTCAGGCACTAATGTGGATGATAAGGTCTGGCTCGCAGTTTCCACTCTAATTCATTCCAAAGGTGTTCTATTGGTTGAGGTGAGGACTCTGTGCAGGCCAATCAAGTTCCTCCACTCCAAAACCCCAAACTCACTCATCCATGTCTTGGGATGGAGGGACAGGATAGCACGAGAATGCAAAAGGAAAAAGGAGGATAGATCCAGTACAGACACTCAAATTGTTCTCTGTAAAAGCAACAGTAGCCACTGCAAGAGGAACAATACATTTTCAGGGAATAGCACATTTTTTCATAACAGGCTGTATAAGAGTTCAGTAAGAAACAACAGATACTTACAAGAAGCTGTTTAAGCCCCAGGAAGGTCTGCTCTACCGAGTTGGCAGTGAGAACCTGTCTTTTCAAGGCCGCTTGTTCACCAAGAAAACGCAACATGAGATCCCGTACTGCATCTCCCTGAAAAATACAGAAAGTAATATTAGCCTTACGCAAGCCTTGTGTTAGTTAGAACCAGTGTGATTTCATTTTATACCCATGGAATGGACCAAAGCAGTACTGCTTCCCAATACAGCATCATTTGACTAATAAAAGGGATCATACACAAATAGGGGTGCAACTGTGCATAGTAACCAATCAGCTTATATCTTCAACTTGTTCAATTAGGCTTTCAAAATGAAGGATAGAAGCCGATTGGTTGGTTGCCACACTGCTCCAGATCACGACAGCTGTGAGGGGGGGGGGGTCAGAGAAGGAGGATTTCTACTAAAAGGAGAGGAAAGCAGCACAAAGGACACATGGCATCAACTGTAATTGATTTTATTTATTACAGGTACCGTACTTACATTAGTGCTGTCAATTTACGCAGCTTTTTACCTATATATTGAACATTCCAGGGTGGATAAAAATCAATGATTTTAAATAAAAATAAAAAATCAGATTTTTTTTTTTAATCGGATTTTTTTTATTTTTATCAGATTTATTTTAATAAAATGCTTTAGGAGTAAAAAATCTTTCTAAATATAGTTTTCTATTTAACCGGTTCAATACAGGCCATTTTTACCCCCTTCCTTCCCAGGCCAATTTTTAGTTTTCAGCGCTGTCGCACTTTAAATGATAATTGCGTGGTCGTGCAACGTTGTACCCAAAAAAAAAATTGACGTCCTTTTTTCCCCACAAATAGAGCTTTCTTTTGGTGGTATTTGATCACCTCTGCGGTTTTTATTTTTTGCGCTATAAACAAAAGAAGAGCGACAATTTTGAAAAAACACAATATTTTTTACTTTTTGCTATAATAAATATCCCAATTTTTTTTTTTTTAAAACAAATTTTTTCCTCAGTTTCGGCCGATACGTATTCTTCTACATATTTTTGCTGAAAAAAAAAAAAAAAAAAAAAAAAAATCGCAATAAGCGTATATTGATTGGTTTGCGCAAAAGGTATAGCGTCTACAAAATACGGGATAGATTTATGGCATTTAAAAAAAAAAAAAAAATTATTTATTTTTTTAGCGGCGATCGCGATTTTTTTTCTTGACTGCGACATTATGGCGGACACATCGGACACTTTTGACACATTTTTGGGACCATTCACATTTATACAGCGATCAATGCTATAAAATTGCATTGATTACTGTGTAAATGTGACAGGCAGTGAAGGGGTTAACCACTAGGGGGAGACAAAGGGTTAATATGTTTCCTAGGGAATGATTCTAACTGTAGGGGGAGGGGACGCACAAGGGGAGGAGACCGATCGGTGTTCCTCCGTTCTGGGAACACAGATCGCTCTCCTCTCACCTGACAGGCTGTGGATCTGTGTGTTTACACACACAGATCCATGGTCCGGCCCGGTTAACGGGCAATCGCGGGTGCCCGGAGGACATCGCGGCCGCCGGGCACACGCACCGGGTCCTGAGCAACGTGGCGGGGGCGCGCGCTCCCCCTAGACGGCCGGGAATCCCAGGACGTCATATGACGTCCACCCAGGATGGGAGATCCCATCTGTGGACGTCATATGTCTATGGCTGGGTAGGGAAGTGGTTAAGATAGATTAATAATTTAGTTCATTCAGCATGAAATGGAGCTTAGTTATGTAGCCTGAGGCTGTATATTCTGCGATATTTACATTTTTTGTAAACTCATTTAATGAATCCAAGCTCTGCAAGCTGAGATAACATGCACTGCATTGATGCATTCACAGAATCTCACAGTAACCATGAGATAAACAAAGTTCAGGAATATTTCTTTTTCCATTGTTTTGCACATCTATATACACTACAAACTGTATGATTGACTTTGTTCTGATATCGCTGTTTTACTAACCTGACAGCTTATTATTCTAAATAGGAAACCTTCATATTGTTTGCAAATATTAAAGATTCGAACTACCAGCAAGAATAAGTCCTTACATTTAAAGAGCACCTGTCATTTCAGATCCACCATGACAGCACCTGTTAGCGGGCATCCACTCAACTACTGCCACCACGATCCTCACCTTGTTGTGTCTCTGCCGTATTACCAGCCATTCCATTAAAGTGAATGGGATGGTCGGTGAGACAACAGGAGATCAGAGGAGGAGCCGCTGTGGGACAGAGATGACAGTTGCTCTTTAAAAATTATGATTTAAAATCAAGTTGATTTCAATCCTTTTTACTAGTGATTTAAATCAAATCCACCCTGGCACATTCACATCAGTCCCTGCCCCCAAGGAGCTTACACTCTAAGGTTTCTAACTCACATACTAGGGCCAATTTCGACATAAGCCATTTAACCTGCCAGCATGCCATTGGAGTGTGGGAGGAAACCCACACAGGCACAGGGAGTGAGCAAACTCCAGGCAGGGAGTGTTATAGTTGGAATTCAGAACAGACAACCCTAGTGCTGCTAAGCAGAAGGGCTAACCACTTAACCACTGTGTTGCCCTATGTGCTGGTTTTTATTTTTATGAATAAGCTTAGGCTTTAACAGCCTTACACTGTTATTAATTAAAATCAATAAATGTATTTTAAAATGTAACTAAAAAAGGCAAAACTTGTTTTTTATATAATTTTGGATAGAGTGGTGAGGTGTTAGAACCACCGTCAGGTCTGTATTGCTTTCTGTGTCCTCGGTAGGTAATTGTCCTGATCACAAATGTCACCGGGAATGAAAGTGAGATCTAATTCCCAAAATTGACACCAGGACAGGAATAAAGGAGAAATCTTCAAGTGTGTCTGTGTGTGAAAAAAAAATAAGTTTTGGCTTTAGATATACTTTAGAGAGTAACTCTTGTAGGAACCTGAAAACCATTTAGGCACAAAACACCTCTGGTTAGAAAAGAGTGAAGCATCATTCACTTGTGTATATTAGTCCACAATCCTTTGTGTTCCCATCTGCCTACATAGCTAACATGGTCTCTGCATTAGCAGGTGAAAAGCTGAAGGGTGCTTTAAAGCCTTCACAAAAGCTGCTCCAAGCTTGTCAAATGCTTGCTGAAGCCGATACTTTCCAAACTCCGTTTTACAGACTAATGCCCATGTGTTCAATGGTTAAAGTGTATCTAAACCCAATCCTTAGATGTGCTGGGTTTATTCGTTTTCTTAAAGGATACAGTATCTAAAACCAAGCACAAAAATGTAGTATCTTTCAGTTTACCAGTCCTTAAAGAGGAGTGCTGCCACCGCCATCCTGACTAAAGCCTCGTGCACACGGTACGATTGTTGGCAGGGGATTGTCTGTTGACAGACTGTTGTCCTAAAATCTTACCGTTAGTACGCTCCTTTTGACAATTGTTGTCCAATTTTTGGCCAAAAAATGTTGGATGACAGGCTATTAATTTTTCGGCGGACAACGGTTTGACGTCAGATTTTCGTATGGTCAGTACACAAATCCGTCACACAAAAGTCGAAAGGACAAACACGCATGCTCGGAATCAATACTCAAACATGAAATTAGCAGAAGGGGCCCAAAGGGTGGCGCTCAAGAGCTGAAATTCCTCACAGTACTTCACTACGTTCATGTTTGTGGCACGACAATTGTGTACCGTTAGTATGCAAGACAAGATCCTGGCACACGCCCTTTTGACGAAAAAATTTAGATGCTCGGTAGGTCAACAATTGTACCGTGTGTACGAGGCTTTAAGGAAACAGGCAGTGAAGACTTGCGGTTTCACAGCCGGATTCCTACTGTGCATGCGCGAAGCATGCTGCACTTTGTGAATGGGGTGGCTGTGGGGGAAGGGGGTCAAACTGAACTGGAAGTGGGAGTGGATTCTTGTCAAAACCAGGTACCGCTCCCCCCCTTCCCCCCAAAAGGTGCCAAATGTGGCAGCGGAGGGGGGAGAGGCAGACAAGTGGAGCTTCCCCTTTTGGGTGGCGCTCCGATTTAACTGTGTTGACTTTAGTTGAAATTATTTAAATTTTTTCAATTTAAGAGCATTTTCTGTAGATACAGAAAATACCTGTTTATCTTGATAAAGTCCGGTGTCCTCGTCACTTCCTGTGCTCTGAACTGAAATTTCAAACTATGTTCTCAACTTTTAATCGGTGAGCTACATAAGCCCTCCTCCCCATGTAATGGAGATGAAAGGAGATGTTCAAATGAGTAAAGCAGTCTAGGGGGACGTTTACTCGCTTTACCCAGAGAGGATAGGAGTTGTCCTCCTCGTTTGAACACCATCTCCTTATTTCCATTCTCTAGAAAAAGTTATGTGGTTCTCACAGAAGTTACTTCCTTCCCAACTATGTTAATCAGGTGAAAAAAAAAAAAAAAAAAAACACCCTTAAAGTGCATCTAAACCAAAAAAGTAAGGCCTCATGCACACTGTTGCTTCTAAACTCATGTTTAGCAGCTTTTGGCTTTTTTTTTTTGACAAAATCACAAAACTTAACTCATTTAAAAACACATTGCAGATACATGTGGTGGCATCAGTGGCAGAACTACCAGGGTCTCACTTGCGACTGGGGCATGGCGTTCCGCCACCGTGGGGGAGCCCAGAGCTGGCGCCAGCATAAAGCACTCTGTGCTGAACCCCAGAGCTCCAGTTACTTGCCTAACTGTGTGCGCTAGCATGGGCACCTGGTTTACCTGCCCCCATCTCTTGCGGGGGGGGGGGGGGGGGTCCCACACTGGCGATTGTACCCTCCGTATCAGCTGGCATGTCTCACAACTGACTGCGAATGCCTGCACACAGAGCACACTGAAGCCAGCTCCTCCTCTTCGGCTCTTATGTTCTCCTGTACGCAGACAGGAGGAGGAGGAGGGACACTGCATTGCAATGGCCACGCTGATGATCTGAGGTCTGTATGAAAGTACATATACAGGGGGGAGGGGGCATGTATCCACCTGGAGGAGTGATGGGGTGGGGGTAAGTGCATGTGTGCTAGGGGTTGCTGGTTGCTTTGGGAGGGGAGAGGACTTGTGCTTGGGGGGGGGGGGGTTGGATTTGCAATCTCCCACACCACCTTCTAGCACAAGTCCTCTCCCCTCCCAAAGAACCCTCCGGCACATATCCTCCTATCACCCCCCTCCCCAGAATCAAAGAGATGCCGACTGCCACAGAGGGGGCAGTTGCGGTGTCTTGGACCCCGGGTACCTGTAAGAGATGTGCATGAAGTGCCCCGGAAGACGACTCTGGTGCGTCCATCCGGCAAGTTACTGGAGCCAAGTGCCAAAACTCAGCCCGGATTCACTGGACACCAGGATTTTGTTCAAACCTTGGTAAGGTCTCACCAGAACCGGTACAATTAGGAGCAGGGGCATACTTACAGGGGTGGCAATTGCTACCCGGCCCACATGGATAGGAGGGGCGGCGGGGGGCAGCATATAGAGGAACGATCCCCTCCATTTTTGTCCTGCAGCCTTTCAGTGGCTGCAGGAGGAAAATGAAGGGGGATTGGTTCCTCTATATGCTGCCCCTCCTATCCACCTCCTGCTGTGATCGGGCTCCTGTGCTCTCTCCAAATTCCCCCTCATACGCCACAGCGCTGTCGGGTTCCTCCTCCTCTCTCCCATGGGTGGTAAATGTGCAGTTTACTTTCCCCTTCCTTGTCTAAATAGTCACTAAATCTGTCCATTTATAACTGAGGCATGGTAAAGTGTGTTAATTTATAACTGTTTACTATGCTTCAGTTTGTGAATGAACGGGAAGCCTCTGTACAGAGCTATTTCTGTTCATGCATTCTGTGCAGCTGATGCTGCAGAGATGGAGATTGAGGGATGTGTCCTCAATCTCCTTTTTGTCTCAAAGGTGGAATGTCAGAGGTCTGCTTAGACCCCTGATAATTCACCAAAGCCTGCCAACAGGGCTCCTAAAAAAAAAAAAAAAAAAATAGAAATAACAAACGGCTGATACCAGTGGTGGAACTACCAGGATCGCAAAGGTCACACTTGCAACTGGGCCCTGGCGTTCCACCACTGTGAGGGGCCCCATCTGGGGGTCCTTTATGGTTTCTTGCACCGGGGCCCTGAAGGTTCTAGTTACGTCTCTGGGATGCATCAACTTTTTTTTCCTCGGATGAGGGGGACCTTTTTACCTGGATGATGCCTGCAGCTACAGAACAGTGAGTGTTGTCATGCTACAACAGGCACTGTGTTACTGGCAAAATCAGCAAATGAAAATAAAGTAAAAAAATATATACTTTTTTTGATTTTGGCTTTAGATACACTTACAGAACAGTAATACCAAAAGCTTCCACTGGAAACACTTTTTGCAAACCGGTTTTCCTATATACAAATACCTATCATTGTCTTTTCTCTGTAGAAAAAGGGAACAAGTCTTTTACAATGCGTGATTCACATATAATCACTTACCTGAATATTATCAAACTTTAAACCTGGCATAGTAAGCTTCTCCTTATCAATAAAGACAGGGTTGTACTGCTGTGTGGCTACAGAGATAAGGATGTTTCTCGTTTCCTCAGATGACAACCAAGCATCATTTCTCCTGTCCATCTCGCTCATGTTTAGGGCAGTAGCAAATGGGTCATCAATTCCAGCGAACACATTCTGAATCTGTGAGAAGGGTTTTGGGGACTGCGGTATTTCCACAGTTGCGGGTGAGCCACTTGAGTCTATAGAGTTATTACCCAAGAAAAAACTAACGGCAGGAGGGTTCTGAGAATTGACCGCATCTGGAGTTATAGGTGCTGGGTTTCTTTCAGCAACAGAAGGTGCTGCATTTGGATTACTGACCGAGATAAACGTTGAGGAGGTGGTAAAGGAATCAAAGAAGTCCGAAGCAGTAGAATTAGGTCCTACATTATCAGAGAAAAAGTTGCTTAAGCTTGGACTTGGCTGGACAACTTGTGTTTGAGCCTTTATGGTGCTTTTAAATTCAGCTCCAAAACTTGGCGACTTGACCATTTGAGGTTCAAAGCCATGGTGGACTAAAAAGGGTTGTTGTGTATTAGCCTGGCTGAAGATGGTACAGACCGGGATAGTTTCCTCAGCTGAAGAAGATTTAATGACTGGAATTACAAATTCTTCTTTGTGCTCAATTTCTGGTGTCTGTACATCGGTAACGATCCCCTCATTAATTTCAACCGGCTGATCCTGAAGCTGTGCAGATGTGTCGCTCACAGGCAACTTGTCTGAAGCAGAGTATTCAGGACTAACATCTAACTCAGAGCTATTCTTGCTATTTACACTTTGATTGTATTCCTTATCTGTGTCTTGCTCGATACCCATGGTGTCACTACTTTCAATTTCATCAACAATGTCCTGAAGGCAGCCAAGATCTCCAGCATCATCTTCGCTGATGTTCGGGGAGTCAGAGATGATCACACTTTCCATCATCTGCTCATTAAGTTTGTCCAGCAAGTTTCCAGAATCTTCAGACAGGGTGACATTTTCTTCAGATTCAAAGGTGTCAGCATCAAGATCAATGGTCTCCTCATGAAGTAGGATCTCCTCTTGTACTTGTGCACTTTTGTCAGGAGGTAGTCCTACAAAGTCAGCTTCAGCCATGCTGTTGTGAGATTCTTTCATGTCATTTTCTAGGCAGTTATCTGGGTTCTCCATTGTTCCTAAAAAAAAAAAAAAAATACTATCATGTTATTTGGCTGACCAAGTGTCAAATAATAATCATCAGAGACACATTATATTACTTAAAGTCGAATTCAAGGCTGGAAATAACGAAGCATAAAACTGCCCCACCAGCCACCTTCTAACTCCTATACGAACTACCCTGAAAAGGGGAGATGCTTATATTTACCTAATCTCAGAGCTCCGCTCCAGTCACATGATCTCCCCAACAGCGCGTTTCAGGGGCGAGGGGAGAGCATGGAAAATGGATGCTGGGAGCCAATCACGTGATTGGATCAGAGAGCCCTGAGAATCGTTAAGTATATACACATTCCTTCTACAAGGCAGTTAGTATAGAAGTTAGAATGAGAAAGGGAGTAGTTTTAAGCTTAGTTAGTTCTAGCCTTTAATTCCACTTTAAAGTGATATTGAAGGCTCCTAATTTTTCCCTAAAAAAATAAATAAATAATGTTCTACTTAACTGCTATGTGTAAGGATATTGCACAGAGTGGCCCCTTACCACCCCTGCTGGCACTCTCCGCTCCTCCCATCCTGTGTGTGCTATGGGGGCACATGTGCGTTGCCAAGCTAGCTTGTGTGTGTGTGTCTATAAACACACACACAGTGTGGCCAATGGCTCCCCCTGCTCGCAGTCTGTTCTGTGGTGAGAGACTAGCACTGTTGCAGACAGGCACAGCGCTGGATCGAGAGATGACTCCGTTAAGCATTTTGATTTTTACCCTAATGCAGGTAATACATTAAGTTAAAAAAAACTTTTGACTTTAGAACCACTTTAATTTAGGCTCACCATATAGGTTGCAATCTGACTGTACAATCAACTTCAGATCTACCAAAAGTAATATAAGGACCAACTTTGTTCATGTAAATGAGAGGTATATCCCATGGGCCACAAGACTAATGTGTGTGGTGAGATCAATAACTAAAGGTTTCAAAGGACGATAGATAGCAATCTCCCAGCTATTTAGGGTAAGGATCTAAGAGCAATAGAATTGCAGGCAGAATTGCAGCGGTTCTGCGCTTGATTACAAATCACTGCAAAACACGTGTTTGGGTGTCATTATTCTTAATGGCACCCCAAATGCTGTGCAACTCTGCTGCTATTGTCACGCAGCAATCGTGGCAAAACACGTTTAAAAAAAAAAAATCACACTAAGCTTGTCACCCAAAAAAGGAGCAGGAGTTTCTTTTGGGGTGACAAACACACATAGGACAGCTCATTAAAGTGAATGGGCTGCCCTATACGCAACGAGCAGAATAGCATGAAAATTGTGCATACATCATATGTGAACAGGGTCCTACTCTTCTGGGGTGACAAGACCGCTCTTCCACAGATACAATATGATAAGTGAGTATTTTCACCCTAGGACAGAAAGAGGTGTTCTGACATCATAATATATTTTTGTTTTTGAGTTTATATAATGGCAGCTCCCATATTGTTGCCAAACTCCCAGGTTCCTCTGTAATGATAGGATCACGCAGGTTGCCCTCTACCCAGAGGATGATGACACAGTTTCCCTATTACTCACAGGAGCGCGCAGGCTCCCCTCTACTCGCAGGAGCGCGCAGGCTCCCCTCTACTCGCAGGAGCGCGCAGGCTCCCCTCTACTCGCAGGAGCGCGCAGGCTCCCCTCTACTCGCAGGAGCGCGCAGGCTCCCCTCTACTCATAGAATTGCATAGGTTCCCCCTTACTCATGGGCGTCTGCAGCATAGGGCTTAGGGGGGGCAATTGCCCCCCTGGAATCGTAAGAAGGTAGAGGTCGACTGATATATATTCGAGAAGGGAGGAGGAACGTGGGGTTCCTCCTCCCTTCTCCACACGCTGTTGGCAGAGCAGCGCCGCGGTGTGTGAAACTGTATGGGGAGAGAGAGAGAAGCGGTCAAAATTGAGGTTGGATGTCAGGGGTGGGTGGGACCTGGGGGGCGGGACCCAGCTATTCAACACCAGCCAATGGGATGGGATCTGGGCGGGCCGCTACGTGTATGTGGACCCGCCCCTTTCTTAAACATCCCAATCATTGGCTGGATAGCTGCTGTGTCCCGCCCACCTCCGACATCATGCTGAATTTGTCAGCTCCCCTCTCTCTCTCCATACAGTTTCACAGTTACACTATCGGCTGTGAAACCTGTCATTGCCATCCAGTGCCATCTGCCAATACCAACCAGTGCCAACCAGTGCCACCTGCCAAAAAAAAAAAAAATTGGCCGCAAAAATCAGCATCATATATCGGCCATCGGCTGCCCCGATTTCTAAATATCGTCATCGGCCAGAGAAAAACCCATATCCAGCAACCTCTATAAGAAGTTGTTGAAGAGTGAAGACAGTTGCCCTGTGTAATGCAATGGCCGCCGCGGCCGCCTCCGCAACAGCCGTGGACTTTTTTTTCTACCTCTGCTGGCCTGGGGCTGCACTCAGTCTATTCGGACTTATCACAGTTTGATACAGACATCCGTCCCTCCCTCCCTCCCTCACCCCCAGCCCGATCATCGGATTGGCTCTGACTGCCGATCGGGCCTCTGCTCGACATCTCAGCTGTTCCGGAACGTGATTGGCTGCCTCAGCCTGCCTGTGTAACATCGCTATGCCGATCCGGCCAGCGCGGCGCCAGCTCCTCCCACAGGTGCGAGCAGTGACCGAGAGAGAATACGCTGCCAGTGCTATCGCATCACTGAAGAACCACAGGTAACAGCACTGCAGTGCCACTTAGGAGGAGGAGGAGAATATTATATATATATATATATATATATATATATATATATATATATATATATATATATATATATATAATTGGACAGCTGAGCTATTGCTGGAAAAATATATTTGTGTTGTGTGTTATAATATCTTCTTCACTTTGTATGGAAGTTACTTGTCTCTCAGGAATACCAGTCCATGATGCCCTTATAAATATAGCCTAGAGAATGTCCATCTTTCTATATTGCAATGTATTGCAATACATCTGTTGTGGCCATATTTTGATCTTGATGAAAACAACCTATATAGTATAGGTTGTTTTCATCAAGATCAATCAAAATATGGCCACAACAGATGTATTGCAATACATTGCAATATAGAAAGATGGACATTCTCTAGGCTATATTTATAAGGGCATGGAGTGAAGCTGAATTATCTCAAGAGCTAGTTCACACTGCCATCTGGCTGCGTTATCGGTAAAGCGCCGCTAGTTTTATCGGCGCTTTACCACCATTTTAGCGGCGGTATTCGGCTGTAGCGGGGCGCTTTTAACCCCCGCTAGCGGTTGAAGAAAGGGTTAAATGCGACTGTGTATCGCCACTGCCCCCCCACCCTTCCGCATAGGAACACATGTTCCCCCCTTACTCATAAGATCAAACGTGTCCCCTCCCCTTACTCGTAGGATCACACACATCCCACCTCCCTTACTCGTAGGATCACACACATCCCACCTCCCTTACTCGTAGGATCACACACATCCCACCTCCCTTACTCGTAGGATCACACACATCCCACCTCCCTTACTCGTAGGATCACGCACATCCCACCTCCCTTACTCGTAGGATCACGCACATCCCACCTCCCTTACTCGTAGGATCACGCACATCCCAGCTCCCTTACTCGTAGGATCACGCACATCCCACCTCCCTTACTCGTAGGATCACACACATCCCACCTCCCTTACTCGTAGGATCACACACATCCCACCACCCTTACTCGTAGGATCACACACATCCCACCACCCTTACTCGTAGGATCACACACATCCCACCACCCTTACTCGTAGGATCACACACATCCCACCACCCTTACTCGTAGGATCACACACATCCCACCACCCTTACTCGTAGGATCACACACATCCCACCACCCTTACTCGTAGGATCACACACATCCCACCACCCTTACTCATAGGATCACACACATCCCACCACCCTTACTCGTAGGATCACACACATCCCACCACCCTTACTCGTAGGATCACACACATCCCACCACCCTTACTCGTAGGATCACACACATCCCACCTCCCTTACTCACAGGATCACACACATCCCACCACCCTTACTCGTAGGATCACACACATCCCACCACCCTTACTCGTAGGATCACACACATCCCACCACCCTTACTCGTAGGATCACACACATCCCACCACCCTTACTCGTAGGATCACACACATCCCACCACCCTTACTCGTAGGATCACACACATCCCACCACCCTTACTCGTAGGATCACACACATCCCACCACCCTTACTCGTAGGATCACACACATCCCACCTCCCTTACTCGTAGGATCACACACATAACACCTCCCTTACTCGTAGGATCACACACATCCCACCTTCCTTACTCGTAGGATCACACACATCCCACCTTCCTTACTCGTAGGATCACACACATCCCACCTTCCTTACTCGTAGGATCACACACATCCTACCTTCCTTACTCGTAGGATCACACACATCCCACCTTCCTTACTCGTAGGATCACACACATCCCACCTTCCTTACTCGTAGGATCACACACATCCCACCTCCCTTACTAGTAGGATCAAACACATCCCACCTCCCTTACTAGTAGGATCACACACATCCCACCTTCCTTACTCATAGGCTCATGTGTGCCCCCCCTCCACTCACTCATAGGGTCACACGCATCCCCCCCCTCTACTCATAGGATCACATACACATCCCCCTCCCTTCCCTTACTTATAGGATCACACACATCCTCCCCTCCCTTACTCATAAAATCACCTGTGCTCCCTCCTTACTCATAGGATCATAGGTGTGTCCCCTTCCCCTCCTCACTCACTCATAGGATCACACGTCCCCCCTTACTTACAGGATCACATGCATCCTCCCCCCCCCCCCTTACTCATAGGATCACACATGTCCCCCCCCCCCCCCCCCACTCACTCACTCACTCACTCATAGGGTCACTGCCCCCCTTACTTACAGGATCACACGCATCCTTCCCCCCTACTCATAGGATCACATACACGTCCCCCTCCCTTCCCTTACTCATAGGATCACATGTGCGCGCCACCCCCAATCATAGGATCACACACATCCTCCCCCTTACTTACAGGATCAAACATGTTCTCAGGATCCTGAAGAGAGCCCCTCTACTCCCAGGATGACACAGGTGTCTACACACCACACTGATAAGTATCTATAAGATAAAGAAGCACATTCGTACACATCACTATACAGTCTATGCAGCTCCTGCAGAAATGTATTGGCTTAGAGCGGACTATGACAGAAGTGAGCGGTCACACTGTACACAGAGGACTGCAGTCACCTTTCCAGGGATAACTCATTCCTATTAGTGACCCTTCAGCCCAGGGATGATAAAACACCGGGGGTCCTCCATCCCCACAGAGGAAGGAAATGATCTGACTCCCCCCGCTCACCTGACAGCCGGGCCCCGTGTACACAGCTCTGCCCAGCCCAGAACACCCTCCTGTCACTTCCAGCTGCTACCGGCAACTAATGCGCATGCGCGCACTTCTCTCCCCTCATTCTGGGCATGCGCAGCCGAATGAATGAACTTTATTCACACGCGAACATTGCTGGCAAACAGGAAGAAGAGTGAGTACGGAGGCCGGGAGGAGACCTCACATTCAGTGTGTGATCATACTACAGGGAAGATTCGTCTAGGTTCTCTATAGAGATATGGAGGATGACGCTCCTGTGATCTACGGCCTGGAGTTTCAGGTGTGTGCCCTTATCTATAAGGAATCAATGGGGCATGTCTCCAAAGGAGGGGAACTACAGGTCCCAGCTGGCCACACCATACAGTCTGATTGTATCATTTCTTTTCCATTAGCATCCAATCAGGAAGACTCTTGTACTACATACTGTAAATGTGATGGAGATTGTACAATTAGATTGTATGGTGTGTGTTCAGCTTTGCTTAGTAGTAGCCAATACTTACTTCTCTCTACATTGTGCAATCAGAGACATGTTGTGCAGGGATTCAGGGCATTCTCCTGGCTGCCCAATATTAAATTATATCTATGGTCAGAATGTACAATCATATATTCATTTAATCACTGTAGAGCTGCACGATTAATCATTAAAAAAATCGCAATCTCGATTCAACCCCCCTCCAGATCCGAATTAGCCATTTCGGGTTTTCTGTGTAAGCAGAGCCCAGCTGTCAAAAAACAAAACAAAAAAAGCCAACAAATGTTTATCAGCATTCCTCAGCACTGAGAGATAGAGAAGACATACAAACTATCATTTAGCCTAGGCTCACACTATTGCCAACACAGATATCGCATGTGATTCGCACCCGCACTGTGGTGCCGATCGCATGCGATGTCTGTGCAATGCGAGTTTAGCCATACAGTTGTATGGCTGAACTCGCATTGGATTTGCAGAAAAAAAGGTGCAGGGACTTTTTTTTTCCCGCACTGGAATCGGGATCACCCATGCGATCCCATTCCTGTCCGAATCCACAGTCCGCACTGCGATCTGTGACCCGATCTGGGGGTGTCATTACCATTGTATTGACACCTGCAGTGGTTCGCAGAGGGCAGTGTGAACTGCCTGCGGGAGAGATGCAATGATGGGACCGGCACTGGAATCACGCTGTAATTGTGAGAAAAGTCCTGGACAGCCGCACTCAAAATAATCAAAATCACAAATACATACCACAGCAAGAAGTGCAGGGAAGCTGACGCATTTCACACTACAGTTAGTGCTTAATCATAGCCATGGCAAAGATTAAGCACTAACTGTAGTGTGAAATGCGTCAACTACCCTGCACTTCTTGCTGTGGCATGTACTTTTGTTGATTTTTATTAATAAAGACGAAAATTATTTTGAGTGCGGCTGTCCAGGACTTTTCTCACAATTACATTGTTACAAGCATTGCCGGCACCTGGGGCTTCCAGCTTGGAGGAGAGGTATATTCCAGATTGTCCCTCCTAGAGCGGTAATATTTCTTTTTCTACTGGAATCACGCTGGTTCCCGCATCGCTACAGTGTGAACCCAGGCCTAGTTCTTTTAGAGATCAAAGGAACTTCGTTCTGCAAATGAGGTCAGTATAACCACTTAAAGACTTAATGTTTTTTGACACTTGTTGCTTACAAGTTAAAATCAGTATTTAAAATTACTTGAAACCCCCAAACATTATATACCGTATATACTCGAGTATAAGTCGTTCCGAGTATAAGTCGAGGCCCTAATTTACCACAAAAAAAATGGGAAAAACTTATTGACCCGAGTATAAGACGAGGGTGAGAAATGCACAGCTACTGTAAGTGGAAAAGAGGATCAACTGTGCCCATTTGCAGCATCACTGTGCCCATTTGCATGCCTCACTGTGCCCATTTGCAGCCATAGGTCCCCTGAACTTCAAACTTGGTAGTTAAGGGTTCCTAGATGCCCCCTAGCTGCAGCCAAAATTTGGGGTCTCTGAACCCAAAGGGTCCCGAAATGACATTGCTGCAGTTGGACACAGTTGACCGAATTTGGGGCCGCGTATTTCGGGGCCACATAGAGCTAAGAACCCCAAATTTGGTGTGCAAACCCAGTGGAACTAACACCATAAAATTTCCAAAGCTGGGGTTTCTAGCACCTAGTGGCCCCTAGATACAGGGCCCCAAAAATCAGTTTAGAAAATGTCAAGCACTTTTCTGCAGCAGAGAATGACATTTTCCAAACCGGTTTTGGGGCCCCGTATCTCAGGGCCACTTGGTGATAGGAACCCCAGCTTTGGATATGTTATGGTACCAGTTCCACTGGGTTTGCACACCAAATTTGGGGTTCCTAGCACCAAGTGGCCCTGAGATATGGGGCCCCAAAGTCAGTTCGGAAAATTAAATTTTTTGCTGCAGAAAAGTGCTTGACTCAAGTATAAGTCGAGGGGGGCACTTTCAGTATGTATATATATATATATATATATATATATATATATATATATATATATATATATATATATATATATATATATATATATATATATATATATATATATATATATATATATACTTTTTTTTTAGCAGACCCTAGAAAATAAAATGGCGGTCGTTGCAATATTTTATGTCACATTGTATTTGCACAGTGGTCTTTCAAACGCAGTTTTTGGGGGAAAAAGTACACTTAAAAAAAAAACAAAAAACAGTAAAGTTAGCCCAAATCTTTTGTATAATGTGAAGGATGATGTTACGCCGCAAGAATCGTGAGATCATTGTGATCTTTATTCTAAGCGAAAAAATCGTGATTTTCATTTTATCCAGAATTGTGCAGCTCTACTACATTGTATTTCAACGATTTCCTGCCTACTCCTATTCATCTATATGATATTGACGTTTGCACATTTACTTTGTGAAGATCCTCGCCCGACTTACTTCTCTGAATTCTGTGACATCTAATCACTAGGCTCTGTGAATGTATATCGCCGTGTCACGCATTTCACAGAGCCTGCTTTCTGATCTATAGAGGTGCTGAGAGGAGGAGATTCAGGAGGAGGAGTCAGTACAGAAATCAGACAAGGTACCATGGGATATGTAGTCCTTAGAAACTGAAAGTAAACAATAGAAGAGAAGCTATAAAGCATGCAGGGAATCCAGGAAGTTATGGAAAGAGATGGCCAGCAGACAGGCAGAGCTCACAAAACGAAAGGAGATTTTTCAGGTAATCTTATATTGGATTGTCAAAGATAACTACAGCCGTGGCCAAAAGTTTTGAGAATGACACAAATTTTATTTTCACAAAGTCAGCTGCCTCCGTTTTTATAATGGCAATATACATATACTCCAGAATGTTATCAGATGAATTGCAATTACCGTATTTATCGGCGTATAACACACACTTTTTTCCCCTTAAAATCAGGGGAAAGTCGCAGGTGCGTGTTATACGCCGATCCCCTGCGATCCCGACCTGTCACAATTTTAAAATCGCCGACCGCGATTTGAAAATGGCGCCGCCGGCGCCGAAATACACCGAGCCGGTCCTCGGCTCTTTCCGGCGGCTCTCGTTTACTTTCGGCTCCACTCGTAGTCCCGAGCGGAGCTATCCGAACCTACTCGGCTAGGTTCGGATAGCTCCGCTCGGGACTACGAGTGGAGCCGAAAGTGAACGAGAGCCGCCGGAAAGAGCCGAGGAACGGCTCGGTGTATTTCGGCGCCGGCGGCGCCATTTTCAAATCGCGGTCGGCGATTTTAAAGCTCAGGACAGGGGATCAAAGGCTGCACTGGGGAAGGCTGCACTGGGGAAGGCTGCACTGGGGAAGGCTGCACTGGGGAAGGCTGCACTGGGGAAGGCTGCACTGACATGGCTGCACTGACAAGGCTGCACTGACAAGGCTGCACTGACAAGGCTGCACTGACAAGGCTGCACTAACAAGGCTGCACTGGGGAAGGCTGCACTGACATGGCTGCACTGACATGGCTGCACTGACATGGCTGCACTAACAAGGCTGCACTGGGGAAGGCTGCACTGACATGGCTGCACTGAGAAGGCTGCAATGATGGGCATTTAAATGTAAGTTTTTTTCCCTTCAACTTCCCTCCTAAAAGTTTTTTTTTCCTTAAAATTCCCTCCTAAATTGGGGTGCGTGTTATACGCCGGTGCGCGTTATACGCCGATAAATACGGTAATCGCAAAGTCCCTCTTTGCCATGAAAATAAACTTAAAGTGGTTGTTAAAGCGGAACTTCAGTCATTTTTTCAACTTTCCATCTATTAAATCCTCTGCCCATGTTTTAACTTTTTGGATAGTAAAACATTTTTTTTCTGCCAGTAAATACCTTTTTATATAGCTCACTTCCTGTTTCTTGTTTGTTAAAAAGCCTAGGCTTATGACATCATGCACAGCTCTCTCTGCCAGAAAGGGAGGGGTGAGTCATAAGAGGGCCAATGAAAGCTGCAGAGCTGGAGGTGTGCCTCTGTGTATCTGTGTAAATCCAGGAAGTGAACAGGAAGCAGCTTCAGCTGCCCATAATTAAAATGGATGCAGCCAGACTCAGTGGAGGGGGATTTCTGCAGCATATTTGGCAATAAGAGAATCACAGTATATATAAAATAATATGCAAGGTGGTTGGAGGGAAACTTCAGGATGGCATAGATGCTTTATTAAAAATTATGTGAGCAGACTGCAGTTCCTCTTTAAGCCACTAACTGATCATTATATCATCCCCTATGTCACATAAAAAGCTTTATCCTAGTGCCTGTGCTTTATAAAAAAATAAAAAATAAAAAAAAGCTAATTTCTACCTGTTTTACCAGTGTCTCCCAGCGATAAGATGACTTCAGGCTCTCAGCTCTCCCTGTCTGATACCTCCAGCGGGCAGGGCCGAGATTCCCCTGCTGACATCAGCCAGGGGAGGCGGGGAGGAGAGGAGTCACTCCCCGAAGTCATGTGATCGTTAGAAGACACTGTTATAAACAGGTAGAAATCTGCTTTTTTTTTATAAAGCATATGCACTAGGACTTAGCATTTCATGTGACAGAGGGGGTGATATAATCAGTTAGTTATAAAGCAGTGGGGAGAAAAGCAGAGCGGCGCTAGTGAGAGCTGATGGGCAGGGAGGGAAGGGGGGAGGAGGAGGACAGAGGATAACACAGGAGATCTGCAGATAGCAATGTATGACAGAGGCACGTACACTGACCACGGTGTCAGGGTTCAGCAGCCATGATATATCGTGGTCAGCATACAGAGTGGAGGGTAGAAACTGGCAGGGTCAGCCAGGTATTTCAGGTGATACATGGGGACAAAATACACAGCCCAAGCACTGTGCTGTTATTCATACTTTAAGGGAATCGGATCCATTTTTGTTTTTTTGGGGTTAAACGCTTAAATCCCCCAAAAAAGCATTTCCACAGCATTTGTAAAGACGGCTTCAGGGCGCCCAAGAAAGTGCAAGCACCAGGACCATCTCCTACAGTTAATTCAGCTGTGGGATCCGGGCACCACCAGTGCAGAGCTTGTTCAGGAATGGCAGCAGGCAGGTGTGAGGGCATCTGCACGCCTATTGAGGCGAAGACTTTTGGAGGATGGTCTGATGTCAAGAAGGGCAGCAAAGAAGTCACTTCTCTCCAGGAAAAACTTCAGGGACAGACTGATATTCTGCAAAGGGTACAGATGATTGGACTGCTGAGGACTGGGATAAAGTCATTTTCTCTGATGCATCCTCTTTCCTGTTGTTTGGGACAGCCAGAAAAAAACCATGTCCAGAGAAGAAAAGGTGAACATTCCCATCAGTCCTGTGTCATGCCAACAGTAAAGCATTCCGAGACCATTCATGTGTGGGGTTGCTTCTCAGCCAAGGAAGTGGGCTCACTCACAGTTTTGCCTAAGAACACAGCCATGAATAAAGAATGGTAGAAAAACATCCTCCAAGAGCAACTTCTCCCAACCATCCAAGAACAGTTTGGTGACAAACAATGCCTTTTCCAGCATGATGGAGCACCTTCCTATAAGGTAAATGTGATAACTAAGTGCCTTGGGAAAAAACCATCAACATTTTGGGTCCATGGCCAGGAAACTCCACAGACCTTAATCCCAGTGAGAACTTGTGGTCAATCAAGGAGTCGGTGAGCAAAAAACCCCACAAATTCTGACAAACTCAAAGCATTATATATGTAAGAATGGGCTGCCATCAGTCAGGATGTGATCCAGAAGTTGATTGACAGCATGCCGGGCGAATTGCAGAGGTCTTGAAAAAGAAGGGTCAACACAGCAAATATTGACTATCTGCATAAACTTCATGTAATTGTCAATAAAAGCCTTTGACACATTTTATGAAATGCTTGTAATTATACTTCAGTATATCATAGCAACATCTGACAAAAAGATCTAAAAAAACAGAGGCAGCAGACTTTGTGAAAATTAATATTTGTGTCATTCTCAACTTTTGGCCGCGGCTGTATTGATTTGTATTGTTATCACAATGCTGCTGTGGTCACAGAATGTGCACCATGCAGTGGCCATTTGAACTTTCTGAAGTGTCTGTGTGACATTTCAATAAAGGTCGTAAAAAAAAAGGGGGACGGTGCGGTACAAAGCCTTGATACCTGTTGGACTGCACTGCACACCAGCCAATGCTTTATAAAGTGCCTACTGGTGTGAATAGACCCTTAAAGCAGACTTTCACCCTCCCCATCCATTTTGTTTAATAAGCCTATCTTACCAGGTGGTGTTTTCTGCAAAGTTCAGATACTCACCCACCTAGAGGATCCAGTGTTGTCCCGCTGAGATCCTCTTGTCATCTGACACCACTCAGACTTGTGCCGCCATGATCTCATCGAGAGGTCCGCCGGCTCGGGTGGTGGGTCTCACGATGATGTGCTATTAGGCTCACCCTGCCCCTCCTCCTTTTTGAATGAGACTAAGGTCTCCTGGCATAGGTGATGTGCATATCCCAGGAGGCCCAGCAAACACTGTCCACATGTTTCACCTAGGCAAATGACGTGCATGGGGGGCAGGACCGCACAGTTTACACAAGGTTACAAATAAACGCACACAGCGCCATTCGTGTAGAGGAGGGGGGGACTTTATGTAGAGGCTGAAGATCCACTATAAAGTATAACAAAAGGCATAGCTTTCTTTTGAATTCTGGATAGAGCAAGGGGACAAGAGGAGGGTTATAATCCATGTCAGGACTTTTTTTTTTCTTTTGCCCTCTGTGTCCCATTGTGGAGATCTTACTTCACTTCCTGTCCACTAGCCAAAACAGGAAGTGAAAGGAAATACCTGGTTGTCCCCAAAACTAGTGTCCCCATTGGAAGATTTCCTTTCTATTCCTGTTCTGGAGACAACTCAGAATTTGGGTATTTCTTTAAGGCTCCGTTCACACTAGTGTGACTTGTCATGCTACTTTGGACACATAAAGTTGCATGACAAGTCTCAGCCCCTTGACTTCAATGGCTCCCATTCCAATCTGTGCACCTTAAAGTCGCAGCGACTTTAAAAAGGTTCCCACACTACTTTGTGGCAACTTTCTTGCAACCTGAGTGCCAATGAGTGTAAAGTCACTTCAGAAATTGTGCGACTTTGGAGTTGCACTAGTGTGAACCAAGCCTTTTTTCACTTTTGATAATAATGGTAAACAGGACAAATAGAGAGGGTGAATAGTCAGCGACCGCGCAATTGTCACTCAAATTGTGACAGCGCTGAAAGCTGATATTAGTTGCTTTCAGTCTGGGGAATCGTGTCATCTCCTCCTGGGATTCAGTCAACAGCCTAGCTTTCTCAATTGCCACAACCAAACACTGTCATGTGAGGGCGGGGCTGACTTCATCAATCCTATGTAAGCTCTGACACCATCTACAATGGAGCATACGTAGAGTTAGGTTTGAGGGGGAATGAAACGGATGGGGAAACATGAGGAAAGGTAAGTATGAGTAGGCCGGGGGGTGTTAAGCATTTAAGAGAGAATCCATTAATCAGTCTCTGCCACCTATAGGTGCGGGCTTTCTGTGCCCTCAAGGCAATTGGCACAACAGGCAGGTAACTAGCTTTTCTGAAGAAGAGGTCATCAATGGTCCTCTGCTAGCAGGTATGAAGTGCAGGCACCTTCACATACTTGCAGTAGTTCTCATTGCCTCTGCTGTGGATGAATGGTGGGCTGTTTTAAATGGGCAAAGCTCCAACAGTCCTTGGTAGTGCCAGAGCTTGCTCACCCCCTCCTGCCTTCTACATATTTCTTTTGGCCAGTGAGGAAATCCTATTGATGAGCTCTAGAAATGTGGGATCAGGGGGGAGCTGGCAAGCTCCAACATCACTTTGCATGAGTTATAATTACACAGCCAGCGGGTAACAGCCATTTTTGTTCATTAAAGTCACAGAGTTTATATTCGGATTCTGCTTTACTGTTCACGTCTACCAGACAGGTCTATCTAATAGAAACAGTGTGACTGTTACCTCCAGAATTGCTAATGCAGGATTGCAGTGAAATCCTGATCTCCCATGAGTTGCTAATCAACAGGCAAAATATAATGGTCTTTTTTTGACCAGTTACAGGGATTTAAACTGATGCCATTGTTATTTTATGTATAGGATCTTTCTTTAGCAAATCGACATTTTAAATCGGGGTGCATCAATGAAAGCCCAACACTGCCCTCATGCTCTTTGACTAGTTTTGTGTGGCTTCCTTATTGTGACAGGTCCCATCTCTGCCTGAAGATGTGAAGAGATGTGTTCCTCTCTCAGTGGGTGTCATTTGATTTCCTGCTATTTAGACCAGGGCTTGACAAACCCTAGGCATCAGGTCGTCATGGCGACAAGAAGAATGTTCCGCAGACCCCGCGCATGCCCCCCTGCTTTGAATCCTGGGCTCTGCTTGCCCATCTTGGTCCCAGGACCGGCATAACGGGTGCTGCTGGGTAGAGGGGAGGGAGAAGAGCCGACACACATCCACTCTCATCCCCTTCTAGTTGTTGACCGTGTCCCCGTTGATCGTTTCCCCAACCATCAAGGCCGGGAAAGAATGTAATGCGGCTCGATCTGCATTGCATTACATTCAGTAGAGCACAGGGGAGACACGCAAGGTCTTTTACACCCCGATTGTCTCATTAAAGAGAACCTGTCACCAAAAAAAAAAAAAATCATCACATAGGGGACTTTTTTTTTTAAATTGTAAAAAATTTATGTTGCACCCAAACACAAAAAAATCCCCCCCCCCAAAAAAATTGAGGTCCCCCCTTCCACATCTACAAATACGCACGTAGAAACATAAGTGCACGCGGCAGGACACCTATGCCTGAAAAGATCAATTGTGATACACATTACATATCGCTGCAAATGCCAGAGTGAGAGCAATAATTCTAGCACCAGACCTCCTATGTAACACTAAACTGATGACCTATAGGGGGCTTTTAAAGCGTCGTCTATGGAAAATATAGGGTACTGACATGTACAGGGAATGTAAACGATCACCTTGTAAAACAACCCAAATAGTTTAAAATAGAAATGAAAAGCAAAACATTTGTGTAAAGATATAATAAAAACATCCATTCTCTCTGTTCTCAGCCTGCATAAGAGCTGGGGGAAGGAGAAGCAGCAGTACACTGAGCTTCCCAGTGAATGGCTATGCGGGGGGGGGGGGGGGCAGGGCAAGTCTAATCATTGGAGGAGAACATACTGTGTTCCTAGCATAGCTAGAGAACTGACCACTACTGTGCCCTACTGCTTAGTGTGGTCAGTTTTTAATAGAAAAGCAGAGGGACTGACAGGAACTCCTGGGATAATATTTGACCTGTTGGGTATCTATTTACTCGGTGCAATCTCGGATTTTATATTTTACCTAAACATTGGGTAATTTATTTCGTTTTTATGCCCCCTAAAGTGAACTTTTAATCCTTTTTTTTTTTTAAACTGAAATTTTGTGTTTCCTAGACATTTGCGGTAATAAAATTGGAATTTTCACTATTTTATTCTCTAGGGTGTCTGCTTTCAGAAAATATATGTTTGGGGATTTTATGTAATCTTCAGGCCTAAAATTATTTTTTATATGTGTGAAAAAAATGCAGAAACGGCTCTGGCTGTGAAAGGGTTAAAGGATAAGTTCACTTTCGGGAACATGTTACATGTTCCACCCGTAAGATTTGTTAGTTAAAAAAACCTGGCTCCTAACTTTTTTTAGCTGGCTCCTAAATTCAAAGCAAATTTGTTAAGCCCTATTTACAACACAGGCTGTTTACAACATTGTAAGCCCTGGTCCACACTGATGCAGTGCGGGATGCGCAGCGTTTTCCGCACCGCATAGCAATCGCACTGTGTTCACGCGAGCTGCTGCGGGAGTCAATTAAAAGTTAACGGCACCCCAAAAGCAGGTTTGTTAAATGCAGTGTGTTTGCTTGAACCGGATTGCATGGGTGTAAATACCCACACAACTTTTTCATGCAGATGCAGTGCGATTTGAGCCATTCAAAAATTTTTCACATGTGATTTGCACAGGAATGTGATGCAATTCCTGTGCAAATCGCATGCAGTGGGAACCAAGGCTTAGTCAGCCACCAGAAATAGGCATATCAGTAAAGCATATGCAACACATTTCTGGCAGCTTGAATGTAGTTGGAAGTCTTGCTCTGCGTTAAAAAAAAAACTGCAAAATTTTCATTAATACCGATGTGTGCACCAAATTCAGACGACCAGTCCGTTTTACATCTGACTGCCCATAGAGGCGAATGGAGGGCCTGATCAGGTCCCGATCAGGTCCCCCTGAAAAACGGACAGGCGGACCCGATTGGACCGCTCGTTTGAAAGGGGCTTTAGGCCTCATCTACACAAGCAGTGCCCTCTGATGAGTGATCCATGTTTATTGGCTCCATAATAAATTGTAACTAATTGATTTAAGCAAATTCACACTATACAGCTGGAAAATCGCAGAGAAGCCAGAGTGATTAACCATTCCAGCCGCTCTGCATTGCAGCTGCGGTAGGGGTAGTGTGATGTGCGATTCGGTGCATCAGACGGATGCCTTTTTTTTTTTTTTACAAAATTTATGTGAAGTGTACAAAACTTACACTTTATTCTCTGCAATGTCGGGCAGCGTGTTCTGCACTACCTGGCATTGCAGTGCGATTTTGCCCGGTGCTCTGCGATAAAATGCAGCATGTTACCACAGCATGCTACAGCACACAGCTAGGCTGTGTTGGAGTGTGAATGAGACCTATAGAAAACAATTGTTTCCGGTGTGTCTCTGCAGTGACAGACGTTTTACAATGCAGTACAATGTCTGTCACCGTATACTGTATAGTGTGAATTGGCCCTTAGATTTTCTTTATATTAAACGGGTTGCATAGTGTCGCTTGAAACCTGAAACACAAAACAAATACTCAAAAATGTGTTTTTGACTAGTAACTGGCTTTCCATTGGCTAAACATAATTTAAAAAGAAAATTGCTCAAGCCTAAAATGTTAATATATATATATATATATATATATATATATATATATATATATATATATTCTTTATCCTAAAAGGAAAAAAACAGTTTGCTATAACTGATTATAAAGTGTGAGCTATGGTATTGCTTCAATTTGTCAGTGTATTTAAATCTGCTAGTACATTAAACACTCCTTTCCCCCAAACTGACAATGCTGCGGTCTGCTGTGCCCCCTGTGCTCATTTATCCAGAGTGGAGGCACTCTAATACAGGAGGTGTGTTACTGACCAGATCAACAGGTAAAAACAGAGGGGGGAAAAAGCCAAAAGAAAAAAAACTAATGCAGCCACCACATCTGATTGGTAAGCTGCAATAAATTACATTTGTGGTTTTGGGTTTAATACCGCTTTACATTTTCCAAAGTAAAGTACAAATAATGTACATGCACTATGTACTTTATACAGGGTACACATTAACATGCTTCAGAAAAAAACACACTTAATATAAATTGATGTACACATTTAGGAGAAAAACACAATACATATGTAGCCCGCTTACTGGTTTCAAGTGAAGTTGGTGGGAGACTAGGGGAAGGGAATGTAATACTGGATCAATCCAAGGGTAAGCTGCAGTGAGCAGATTGCCTACAGCAGAAGTGCAATGTAGCTATCCAGTAGTAAGCAATATCATCTGGCATGAAAATTATCCAAAAACCATGACGTCAGGGGTTCAATAACTGGAAGGGGGAGAGAGAAGAAAAAGGGAAAGAAGAGGTTTGAAGGGCAGAGGTAGGGAGGAATAGTATAGAGAAGATGGGAGTAGCGGAGGGGCACAGTCGGGTGTTCCTGCTTCACAGGTTACCTTATACACCAAAGGAAGAGTAGAGATCTGTCAGGGTTGAGATAAAGATTGTATTCCAACCAAGGAGACCATGTGTTTAAGAATATTGAGTGGGTATCATCATACAGTGCATCCGGAAAGTAATCACAGCGCTTCACGTTTTCCACATTTTGTTATGTTACAGCCTTATTCCAAAATTGATAAAATTCATTATTTTACTCAAAATTCTGCAAACAATACCTCATGATGACAACATGAAAGAAGTTCGTTTGAAATCTTTGCAAATTTAATAAAAATAAAAAACTAAAAAAATCCCATGTACATAAGTATTCACAGCCTTTGCCATGACACTCAAAATTGAGCTTAGGTGCATCCTGTTTCCACTGATCATCCTTAAGATGTTTCTACAACTTGATTGGATTCCACCTGTGGTAAATTCAGTTGATTGGACATGATTTGGAAAGGCAAACACCTGTCTATATAAGGTCCCGCAGTTTACAATGCATGTCAGAGCACAAACCAAGCCATGAAGGAATTGTCTGTAGACTTCTGAGACTGGATTGTATTGAGGCACAGATCTGGGGAAGGGTACAGAAAAATGTCTGCAGCGTTGAAGGTCCCAGTGAGCACAGTGGCCTCCATCATTTGCAAATGGAAGAAGTTTGGAACCACCAGGATGCTTCCTAGAGCGGGCCGCCCGGCCAAACTGAGCGATCAGGGGAGAAGGGCCTTAGTCGGGGAGGTGACCAAGAATCCGATGGTCACTCTGACAGAGCTCCAGCATATCTCTGTGGAGAGAGGAGAACCTTCCAGAAGAACAACCATGTCTGCAGCACTCCACCAATCAGGCCTGTACGGTAGAGGGGTCAGACGGAAGCCACTCTTCAGTAAAGGGCACATGACAGCCTGCCTGGAGTTTGCACCTGAAGGACTCTCAGACCATGAGAAACAAAATTCTCTGGTTCCTTGAAACAAAGATTGAACTTTTTGGCCTGATGGCCTGAATGGCAATCGTCATGTCTGGAGGTAACCAAGCACCGCTCATCACCTGGCCAATACCACCCCTACAGTGAAGCATGGCGGTGGCAGCATCCTGCTGTGGAGATGTTTTCAAGCGGCAGGAACTGGGAGACTAGTTGGGATCGAGGGAAAGGTGAATGCAGCAATGTACAGAGACATCCTTGATAAAAGCCTGTTCCGGAATGCTATGGACCTCAGACTGTTGCAAAGGTTTATCTTCCAACAGGACAACGACCCTAAGCACACAGCCAAGATAACAAAGAAGTGGCTACAGGACAACTCTGGGAATGTCCCTGAGTGGCCCAGACTTGAAGCAAATTGAACATCTCTGGAGAGATCTGACAATGTCTGTGCACTCATGCTCCCCATCCAACCCAATGGAGCTTAAGAGGTCTTGCAAAGAACAATGGGAGAAACTGCCTAAAAATAGGTGTGCCAAGCTTGTAGCACCATACTCAAAAAGGCTTGAGGCTGTAATTGGTGCCAAAGGTGCTTCAACAAAGTATTGAGCAAAGGCTGTAAATGCTTATACACATGGAATTTTTTTTTATTTTTAATAAATCTGCAAAAATTTCAAACAAACTTCTTTCTCGTTGTCATTATGGGGTATTGTTTGTAGAATTTTGAAGAAAAATATTAATTTACTCAATTTTGGAATAAGACTGTAACATAAACTGCGTAAAAAAGTAAAGCATTGTGAATGCTTTCCAGATGCACTGTATCAGTATAGATGTGAGTTTTTCATGAACTGTGGTACCCATTATTTGCTACTTCACCTCCATGGGGTTCAGGGATGGCTGCCTCCAGGGATTAGCATTAGTTTGGCATGTGGTTAAAACAGATAAAGGAAACTAGATGCCACTCAAACCTAGTGAGATCAGAAATAAGCCTATGGAGTAATGCTTCCCATAGATTGCAGAGTAAATCATTACGAATAGTACAGATCAGATTATACATCCGTATCCATGATCTTTGCACTTGAGGGCATTGCCTTCATATATGATGTACTGTAGTGTCCCCAGAGCCCCGAAAGCAAAAAGGGAGAGACTGAAGGTGTATATTTGGCTACGCGTTCTGGGATCATATACCACTGGAACTGCGTCTTGTGGGGGTTTTCCTGGGCTAGGATATTGCTAGAGCATTTGGCCATTACTAACCAGATTTTATTCCAGTTTGAGATGTCTCTCCCCCATGTCTTGTGTCTTGTTTCTAATTGAAATCTGCTTTTGAATGGGGTTAGTAGTGATGTGGAAATGTGAGGCCTATGATTTTTACCTTTAATGATAATCGGCATTAATAAATGGACATACAGTGTGTCAGAAAACTGCTTGGATATTCTGAGAACAGCTGACATCATAAAACCGCTCTGGTATGTTGTCTAGAGTTATGCCCTGTACACACGACCGGTTTTCCCATCGGAATAAACTGTCTTGCATACACAAAGTCACACCAAATTCCGACCGTCCAGAACGCGGTGACGTACGACGGGATTAGAAAACGGAAGTTCAATAGCCAGTAGCCAATAGCTTCCGTCTCGTACTTGCTTCAGAGCATGCATCATTTTTGGTACGTCGGAACAGCATACAGAAGAGCAGTTTTCCCGATAGGAATTGGTTCCATCGGAAAAATTTAGAACGTGCTCTTTCTAGGTCCGTAAGAATTTTCGACGTAAAAAGTCTGATGGGGCATACACACGATCAGAATATATGATGAAAAGCTTCCGTCTGACTTTTTCTGTCGGACATTCCGCTCGTGTGTACACGGCATAAGTATCTAGGAAGCTCTGTTTATTTATAGTGTCCAATATACTACCTGGTTTATAGATGTACTGTAACTAAGTCAATCCCTTGCCTGGAGGGAATCATTTGGGGGCTGTGAGGATGACTCCTAACTGAGAGTGGTAATGTTACTAAACATGTTTTACTTAAATGGGGTTGGGCAGAGAGGGGTATATAGAAACCAAGCTCTCTTGTTGTTTTTTATGACATGTAATGACCTCCAGTTGACCAAGTGTGGCCATCTGGCTTATGTGAGGGAATAGGACTCTCTTCAACCCTCCCACCCTTGAGTGAATGTGGCAATGTCTTAGGATATGTGAGAGGGGCTGTTTCTACCTGGAACGAGTTAAGGAGAGGTGGACTTTCGCAAGTGTATATATTGGAACACATGGGGGTTCATTTACTAAAGGCAAATCCACTGCACTACAAGTGCACTTGGAAGTGCAGTCGCTGTAGATCCTAGAGGGGGACATGCAAGGAAAATAAAAAACAGCATTTTAGCTTGCACATGATTGGATGATAAAATCAGCAGAGCTTCCCCTCATTTCAGATCTTCCCCTCTGATCCACAGCGACTGCACTTCCAAGTGCACTTGTAGTGCAAAGTGGATTTGCCTTTAGTAAATCAACCCCATGGTCTCGACAAGCATGGTTACGTAAGATCTCTCTGTCTAACTTTTCCATATCATCTTATTTCTCTTTTCTTTTCTTTTACTTTTTCTGTCCTAGGATTTACCTTAAGGCCCCTTTCACACGAGGCGGGCTCCGTTTCTACGGAGCCCGCCTCGGTCCGCCGGCTCAGCGGGAGATCAGTCCATTGATCTCCGCTGAGCCAGCGGATGACAGGTCCCTCTCTGCGCACTGAGCGGGGAGGGGCTTGTCAGGCGCCGCTGCCGCCTATGAAGGGATCGGACGAAAACGAACAGCGTGTACGTTTTCGCCAGATCTACCCCGATCCGATCCGCCAGCGAAGGACCTGGACATAGAGCCATCCGTCTGCTTTTCAGCGGATCGGACCGGGTCGGATGTCAGCGGACATGTCTCCGCTGACATCCGACGCTCCATAGACTAACATGGAGCGCCCGTTTAGGTCTGCCGTCAAAACTGACAGGCGGACCTGAATGGTCCGATCGTGTGAAAGGAGCCTAATACACTGATAAAATTTGTATGTCCATTGTAACAATATATCCTTTTTGTGATAATTATCTTTGTCCACTGGAAACACTGTATTTGTATCATCTACGTTTATATTTACTAATATGTGATTATTCTAACGTTTCTTTTCTGTATAAATAAATTTGATTGTTATTCTTTTTGCACAGTTATCATTTGTTTTAATCCTATCCGTAATTGCTGCAACGCATTGGTTGATTCTTATACAGTATAGACAAAAGGTTTTAATCACTTATTTTATGTATCATTAGGCGTATAAGTGAGGTAGGTAAACATTGCCATAACAGTAGCAATGGGGAATTTGTGGTCTCTTTAAGGAATGTGCGTATACAGTGAGTAATCTGATGTCCTAACTCCAGTGTTTCTGAAAATATAAGAACGATTTGACATCTAGTGAAAAAAGTTATGGAGATATTTGCTTTCTTTAGTTGACCATTGATAAAGGCCACAGGGTGTTCTAGTCCTGGAGAGAACAATTGGTTATAAAGAATACCCATGAGCTGGAAGTGGAGGGAGATTAGTCTGCGGGAATTGCTTTAGCGATTGTCATAGGGTAGGATCCCTAATGGGTGGCCTATGACTTGGGGGAATCCAGATCAAATTATAGATTGGGGCAGAGGAGCATTTCATATTGTTTAGGTAGGACCACATTGGAAGTTCTGATGTTGCATGGAGTGCTGCTAGTGGTGCTATTTGTGCTGCTGTGTAGTATTTCATTAGATTTGGGACACTGAGTCCTCCCCTGCAATTTTAGCATATTTCTCTGTTCAATTCTGAGTATGTGGGCTGGAATAGGTATTGGCAGGACTCTAAAATAATAGAGTAGATTGAGAAGATATATCATTTTAATTGCCAAACCAGGATATCGAGTAGGAGCGCCAGCTGGAAGTGTGAATCCTGTAAGTCCTATTAGAAATATTCAACATGTGTAAGTCATGTTAAAAACTACTTCATGATAAAAAAAAAATACACAAAATATTGTTTATTAAACATATACTGTTCAAGGTATATGAAAGCCCCCTATCAAGCTGGCCATACATGCATTGAAATTCAGCCAGTCCAGCAGGGGCCGTCTAAATTTTGATCCATGTATGGGGCAGGATGATTGTACCCTATAGTCAGTCCAGCCTGTTGCATTTTTGTCATGCAATTACTGCTGGCGGCTAGAGCCGCTAGCAGTTATCATTGTGTCCTGTCGGCTGGGAAGGCTCCCCACAACCCCCTCATCACCATCACCACTGGCAGAACACAATAGCACTGCGGGAAGGATTCCCTCATCCACAATGACTGTGTTGATGGGAGGATTGAGTCATTTATGGGCTGCTGCTTAAAGGCCTTTTTCATATTTGTGGTCGGGCATTGTAAAGCCTACAGCAGTGATGGTGAACCTTGGCACCCCAGATGTTTTGGAACTACATTTCCCACGATGCTCAACTACATTGCAGAGTGCACGAGCATCATGGGAAATGTAGTTCCAAAACATCTGGGGTGCCAAGGTTCGCCATCACTGGCCTACATTATAGTCGAAGGGAGATGTTTACATTCAAATTTAACACGACTTTTTGAGTTGACAAACGCATCGCCTGTCAAACTCGTCCATTCAAGCCAATGGTGCCACATCGTAACCCAAAAGCTTGGCTCCCAGTTGCGATGTCTTATTGCAATAAAAAACAAAAGAACAGCATTCAGGAGGCAGGATTACCTTCTAAATGCCTGATAGTGGCTGCTTAGCTGAACTCTGAAAAACGATTTACTGCAGAGTGCCTTTCAGAGACTAGACAAGTGTGAACTTCTTTTTGCCCTGTGCATTTTAGATGCAGCGCGTTCAAAAAAAAAAAATCATGCTTGCTGCATCTTTGATGTGCATTAATGAAAATACATGCTATGTAGTTTAATAACAAGCCTAAATAGCATGGAAAAATGTGCCTAAGCCCAGGTTCACATTGAGTTGCGGGAATGAAGCCGTGTTCAGCTGAACGCGCAAGATTTCAATCCCGCTTGTCAGTCCCGATTTTGGCCACAGTTTTAGAGACATTTGTGCAGGTTTCTGCACGGAAGTCAATGTAAATTGCAGTCCGAAATCGCAAAAAGTGGTACAGAAATTACTTTTTGAAATGGTGCAGCGCCGCAAATGTAGCGTCACACCAATTGGGACGGTGCCATTTCCGGTAATTGCCGCAGATTTGGCATGTCAAATCCCACCAGTGTGAACCAGGGCTAAAACACAACCCGCCTAAGATGTGCCACACAGATGTGAACCCGCTCCTTAGGCTGTAAAATCTAGATGTGGTCATGCCACCTGCCTCTCTCTGCCACTTAATACCATTATGGTCAACCGCAGATTGAGTAGAGCCGACAATTATTATTATTATTTTTTTTTTAATCATTTTAACTGATTCTTTTTTCCTCCTCATTTCTCTGTGACCTTGGGAACAAAAACTGGAAACCTATGGCGCCGTATGCCAAACGTAGCCGCCGTCAGTGTATTTTCTTTGTCTTCTGAGCAGAGCCTGCTTTCATCCTGTGCTTGTCACATTGCTCTCCTGGTGCCTTAACGGTGCTAATTAACTCCAGATTATGGGACATGCTTGTTAGGAGTCTCGCCGTATCAAAATACGCCGCTCAGAATGTGGATCAGCTGCTTTCCGAGCAATTATTTTCCCTGCCTCCATGTTGTGAGAGCCAAATTATTTCAGGTGGTTTATTAGCATCTTCATTTTTACCTGTGAGATTAATTCTAGAACACCTAGGGTGTAATTTTATCAGTCCCACAACGAAGTCTGTAATAAAATACTGTGGTACACAACGTTATTTGAATGATGTGCCAGAGCAGGGTTGTAAAGAAGCCAGACAAGCTCTATGCTCTTGAATGCATTTTTTTTTTTTTAAGACGCGTAATATCATTTTTTTTAATATCTTGTTTATTGACGATTCCCACTTGACCCGTTTCATTGGGACTACCGTTTGGATGAGTTGCTTGTTTGGTAAAGTATAACTTTTCATCCAAAAAGAAAAAAAAAAACTTGAGGGTGATAAAACGTCTGAGCCATGTTGACTAATTGCCGCTTTCATCTTCTCTTTGGAAAAATAAAATATGAGACTTGCTGTCCTCCGATGTAACGCTTATGTGCTTTGCGGTGCAATAACTTTGCCACATTTTCTGTCCCCGTGCCTTTTATATGACTGTGATGGAGATGTTTAAATACCCCATGCTGTATATATTGTCTCTTTTTAAAGCAGTCAGGTGCCACTGTAACTTTTTATTTACTTCTTAGAGGAACAACCACGAGCAAAAGGAAAAAACTTTTCATTTATTCTACAAGTGTAGACAGTAGAGCTGCACAATTAAGGGAAAAATGAGAATCACAATTTTTTTGCTTAGAATAAAGATCATGATTCTTGCGCAGTAACATCTTTCATATTATACAAAAAAAAAATGGGCTAACTTTACTGTTTTTTTTTTTATTAAAGTGTATAAAGTGTATTGTTTTTTAAAAAAAAATTGCATTTGCAAGAACGCTGCGCAAATACCGTGAGACATAAAATAGTGCAACAACCACCATTTTATTCTCTAGGGTCTCTCTCTCTCTCTCTCTCTCTCTCTCTCTCTCTCTCTCTATCTATATATATATATATATATATATATATATATATATATATATATATATATATATATATATATATATATATATATTGTAATGTTTGGGGATTCTAAGTAAATTTCTAGCAAAAAATAATGATTTTAACTTGAAACCAACAAGTGTCAGAAAAAGGTCTAGTCTTTTTTTAAGTTGTTAAACTTCCCGCATTTACAAACGGAAGTTCATTCCTTTGATTTATAGTTGTTATAGCTGTTTATAGTTACGCTGAGGAATGTTGTGAAACTTGGCAGACTGCCTGTTTTTTGTTTGTTTGTTTTTTTGACAGCTGTCGGCAGAGAACGCTGTATAGAATCATAAAAATGCTTTGTTAAGATCGTGAGGGGGAAAGAATCGCGATGTCGATTCCTAACAATTAATCACGCAGCTCTAATGGACAGTAAACAACTTCAATTTTTTTTTTTTAAAGCCTGCAATATGTAATTGCCATCTTTATTTCTCATTCGTTCTTTGGCAGACACAGCTTTCTTTATTCAGAACGGTAGGGTTATATCATCTCCGAAGGAGTAGGACTAGGCAGAACAAAAAAAAAAAAAAAACAACCCTTGGCTACGCCCATGAGCTGTCCTCCGTCAGTATAAAACCCCCTCCCTGCTCTAGGTATTCAGTTTTTGGTTTTTTTTGGCCCCAAGTTTTTTGCAGGCTGCTGTTAAGAGGGTCTAATCCCTCTTGAAGGGGTATCGTTCAGGTTGGGTTCCAGCTTGTCCCGTGTGAAGCTCCTGTTACCTGGTTGGCTTTTGTGTTAGCCTTGGGATTTTTCACTGTCCCACCCCTCATGTTCAGCACTACTTTGGGATTTCCCTACCTTTCTGAATAAAGAAGGCTGTGTCTGTCCATGAACGAATGAGAAAATAGGATTTTTTACTTACGGTAAAATCCGTGTCTCTGAGTTCATTGACAGACACAGCACCCACCCCTCTATGGAGTTTTTTGATACTTCTATTACTGCTTGCTACTAAACTGAATACCGGGGAGGGGGTTATATACTGATGGAGGACAGCCCATGGGCGTAGCCAGGGGTTGTTTTTTTGGGGTTTTTTTGTTCTGCCTAGTCCTACTCCTGCGGAGATGATATAACCCTACCGTTCTGAATAAAGAAGGCTGTGTCTGTCAATGAACTCAGAGAAACGGTAAGTAAAAAATCCTATTGTTACATTTCTACTATTGTATGCATACATGCTGAAATCTCAAAATAGGATGTCAATGGGAGTGGCTGCACTAGGCTCTGAAGATGTAAGGAAACAGAACAAGGTTGGCTGACACATCAGGGGAGATTTACTAAAACTGGAGCACTAAGGCTGCTTTCACACTGAGGAATTTTTCAAGTGCTTTTGCATTAAAAAAAGCATCTGAAAAGCTCAAGAAAAATGCTTCCCTTTAAAATCAAATGAATGTATTCACACTGGGGCGGTGCACTTCCGTTGCGGTGAAAAAAATCCTGCTTGCAGCATTTTTGGAACATGTTTGGGGAGCTAAAAAAAAAAAAAAACACACCAAAAACACACCTTCCCATTGAAAGCAATGGAACACACGATTAAAAACGCACATGCAATGAGATTTTGTTGCGGGTATTGAGTCCTTTAAAAACTGCACCACAAATCGTGGTAAAAACGCATGGGTTTTTGCCACCTTTTTTCAGTGGATCAGTGTGAGGCTGGAGTCACACATATGTGAATTGGATGGTTTCCCCGCATTCGCATTACAGGCAAGTGTGACCGGCTCTCAATGGGGCTGGTTCACATATGTCTGGGGCAGCTGCGGCCCGGATTGAAAAAAGGTCCTGTGCGTCTTTGGGTCCGGTTCAGGAGCGAATTCAGGCTAAAATTCAGACCTGAACTGGTGTACAGGAACGCACCGGACCCCAGGCACGAACCCGCGGCTGCACATGTGTAAACCCGCACTTAAAGCAGCCTTAGAATTTGATGTAGCTGTGCATGGTAGCCAATCAACTTCTAACATCAGCTTGTTTAATTAAAGGGTAAGTTCACCTTTTGTAACATGTTATACCCATATTCAGGGTGTAACATGTTACAGATGTGCAAAAGTTATAGCGTCTACAATCTATGGGATAGACTTATGGAATTTTAATTTTTTTTTACTAAAAAATGGCAGCAATCAGCAACGTATAGCGGGACTGCGACATTGCGGCGGACAAATGGGACGCTAAGTGACACTTTTTGGGGCCCAGTGACACTAATACAGTGATTAGTGTAGAGTACAGGGGTTAGGATTGGGTAATGTACAGAGAATGTTGGTTTGAGGCGACCCAAGGAAAGTCGTGTGTTGTGATGCATTGTCTTACCTGTGCCTTGGTGAAAATTGAGCTCTTCTATAAAGATTTCAACCTCTACATATCCTCAGTGATATCAGTGTCTAAAGATGAATACAGTTAGAGGTCATCTCATATCCATTAATACGCCTTCTAGTAAAAATTCCATAGTTGCTTTTTAAATAACATCACATTTGACACATGCCTTGTATACCTTCCTCCTGACCATGTACCCAACATACTCGTAACCCTGCAACCACTAGATCACATCTCGCAAGACTGTGGCTGAATCCTTGTCACTAAGGATGGGCTCGGGGGTGTTCGCACACCCCACGTACAGAGCCCGCCAGGAATTCGGTGCGTTTAGGTGGATGGCCATGTCTTGGTGGGTTTGCAGTTGTGCCATACTCTTTCCATTTTGATGAAAAACAGTGATCCGTGAGATGTTTAAAGCTTAGGATATTTTTTTTTTATAAACTAACCCTGCTTTAAACTTCTCCACAGCTTTATCCCTGTCTGGTGTGTTCCTTGGCCTTCATGATGCTGTTTGTTTACTAAGGTTCTCTAACAAACCTCTGAGGGCTTCACAGAACAGCTGTATTTATACTGAGCATAAATTACACACAGGTGGACTCTTTTTACTAATTAGGTGACTTCTGAAGGCAGTTAGTTCCACTAGATTTTAGTTAGGGGCATCAGAGTAAAGGGGGCTGAATACAAATGCACTCCACACTTTTCACTTATTTATTTGTAAAAAAATTTGAAAACCATTTATCATTTTCCTTCCACTTCACAATTATGTGCCACTTTGTGTTGGTATGGGGTATGAATACCTTTTCAAGGCACTGTAGCTTTGACTTGTATGTTAGGCGGTGATGTAAGCCCACCTGACTGGTTTATGTGCATTTTGTTTGGTACAATGTGCAACTCACATTCTGAACTTTATATGCACACACATTTTAACTGTAGGTGTACATGTACAGTGTGTGTGTGTGTGTATATATATATATACACTATGGGGTCTATTTATAAAGCATTATATTTGATTTTCACCAAGCATTTATTATAGGTGAATCTTCCAGGTACATGTGTTTTAGCCCTTTTGCTGCCAGAGCTGTGTTTGCGTTTTTTACACACATTCAAAATTATTTTAGGCTTGAAGATTACATACAATCACCAAAACATTACATACTGTATTTATTGGCGTATAACACTCACTTTTTCACCATGAAAATTGGGTGCAAATAGCGTGTGCGTGTTATACGCCAATACTTCAATTTTAGCTGCATTGGAGGGGACAGTGAGAAACTCCTGTTTACTTGGTGGCCTCTGTAATAGGAAGTCCCATCTCCTGGGCCGCCATTGGACCACTGTTCTGTCTATCATAGGAGATTCTCACTGTATGTAATCTGTCGGCGCTCATCCCACCCCCCTCCCCGTCCCCTCTAGGCTGCAGATGGGCATCGATCAGGCTGCACTGATGGCAATGGTGAGGCTGCTGCATTGATGTGGACTGGTGAGGCTGCATTGATGGCACTTGTGAGGCTGCAGATGGGCATTGATCAGGCTGCATTGATGGCAATGGTGAGGCTGCAGATGGGCACTGACCATTATTTTGCTTCAAAGTTCCTTATTTAAAATTTAAGTTTTTTTCCTGAAACTTCCCTCTGAAAATGAATGTGCGTGTTATACGCCTGTGCGTGTTATACGCCGATAAATACGGTATTTTTGGAAAGCAGACACCCTAGATAACAAAATAATGGTAGTTTGAATTCTTTATATTGCATGTTTATAAAACACATAATTTCAGTAAACAAAATACAAAAAAAAGTTAATTTTAAGGCTCATAAACACTATATATTAAAAAATTGTTTGGTAAAATATAAAAGTTGAGGTTGCGCCAAGTAAATAGATACCCAACATGTCAAGCCTTAAAATTGCATGTATAATTACTCTAAAAAGGTGCGTAAAACCAATATTTCTGTAGTGATCAATACAAAAATATGTGTGTGAAAAAAGAATCTTAAAGTGATTGTAAGGTCTGTTATTTTTTTTCTTTTTTTTAGTTGACCACTTCAGCCCCAGAAGAATTTACCCTCTTCCTGACCAGAGCACTTTTTGTGATTCGGCACTGCGTCGCTTTAACTGACAATTGTACGGTCGTGCGACGTGGCTCCCAAACAAAATTGACGTACTTTTTTTCCAACAACTTTTTTCTTTTGGTGGTATTTGATCACCTCTGCGGTTTTTACTTTTTGCGCTATAAACAAGAAAAGAGCGTCAATTTAGAAAAAAAACGCCTTATTAACTTTTTTGCTATAATAAATATCCCCCAAAAATATATAAAAAAAAAAACATTTTTTTTTTCCTCAGTTTAAGCCGATACGTATTCTTCTACATATTTTTGGTAAAAAAATCGCAATAAGCGATTGTTGATCGGTTTGCGCAAAAGTTATAGCGTCTACAAAATAGGATAGTTTTATGGCATTTTTATTAATAATTTTATTTATTTTATTTTTTTTTGGCAACGATCAGCGATTTTTATCGTGACTGTGACATTGTGGCGGACACATCGGACATTTTTGACACATTTTTGGGACCATTGTCATTTATACAGCAATCAGTGCTATCCAAATGCACGTATTCCTGTGTAAATGACACTGGCAGTGAAGGGGTTAACCACTAGGTGGCAGTGTAGGGGTTAAATGTGTCCTAGAGGTGTGGTTCTAACTGTGGGGGGGTGGCTGTGTGCGACACGTCACTGATCTCTGCTTCGATGACAGGGAGCAGAGATCAGTGACACTGTCACTAGGCAGAACGGGGAGATGCTTGTTTACATTATCATCTCCCCGTTGTTTCGCCTTGTGAAGCGATCGCGGGTATCCCCGAGGCGATCGAGTCTGCCGGACCCGCGACCTGACTTGTGGAGCTTGGCGCGCCCGCTGGCCGCCTCTTAAAGGGGAACGTACAGGTACGTGATTCTGACTGTACGAGCCCTTCTGCCGCAGTATATCTGCGTGAGGCGGTCGGCAAGCGGTTAAAACTAACAGACCTATTATACTTTCCTGCCCTGTGCAGTGGTTTTCCACAGAGCTCTTCGATGCTCCTGGCCCCTCCCTCCTGTTGGGTGCCCCCACAGCAAGCAGCTGGCTATGGGGGCACCCAAGCCAAATCACAGCTCCGTGTGTCCTTTCAGACACACCCCCTTTCTCTTCCCATTGGCTGACTGACTTTGATGGGAACCAATGGCGCTGATGAAAATCCACTTGTAAGAATCCTAAACCACTTCACAGACAAGTGTGCCAGTTCCCTTACCAAACAGTAATGCATCGTAATTCAGACTCCATCACCTCCACAGTGCTTCACTGGTTATCCAAAGCCAGCACCTCAAAGTAATAATGGGTAGGAGAAAGTCTAAAAGACCACAGATTAGTATACTAAAAGGACATGATTTATTGAAAGGAGATTTACTCACAAAAGATAGAGTAACACAGGAAAAACAAACTACACCAAGGATCAACAGCGGATGTACAACATCATATGCCCACTGGCCTCACCCCTGTGTTTTCTGTCTTTTAAAATTGCATGAGCCTGTGGAACAGCGACAAACTTTGTTACCCTATACTTTCCATAGGTGTCACTTCAAAAGCCCCTACAGGTCGGCGATATGTAACATTTGTACTGCAATCAATGTTTTCATGCGTAGGCACCCCCCGTATGTGCGTATCCATGTATGTGGGGGGGATGGCTCAAAAATTTTTAGAGGGGGGATTTTCAATATTTTTTGTATTAAAGTTATATGGAAAAAAAAAAGTAAGTATACAGCTCGTACACAAACAGTATAAAAAAAGAGGGGAGGTAAGGTCCCACAGCGCAGGTGGGTGATATCAATATATCGGTGACAAGCATAACCAGCAAAATAGCATATCCTAATATCAACTTCATTAATAAACAAAGGAGCTTATATGCTAGTCAGTCATAAACCACCCTACCAGGGCTCGCAGGAAGCCCACGCAGGTGACATAGAAGGATATGATAGCTCAACATTTCTCACTGGCCAGCTTGGAGGGGGGATTTGAAGTGCTAAGGTGTAACTTTCATTTTTTTTTACGTCCCTTTTTTTTTTGTTTAAACCATTTGCCAACCAGCCGCTGTCATTATACTGCGGCAGGTCGGCTTTTTCCCCGCAAATCACTGTAGCTGTACATCGGCTCCTTTTAAGAGCCATAGCAGGTGTGCGCTGCACGGAGGGGGGGACCCAATTCACATGGCCATGCGGCCGCGATGTCCGCCAGCCACCCACGATCTCAGTAAAGAGAGCCAGATCAGGGATCTGTCACTATAAACAGACAGATCCCCGTTCTGGCAGGTGATGGGAGAGAG